>CM036758.1:74438865-74816751 GCA_020796225.1 Arion vulgaris
ATCGATCTGGTATAAAGAGTATCAATTATCATGACCAGCTTCTTGCTTTCTGAATCACATGTCGCAATCGAAATAAATCAGGATATACTAGCCTATACCTGATGAGGCCCGCCTGCCCAGCGTGTTCGTAGCGCGTTGGACTACGGGTGACTAGCCCTCTGTGAGTGCGGTTTCAATTCCGCGGGCTGGCAGAAAAGCCACAGGTTCCCCAGATTTACGGTGCTCGTGGCACCGAACCGAAGGGTTACGATGTCCATGGCACCGAGCCGAAGAGCTCAAAGCTCAAGTGATTCTGGATCAGAAAAAAAAATACAACTTGGCATGAAAACTGGTTCTTTACTTTTTAAAAGAAAAATCTTTTACTTTTACACTTCTTGTGTATTTTCCTTTTTAAATATATTTTGTTTTCAGTTATTTTCTTTCCTTAATTGAGAATTTAAAGTACATTACACCTTCTTCTGCAAGACCATTGTTTTTCCAGGTATCCATATTTTCCATTCTCTCAGTTGTTTATTAATTCTACTGATATGTCCATAACCCTTAATTTTCTTCTTTATTGACATGTCAAAAGTGCATTTCTAAACATTTCAACCACTTTCTCTTCCTATCTCACAGTATGTCATTAACCTTTGAGAAAGTTGACATTTTCTTTCTCTACATTTCATTAAATTTCTGCTGTTTTGTTGTCAAGGGAGAATTAGTAACAGACGGAGTTAAGTGGCTTTACAAAAGTACAGGAATTGAATAAATAGAAGTAAACACACACTTGAGGCACAAAACATCCCCCCAAAAAACCGATGCCGTATACGAAAAATAATGATTACGTTGAAACTGGCACCATGTTAGTGCACTCTAAATAAAATGTGTCTACATGTTACACTACATGTAGTACAGCTATTCAGGATAGTGTAGCACATGAGGGGTGAGCGAGAGCCTAAGAAATTTAATACAGGAAGACCCAATATTGACTGACGGAAGGGGTATAGATTTTAGTGAATTTGTCTACTTTGGAAGTAAGATCAGCAAATCAGGAGGTACAGATGAGGACATTAATGCCAGGATTAGGAAAGCCTGACAAACCTTTGCTATCCTGCACACAGTGTCGAAGTCCACTGCCATCTCTACGAAAATAAATCTCAAGATATTCAGCTCAAATGTGAAATCTGTGTTGTTGTATGGAGCAGAAACGTAGCGAGTCACCAAGTTCAACACAAATAAGATTTAGACCTTTGTCAACGGGTGTCTTCAGCGGATTGTCAGACTGAGATAGTTGGTATGACAGAGTTGCAACACAGACCTGTGTGTCAGACTGAGATAGTTGGTATGACAGAGTTGCAACACAGACCTGTGTGTCAGACTGAGATAGTTGGTATGACAGAGTTGCAACACAGTGTCAACGGGTGTCTTCAGCGGATTGTCAGACTGAGATAGTTGGTATGACAGAGTTGCAACACAGTGTCAACGGGTGTCTTCAGCGGATTGTCAGACTGAGATAGTTGGTATGACAGAGTTGCAACACAGACCTGTGTGTCAGACTGAGATAGTTGGTATGACAGAGTTGCAACACAGACCGTGTGTCAGACTGAGATAGTTGGTATGACAGAGTTGCAACACAGTGTCAACGGGTGTCTTCAGCGGATTGTCAGACTGAGATAGTTGGTATGACAGAGTTGCAACACAGACCTGTGTGTCAGACTGAGATAGTTGGTATGACAGAGTTGCAACACAGTGTCAACGGGTGTCTTCAGCGGATTGTCAGACTGAGATAGTTGGTATGACAGAGTTGCAACACAGTGTCAACGGGTGTCTTCAGCGGATTGTCAGACTGAGATAGTTGGTATGACAGAGTTGCAACACAGACCTGTGTGTCAGACTGAGATAGTTGGTATGACAGAGTTGCAACACAGACCTGTGTGTCAGACTGAGATAGTTGGTATGACAGAGTTGCAACACAGTGTCAACGGGTGTCTTCAGCGGATTGTCAGACTGAGATAGTTGGTATGACAGAGTTGCAACACAGACCTGTGTGTCAGACTGAGATAGTTGGTATGACAGAGTTGCAACGCAGACCTGTGTGTCAGACTGAGATAGTTGGTATGACAGAGTTGCAACACAGTGTCAACGGGTGTCTTCAGCGGATTGTCAGACTGAGATAGTTGGTATGACAGAGTTGCAACACAGACCTGTGTGTCAGACTGAGATAGTTGGTATGACAGAGTTGCAACACAGACCTGTGTGTCAGACTGAGATAGTTGGTATGACAGAGTTGCAACGCAGACCTGTGTATAAGAACCGGCCATGAACCCATGATGACTCAGGTTAAGAGGAGAAAATGGCTATGGGTCGGTATACCCTAGGAAGACGCAGTCGAATGTCACTAGAAAGGATTTGAGTGGAACCCGCAAGGAAAACGAAAAAGAGGACGCCCTAAACAGACCTGGAGACGATGTATTCTTGAGGAACTGAAGAGTGCTCAACTATCCTGGGAGACCATAAAGAAAACAGCCAGAGACTGAGAAAAGTGGAGAGCAACTATTGAGACCCTATGCTCCACGAGGAGCGGAGAGAAATAAAGAAGAAGATGCCTGATGCAGTTGACGTCAAACTGTCCAGGTTTGGATTTTTCTAAGCATTCCTTTCTCTTTACACGCTCTAACAAATGACGATTGCCTCTTTCTTACGTTGATAATCAATTTTCTTCATAATTTGATCTCGTTTAATCACTTTTTCTTTTTCTTCTTCTTCATCTTCGTTTACGATCAACTTCTGCTTTGCTACCATTCTTGTAAGGGTCACCCGCCCGTGTCGTGCCGGGGCTCGCAAAGGAAGCAACGCATAGTACCATTGCGACCTACAAGGCATGTCGTAAGAGGCGACTGATGTAGGACCTTGGTAGCTACCTAGTATATTAAAAAGTATTTGCATAAATCGGTTGTTACTTGTAGGCGCATGACTGGCACAACCTACAATCGCTCTTAGGCTCAGATCACAGAGTGGTTAACAAGAGGTCGATATGGAGCGATCGAAGATAAAGAGGAAGTATGGGTAATAAACAGGACGGTGTGATGAAAATCTGTCTCAAAGCCTGGCAATTGAGATCTTCACTGTTACCTAATAGTTTGCTCTGAAGTGTTGGTCCTGCTGGTCGCACGTTCCTTCTCACGCTGTTCAAACTGAGATCATTGTGGTTTAGTGATTAAACCGTTCACTTTGTGTTTCGAAGCTCGTGGGTTCGAATCCGGGCCACGTCGTTTTATTCACGAGTGCATTTTTTCCAGGGATCACTAGTATTGTTACATGAGCTAAGGACTTCGTGTTTTGTACAATACATTCAACAGGTGGTGCACCATTTCATAGCAACACCCTGGGCGATAAAGTCGATCATAAGTCTTTTGACTTCAAACTAGGACAGTCTTGTTGGATGTGATATGGAAATTACTTTCTCTCTCTCTCCCTGTCTTTTTAACTCGCATTGGGGCATAGGCCCTCAACCAACTCATGCAACATCTTTCTATCTCTAGCTATCTCCTGCAGCTCCTTACAGCTCTTCTTTATATTGTTAATCTCTGTCTCCAAATCTCGTCTCTGTGTATTCCTCGGCCTCCCTTTTTTTAGCTGTCCCTGTGGGTTCCAGGAAAGAACCATTCTTGTTATATTTCCCTCAGGTTTTCGCAAAGTGTGTCCTATCCAGCACCAGCGTATTTTTGGGAACTGCTTTGGTGTTCCAGAAATATAGGTGGCTTGAGCACCTCAATAATTGTTATAACATCAGCAGATGACAATCTTGTACACTTTATTACCAGTACCAAACTTGGTCTGTGACAGCAACACACCACAGAAAGCCCACCAATACTTTGTTACCAGTGTCAAACTTGGTCTCTGACAGCAACACACAACAGAAAGCTCACCAAGTGTGAAATGAAATGCTTGAGGAAGGCAGTGGGAGTCACCAGGAAAGATAGACTACGAAATGAGGACATGAGAAGCAGAGTGGACATAACTTCATGCACCGAATACATCGAAAGACAACAAATGCAGTGGTTTGAACATTTAATGAGAATGAAATACAACCAACCACCAATAACAGTATACAATAAAAATGATCAGATACTAGAGCCAATAGAAGACCATGAAAAAAAGATGGATAGACAATATCAAGACCACACTAAATAAACACAGATATAACACAACAAGGGCGACTCATCTGGCGATGGAAAATAAATTAAAGCTTCCATCCACTATGCTTAATGTCAAGAGTGGACAACCAAGTCCATCATCCACCTTGCGAAAGACGATAGACAACAGGTAGTATACAATCTTATCACCTTTCTGTAACACAACGCCTATGTGACCTCTTGACATTTGGCTGTCATATATCATCACTGACAACACCTGTAAAACAGGTAGATTATAAAATGTAATTCATATTATTGCGTGTTTAGATTCGAAAAAGAATTAGGCAAGAAATCCTAGTAAACTATTTACTATATCTGTCTATAGGGAAACATAAATATTTGGTTTTAAGACATACTTTTAAATGGTGTCCATGATGGATTCCTTGGGATTAGGTGGACAAACCTGAGAAGGTAAGCGTACATGAGTAGAGGAGCAGTTACATTTCCATTTTTTACCAACATCCAAATTAAATTTAATATGGCTTTTTTGCTGTGACTTATTTGGCTTATTCTTCTGCGCTTCATGTGGAGCATAGGGCATCAACAGTTATTCGTCACTTTTCCCGGTCTCTGGCTGTTTAATTTTATGGCTTCCTAGGATATTCCAGCATCCTTCAGTTCCTCATGAAGACTTCTTCAGATTTATTTAGGACTCTCCCTTTTCCGTTTTCGTTACTGTTTCCATTCAAGTGTTTGTCTAGTTACACTTGATTGGGTCTACCACATGATATGTCCAACACCTCTCCATTTTTTTCCGACATGTCTGGTCAACCACTAGTGACAAGTGTTATAAGAAAGAGAAGATGGAGATATGTTGGGCACACCTTGAGGAGAAATGATCAACGAATATCAAAGCAGGCATTGAAGTGGGATGCAAAGGGTTCAAGAAAGAGAGGTCGACCTAAAGAGACCCTGAAACGAACTTTGCTGAGAGAGACAGGACATATCGGTCTCAGTTCCATGGAGGAGATTGAGCGAGTTGCCCAGGATAGAGCGGTATGGAGAAATTACTTGCAGGCCCTATGTAACGTATAACGGTACGAGAGGAATTATTATTATTATTAATCTGGGTCATCACTGGTTCATGTCCTATTCTTATCCACGAGTCTGTGTTTGCAACTCTGTCATACCATCTAAGTCTGAGAATACGCCCAAGAATCCATTTACAAAGGTCTGAATCTTATTTGTGTTTAACTTGGTATCACGCCCGAATGGTTACCTGGACCACAATTTTGGGTATAAAGAATAGAACCACTGTTACCTGACACGCATGTCTTAGGAGGTGACTAGGGAGATTTGGCTGAAATCGAATGCATATGTCCTAAACGTGTAGAAATATATGCGTGTAGGGGCCTACCAAACCATGTGCAACGTATACACGTTCTTGGCAAAGATCAAACATATCACAAAGAGTGATTAAAATTGGTCGTAAAGAACGAATGCAACGTAGAAGACGAAGAACTTGGTTACATGACACGTTTCCGAGCCATATAGCACAGATTTCACATTTGAGCTGAACATACATAACTTTGTCTTAGGCGAGATGGCAGTAGATCTACACAATGGGCTTTTTGCTTTCTATGTCCAACTATTGATTGGTAAGTAAGCATGTAATAGTTAGTGATTTGGCATCATCATGAAATCGTTCATCCTCATCTCTTCATGTTTCAACTCCTAGATGATGCCAGGATGCAGATTCTTCCTCCAAGGACAAATGAAACACATTATATGCAACAAAAGAACAACTTACGAACACATCCAATACTGCTACCTTGTAGTTTGATTGGGGACAATCAAAGGCTAGCGAGCAAACCGTACACAAAACTGGACAGGCGAGAAACTAAATAGTTCACAAAAACACCTGTTCGCTGGACAGATGGGGCTCATAAGCCCGTGAGGGCGGGCCATCTAAGGGTCGCTGCCCTAAAGAAAATAGCAACCTGCTGCCTTGCAGGTTTGGCTGGGGACAGCAAAGGGCTAACACCGCGATACGCTTTGCTCATCTATCTAGCCATCCGTCTTCTGTGAATATGCGTCCTAAGTATTTGAGTTCTTTCACTTGGTTTATTGTAAAGCCATTGACATGGATGTTTAGTTTATTATGTTGTCTTCCCATATTCATTATTTCTGTTTTAGTGTTGTTGATTTTCATGTCATGGTTTATACAATTTTGGTTCAGGGCGTCAATGTGTTGTAGATCTTGTTCATTTTGATGTATCAGGCACTGATCATCTGCAAAAGCAGTTCATTTGTTTCATCATCTGAATTTGACCCTTTGAGTTATTGTATCCATATATGCAATAAAGAGTAGTGGTAAGAGGACACAACCTTGTCTAACACCTGATGTAATGGAGAACAGATGTAATGGACACCTGATGTAATGGAGAACCGATGTAATGGACACCTGATGTAATGGAGAACCGATGTAATGGACACCTGATGTAATGGAGAACAGATGTAATGGACACCTGATGTAATGGAGAACAGATGTAATGGACACCTGATGTAATGGAGAACAGATGTAATGGACACCTGATGTAATCGCGGTGTTTGTAATTAAAAACAAGGGTCTAACGATGAGGAAGTAACTTCATTACACCAGGTTTCCACATATGGCTCCCTCCTTGTCCACAGAAATCGCACGAGAGTTATGCACAAAACACAAACTCCGTAGCTCCAGCAACGATCCCGATTCGAACCGACAATCTTCAGAACGACATGCAAACAATTTAATTTAACCTTTTTGTCATATATACACCAGGGTGTTTGTAACTACTTAATGTCAATGTGTATTCGTTTCGATTCTATGAATGATTTTATTTTATAAATGTATAAACAATTGAGCGTCTGTAGCTCATGCGGTAGTGAGCTCGATCACAAACCCAAGCGTATCTGGTTCAAACTCCACGGTGGGCAAGTTTGGAAGGAAATTCTTTTCGATTCTATGAATGATTTTATTTGATAAATGTATACTAATATTCTCAAAAAACTGATATACTTTCATTCAACTACCAAAGAGGTAGTGGAGTTGCTGACCGAATGAATTAAAGCGCTGACTACAACATGGGAGACCCGGGTTCAATCGCCAGTAAAGCCACTGAGTTTTTTCTGTCGGTGGCATAAAGAAGAATTATAACCATAACAGTTTCGTGGTGATTCACTAGCTATGTCGCCATTAAAATCCACAGACACATTTCCACCATGTCCTCTCGCTCTTCACTAGCTCCCAACGGAGCACATGTCTTCAACAAACTTCTTCCAGCTCTTCCTCTCTCTCTCTCTTTTCTCTCTCTCTTTGTCCTCCCTTCAAATGATGTCCATGTCTTATTAATACTTTTAATATCAGTCTCCAGCTCTCTTCTCCAGGTATTTCTAAGTCTGTCCCATATTCCTCTATCCATGTGGGTTCCAATACAGCCACCCCATCCCCACCTGTCCTACACCGCCCTAAAAAAGAGTATTACAGACAGTAACGGCAGTATTTAACGAGCAAAGAAGTATACGGCCCAAAGATGTTTGAGAACCCCTAATTTACAAAGAAGTATACAGCACAAAGAAGTTTGAGAACCCCTAATTTACAAAGAAGTATACAGAACAAAGAAGTTTGAGAACCCCTAATTTACAAAGAAGTATACGGCCCAAAGATGTTTGAGAACCCCTAATTTACAAAGAAGTATACAGAACAAAGAAGTTTGAGAACCCCTAATTTACAAAGAAGTATACAGCACAAAGATGTTTGAGAACCCCTAATTTACAAAGAAGTATACAGAACAAAGATGTTTGAGAACCCCTAATTTACAAAGAAGTATACAGAACAAAGATGTTTGAGAACCCCTAATTTACAAAGAAGTATACAGCACAAAGATGTTTGAGAACCGCAGATTTACAAAGAATTGTTTTTGGCTCGTTTGTTTCTTTTTGTTTTCTGTTTAAGTTGTCCTTATTAACGCCTCTGCTTAAATTTCCAACTATAATTCTGGTTCTGACCGCAGACCTCGTTTTTGAAACTCAAGAATCGTCTGGGTTAAGGCGTCCTGGTACGTAGATTCGTGCCCAGAAGTCGAGTGAAAAAACGTCGACATTTTCATGACTTTTTTCTTTAACATTTTGTGTGTCAGATGTTTTAAGACAAATAATGTCACTTTCCAGTGCCACGTGACTTTGAACAAGTGCCTTTTGCACGCGAGATAATAGTATAGTTTATATAGGTGGTACTCAGGAACGGACAGTGACCGAGATGTGCAGTTTAAAAGGTCAAAGTTTAATTTTGAAAAGTCAAAGATCTGGAAACAAAACTGATATACGAATTTGTTTGTAGTTCAGTCAAATTTTGGAAGATTGCGATATATGAGGTAATGGAAACAGCAACGTTTGGGACAGGTGGGGTGGTGGAAAAGAGGAAAGGACACAATAGCATATAAGTCTGTAGTGTTAGAGACAGTTAAACAACAGATGATCAACAGTATTTTCATACCTACTTTGTGTTACCAGAGCCAAACATGGACAATGAGAAAAGCGCAGTCACAAAAATTAACTACATGTGAAATGCGGTGCCTGCGAAAAGTTACCAATAACAACAGAGTCACCAACATCAGCATAAGCAAGAAAGTTGACACAGAACCTTGCTTGAATTACATTGAGAAAAAAAGAATATAGTGGTTTGGTCACTTAATAAGAATGCATCCAAACTCTACAGTATACAGAATCTTCTACAACAAAACATCGGGGAAGAAGGCAAGAGGTAGACCACGAAAAAGATGGTTAGATGCCATAGCAGAATACTGTCAAAGAGCAAAAATAACAATCAACCAAACCCCCGGAACAGCATAAGACAAAAACAGAAAAACCACGACACTGGGCAACAACCTAGTAGCAGTGTGACGACACTGAGCAACATCCCGGTAGTAGTGTGACGATACTGGGCAACAACCCGGTAGCAGTGTGACGACACTGAGCAACAACCTAGTAGCAGTGTGACGACACTGAGCAACAACCCGGTAGTAGTGTGACGATACTGGGCAACAACCCGGTAGCAGTGTGACGACACTGAGCAACAACCTAGTAGCAGTGTGACGACACTGAGCAACAACCCGGTAGCGGTGTGACGATACTGGGCAACAACGCGGTAGCAGTGTGACGACACTGAGCAACAACCTAGTAGCAGTGTGACGACACTGAGCAACAACCCGGTAGCAGTGTGACGATACTGGGCAACAACGCGGTAGCAGTGTGACGACACTGGGCAACAACCTAGTAGCAGTGTGACGACACTGAGCAACAACCCAGTAGCAGTGTGACGACACTGGGCAACAACCCGGTAGCAGTGTGACGACACTGGGCAACAACCCGGTAGCAGTGTGACGACACTGGGCAACAACCCGGTAGCAGTGTGACGACACTGAGCAACAACCTAGTAGCAGTGTGACGACACTGAGCAACAACTCGGTAGAAGTGTGACGACACTGAGCAACAACCCGGTAGCAGTGTGACGACAACAGAAGAATAAATGTACGAGACTCGGTAGTACCAAGTCTCGGTTATGTGTTGTAGACTGTATGGGTGTTATCGATATAAGGGAAGACTGTAGTAAAACTATGTAGCAATGGAGAAACACATAAAAATATAGTACTGTAGTTTTACAAAATACAAAAACAGTAACAATACACAACAATGTTTCGACCAAAAGGACTTTATCATAAAAGGATACAAAAAGGAAAAAAATTCACCACTACTTGCACGGCGCACTGCATATAGAATGCTGTTCCGATACAACGGATACAAAACGAAAGGCCGGCTACGCAAAATGTGGACCTCAGAGATAATAGAGGCGACGAAAGACACTATTTATGAAGCGCACACAATGATTCGTTCTAGAAATATCTTCTAATCCTGACGCTGTATGGCAAAACAGGATTGGATAAAAGAAGAAGAAGAAGAAGAAGAAGAAAAGAAACTACAATAAAATAGATTTCGAGGTTTAGCTATGAAGGGGTGAAGGCATTTCGAGGTCTCCATGACGAAGTGGTGAAGGCATTTCGAGGTCTCCATGACGAAGTGGTGAAGGCATTTCGAGGTCTCCATGACGAAGTGGTAAAAACTTTTACATGTCGTTCTCGTGGTTGTGGGTTCTTCTTCTACGAACGCTCCATATCGACTACTTATTAAACCACTCTTTGTGGTTTGTAAGGGATCTGAGCCTAAAAGCGATTGTGCTTTGTGCCAGTTATGCGCCTATGGATGCCTAGGCTAGCACAATCGATTTCTTGTCACACTTTTTTTTAATAGGGTAGCTTTCCCTAGAACTGTGGGACGGATTGGATTGCCACTTGGACGTCACCCCACACGTGTAGGATGATCGGTATCCGAATGGTATTGCCCTTGGCTAATGTTTGAGCGTGTAACAGTCAAAGAAGATTGTAGGTTCCAATCCGAACTGAGTCACATGTGCAAATTGTTCATGAGATACCTTGGATTGTTGGTGAAGCTACGAAGTTCGTGCTTTGTGCAGCACTCACGGCAGCTAGCATGCCATTTCTGCCCACAGGGACTGAGCCATATGGGGAAACCCGGTGCAATGAAGTCAATTGTTCGTATTTAGGCCTTGTTGGTTGAAAAAAAACAGTTTTTCTATGGGTCTGCCCAGAACTCTATGACGTTGGTACAGTAATCAATAACCAATGTCCTAAAACGCGACTGAGAGGGATTGGTGGACGAGGAAAGCGACTCCATGTTGTAAAAAAAAAAAAGAAAAAGAAGAACCAATCCCAGAAACAAAAACAAAAATAACCGACAGACAGATATAGCCCAAATAGCCACAGAAACAGAGACATAAATATCCCAAGCAGACACAGAAACGAAGACATAAATAGCCCAAACATTCGCAAAAACATGAACATAAATAGCCCAAACAGACACAGGAACAGACAGAAATAGTCCAACACACCATAAGAATAGACAGAAATAGCCCAAACACACACAGAAACATAGACAGAAAAAGCTCAGACTCACACAGAGAAACATTGACAAAAATAGCCCAAACTGCGTATGAAGATATGTAACTCAATGCTACAAGATCAAATTGAGTAAACATATTTTTGTCTCTGCTGTATGTTTCTTTGGGCGCGATCAGTATTGATGTTGATGCTGATGTCCGATGTGTGAGAATATCGATCAGATGAACTGAACTGAACTGAACTGATTCTGTAAATAGGTCAGCTATATGACCGATTTAAAGGTCAACAAATATGTTTTTAAACACGATGCTTATTGATGCACCTACGTATTTAAGTACAAACCATTTTTTTAATATGGTCTAATTTGGATTTCAGGGGTGTTTCCCCTTTTTGTTTGTTCCCAATTGTGAATTCAGGTGTAATCATGGTACCTAATATGACGCGTCTGACTTATTTTTGCGTGAATGCTTACTTTCCTTATCACCAGTGTTCCTCGTAAGGGGGATGAAGTGTATGTGTGACATTCTTCTTCTTCTTCAGTGATCTTTGGTCATACAATTATTTTACTGGGGACCACAAACTGGGCAGTCAGCTTCAGGTCTGTCAGGTTTCTCCAAAGCTTAGTTTTTAGGTCGACTGGGTGTGGCAACATGTCTCTTGTCAGCTCACAAAGGAGAGGGTAGTCTTGTAAGACACGCTCCGGTGTCTGTTCTGCCTGCTGACACTGGCAGAAAGCTGTTTGACTTATTCCTAGTCTATGTAAGTGTTTTTTGAGTAGGTAGTGTCCGGTACGTAGGCGACACATGGTCTGTTCTGCTTAGGTCTTTAAGAAAGCCTTCTCCATAATTATAATGTCACTCAGGTCGGAATCTCGTCTCAAGCTTCAAAAGTCCTAGTTACACCTCTAGGATGTGTCACGCGCAGATATCACTGTGTGCACATCATCATGGAACCGTTCACTACCACCTCTTCATGCGTCAAGCTCTAGATGATGTCAGGAAGATCTTCCTTCCTCCATGGCTAGATAAATAGAACACATTATACGGAACAAAAGAACAGCTTACAAACACATGCAGCTACCACTACATAGCAATGGGGCGACAGGCAAGAGATCAAGTGCCACAAGATCATTGAAGAAGAAGAATATATTTATAAGAACGTTAATCTTAGACGTAGCAACGTAGTAACGCTAATTATCTATTTTTTCGACGTAGTAACTAGTGGCGGCTCGTGACCATTTTTGCTGGTGGGGCCAGACAAATATTTTGTGGAAAAATCATGGATTTGGGTTGTTATTTTTTATTTATAAAATAATAAATACATGTTACACATTATTTTTGGTGGGGACCGGCCCTATTGGCCCTTAATGGCGAGCCGCCTCTGGTAGTAACGCTAATTATCTAGTATATTTTTTTTATTTCCAGAATTGAAATTTCGTACACAATATACTAACTTGATGCTTTTGACGTGTTTGCAAAGTGATACCATTGCGTGAGATCGTGAGAAACTTTGTGGTGGTACTGGTACAGACTAGGATCAGAAAAATTACTTTCATTTTTGTCCCTGATTACGCAGGAGTCATTGTAATGAACGAGCTGATATATTGGCTAGCATAGCTACAATATCAGAGAGAGCTACCATCGACCGAAATGACATTCTTAACGCATTGAGAGAGTATTTCCGAAAAGAGGAATTTCAGGGTTGTGAATCCCACTCGTTGACCGGATTAAGAGAGATGGGTGTCGACATTGGTGCAGCCCGAAAAGAACGACATACCAAATATGCAAAGAGATTGATTAATCAACATTGAACGTGCGCGTTGGGCTGCTGGACGCTACTGGATTTGTTGAGGAGGAGATCGGAACGCCTATGGACGTGTCCGGAGTGCTATGATCATAGTTCTCTTATAACTGATAAACATTGCGGGACAACGACAAGTAGTTTGCCGACGTATTTGCGGGCGTTTACCGAGGCGTTGACGTAGTTGGCATCTCATAATTGCTCGTGTTTTCATATTCATCGATTCCATGAGAATGATTCGTAAAGTCGAAACAAGAATGGTGAGTCGAAACTGAACGTAAGTACAAGTACAATCATGAATGAGAGAAATCGTATCATGAAGAAGAAGAGAGTTTGAAATCAGAACTGATGCAACCATGAACAGTTATAAACTTGATAAATGTTACTGAATTAAGACAGAATTAACTGTTGTTTAGGTATAAGATCGATATTTGAAGGTCATCTGTGTGTTAGTGAACAACTTTTAGTACTATCCCAACGTTGGCCCCACTGGGACCGATCAAATGTCACGCCCCTGGGATGTGTGTGTTATTTTGCCATTTCTAATTTGTTTTTCTTGTCCATTTTTTTCTATTAAAAGACATTCGATATGTTTGCTCAAAGTAGGACGTTGACCTGAATAGTTGTTCGATCTGCTTCCAGATCTATCACAATAATGAATCCTACAAAAGGTCATAGAACACTTTTACGATGATCGTGGGTGTTAATAAATTTCGTGCAATTATTTTATATGAGCATAAAACACAAATAAATATTGCGTGTGACGCTGTAGTATTTTTATTTACTGCTCTGTTCATTAAAGCACTAGGTTTATTGTTTATTGAAATGATTTTAAAAAAAAAATACTTCGGGCAGATCAATTTGTGTTTACTTTTTCTTAGCAGGTATCAAATAGTGTGCATGTTGATCGTTTCCGTGACTTGCTGGTACATCATCATCATATAGCTTGTCCTGAGCAGAACGTTCCCACATTAACAGTCGTTGTAATTTCTCTCTCTCTCATATACCAGATGCCCCGCCTCTGTAGTGTCATGCTCAACCCATCAGTTACATCCTAATCCCTCTTCTCCGTGGTCTTCCTCTTCTTCTCTTTGCTAGTATACCTATTTCCATGATGGTCTTCTCTAGCTCTTCGTGTCACTTTAAATATCCAAAATACTTTAACTGTTTTAATTTGTTCTGGATATATCTATTTGTTCTCTTTTCTGTCCATGATATGCGGAAGACTTTTCTGTAACACTTATATTCAAAAGCACATATATGTTTTCCACTGCCTTTGCTTGCTGGTTAGAAACCTTTATTTGGACATTCATCAGAAGTGAATAGGAACAAGAAATAGAAGTATTAGAAATGCAAGAAAACAAATTAATAGATTAAACACCTGCGTGCACTCCAAACGACAACAACAAATTTGTAGCATATACATATATATGAAACAATGAAAACGTAGCAATTATTGTTCGGAGCAGTTACTCTGAATGTATATATATATATTCCGATCCAGAAGCACTTGAGCTTTCAGCTCTTCGACTCGGGGCCATGGGCATCGTAACCCTTCGGTTCGGTGTCACAAACACCGTGAATCTGGGTAACCTGTGGCTTTTCAGCCTCCCCGTGGAATTGAACCCGCATTCACAGAGGGCTAGTCACCCGCAGTCCAACGCGCTACGAACACGCTGGGCAGGCGGAAATATATATAACTAAATCTACTCCCGAGTGGTTACCTGTGTCCAAATTTGGGGTGTAAAGAATAGAACCACTGTTATCAGCCACGTATGTCGTAAGAGGCGATTAAGGAGATTTTTCTGAAATCGGATGCATGTGTTCTAAACGTGTAGAAGTCTATGCGTTTAGGGGCCTACCAAACCAATGTGCAACGTATACACGTTCTTGACAAAGATCAAACATATCAAAAGAGTGATTAAAATTGGTCGTAAAGAACGAACGCAAAGAAGAAGAAGAAGAAGAAGATATATATCTAATACATTATTGGGTCCCTGTGGCTAAGTGGGTCAGAAACATGGAGAAAGGCTTCTTCTTCTCCGAACGCCCCATATCGACCCACTTGCTAAACCAATCTTTGTGATGTGTATGTGATTTGCGATTAAGAGCGATAGTACGTTGTGCCAGTTATGCACCTACAAGTATTCCTGCACATCCGATTTCTGCGATGCTTTTTATTTACTAGGGTTGCTTTCCTATGCCCCTACATCAGTCTTCTCTTTCGACATGCCTTTTAGGAGCAGTGTTACTGCTATTTGCTCCCTGTGCGGATCCAAGCACAAAAATGGGCATATAGAGAATGACTAAATTAATAACTCATAAATTGCAAACAGTTATCAACTGGTGTCAGCGCAGAATAGAGGGACTGAGATGGTAAGATAATGTCACAAATGGCGTGTCTATGTGGGAGGGAAGGGGGATGTCAATGACAAATAGGTTACCCTTTGCCTACTGTTCTGTCTGTAGAATGTTCGAAACCAGACCGTCTCGTTCTGTTCGTATGTGCATTTTTTTAAACGCTGAAATCCCTTAAGATTATAGCCGGTGCTACGGAGATCGTGTTTTGTGCAGTACTCTAGACATGTGGCCAGCAATAAAACTAAACCACTTCCAGACAAGTTGTCTACATAGACAATTAAATGTAAACTGGAAAGACACAATTCCAGATACTTAACTCCTCATAAGAGCAAAGATCCCAAGCGTCAACATCATGTTACAGAAGGTCAAGTGAGATGGACCGGTCACGTGCTCGAATCCCCCTCCCATAAACACATCCCAAAACAGTTGATCTATGGCGAGATTAAATTGGGCATGCGTTCAGTTGGTGGGCAGAAGAAAACGCTTTAAAGACACTCTTAAAGTGTCTGAAATTCTTCGATACAGACACCACGTTATGAGAATCCCTTGCCCAAGATATCCAAATGTAGCGCTGAAACAACACATGAGGAACTCGCAAAACTGATAATCGTCGTGCCGTTGAGGCGCAGAGAAAACGAGCTGAGCAAAAAGACAAAACACACAACATCCACATATCTAACCTCGATCATGTATGTCCCACATGTGGTAGAGGATTGTGTTCTAGGATTTGACTCTACAGACACCTCCACAAACACCAGAGAGGTGCAGCGATACACGTCTGAGACTGTTGTCATCATCGGTTGCGATGGACGACTATTATTAGACAGGGAACGTGTCACTGTTGCAGCGAGTGACATAGCCATATAAGGAAACCTGGTATAATGAAGTCATTCGTTGAGTCTATCTTTATTTTGGCTTAGTACACTCTATTCTCGTCTCAAGACGTTGAACTGTTAGGAGGGACAAGTTCGATTGCAGATTGCACTTTTATGATTTCTCATCTATTTGTGATTTCTTCATTTCTCAAGGTCTTCACTCTTCAACCAGTATTTATTTCAATTTGTACTTATAGTTTAGTTTGTTTTCATGAGGTCTCTTCTTCTTCTTCTTTGCGTTCGTTCTTTACAACCAATTTTAATCACTCTTTGTGATATTTTTGATCTTTGTCAAGAACGTGTATACGTTGTACATTGGTTTGGTAGGCCACTAAACGCATAGACTTCTACACATTTAGGACGCATGCATCCAATTTCATCCAAACCTTCTAAGTCGCCTCTTACGACATGCGTGGCAGTTAACAGTGGTTCTATTCTTTACACCACAAATTTGGACCCCGGTAACCACTCGGGCGGCCATGAGGTCAATAACTCTGAAGATGGGGTAAGTTTCGCCGCAATGGCGACGGACACTTTTGTTAAGGAAAGAAAGCCTTCACGCAAACTGAATCAGGGCGCTATATTATTCGCCATGATTAAACCTGAATTAATAGCAGGTGAGCGGAAAAGAAACAATGCCAGCAAAATTAATATATAATCAGTATTCAATCATCAAATAACTTGTCCTGAACAGAGCATTGCCACCACAACAGTTCTTCGGAATTTCTCTCTTTCTCATATGCCAAATGTCCCGCCTCTGCAGCCGTCATGTTCAAACCATCAGTTACATCCTGAATCCATCTTCTCCGTGGTCTTCCTCTTCTCTTTTTCAGTATTAGCAACCGTAGAATAAAAGATTTTAAAGCAAAAGAATTGCTTTCATTCCACCGAGTTTGACCGCTAACGATTTGATACCAAACAGTGCGCCGCCTGCTTAGAGTATTGCAAAAAGCACTAATACCTTAACTTCGGCAGCAATCCTAGGATCTCTGGGGAAAATGGTTCTCGTAAACAGAACTGCGCGATCTTGATTCCAGCCCTTCTGAACGCAATATAACGGCTTAACCACTGAGCCACAGAGTCCTCATTAAAATTGAACGTATCAACACTTAAATCTTCATAAACCCTTTACCTCCCTTTATCAAGTTCAACTTTTAACACATGATAACCCACGTATGTCATCGATTTGTTTGGAGTTATCCGCTGGACAAGTAGAACTGGTTGCCTGAGGGACAAAGTGAGGAGTATGTTTAACCATTGCCTTCGATAACATAAGGACAGCGAGCTCAGGTAAAAATTCTAGGAAATCAAACCGCAATCGTCGCGTGACTTCGCATTCCAGTATTGTTGTATAAAGACGAATTCATTTTAAAAACAACACAACGTGCTATTTCAAGGTTATATTATGTGACAAATTCAGTTTAAAACTAAGGAATATGAGTATTATTAATATTTTCTATCAATAAATAACCATAGACTTGTAGAATTGTGTCAAACGCAGAAAACCTTTCAGTGTTCTATCAAACACTTATTAAAATCGAATAATATTAAAATATTAACGCCTATTAATTGGGGGGGACTCTGGTCTGGAAACATTTTTCGTTTCTTTCATAATAATGTATTGTTTGTATTACAATTTTGAGATATTATGACTTAAAAGAGTAGAAAAAATTAGTAAAAAAAAATGTCAAAGCGTTGCCATGGAAACAAGAGAAATGGCAGCCAAACACACAATTTTTAATTCCTACGCCTCTGAAAGTGATGAATATAAATAAATTATGTTTGCACTCTAAGCTGTGCAATTGTAATATCTAAAATATTACACATGCTTCTAAAGATATATTAAATATTACATTTTTAATGAATTTTGGGTGAACACCCACCCCAAAAAAAAATATTTTTTCAACGAATTTTGAGGGCACTTTTATAAAAACATTTATAAAAAATGTAATATTTAATGTATCCTAAAAATCATGTGTAATATTTTAGATATGACAATTGCTCACCTTAGAGTGAAAACAGAATTCATTTACATTAATTAGATTCAGACCCTTAGGGATTTGAAATTTTGTCTTTGGTGGCCATTTTGTATTGTTTCCATGGCAACGCTTTGATACTTTTTATTTTACTAATTTTTTCTACTCATCTAAGTCATAATCTTTCGAAATGGTTATACAAATTTTACATTAATGTGGAA
This sequence comes from Arion vulgaris, assembly GCA_020796225.1. Lineage (NCBI taxonomy): Eukaryota > Metazoa > Mollusca > Gastropoda > Stylommatophora > Arionidae > Arion > Arion vulgaris. The sequence goes on from CM036758.1 coordinate 74,457,227, forward strand.
ACAACGAAAATAGCTTTCTTGATCCCCACACTACCGAATCCCCCCCTTAAACAGGAATTTTGATTTTCCAGTCTTACCAAGTCGGCCTTATGCTGCCGGGGTTCACAGTTTAACCAGCGAGCTACGGGAACCATAGTATGTATACTCTTATATATCTGTTGGGGGAGAACGAGCAGCTGTGGGTCTTCCCGAACTGCAATGACGTCCGTTCAATAACCAACAACAAAAAACCCACGGGTATTATAAATAGAAGTACGCATATTCTACATTTATCTACATAGTTTGACGAGTTTTAAATATATGTATATATATTGATATTATCAACGTGTTGGCAATAACGTCAATAACTTCTGCGTAAGATATCTATGTCAAAACTGCACATATGTGTAATAAAATAGGCAATAAAAGTAGACATAATTAACGTTCGTTCGTGTAGGTCATAGGATCCCAAAGTGGGCGGTACCGTCACCCAGTGGGCGTTGAAGCCTTCTGGGGGCAGGGAGGAGGGGTGCGATAGTGGGTTCAGAAGCATATGGTGGGGCGTTCAGTCGGTTATGGGTCAGTGGCTTCTTAAAGAAGAAATTAATAATATATATGTTTTAAAATACATTATTTTCGTGATTTTGAGATTGAATAATCATTTCAAATTTGAATTCTGCATTTAAATTCATTTTATGTCCGTCTTACGTGATCCATTTTTTTCATCAGTTTTCTATTTTGTGTATATAATCATTTGAAAATGGACCATGTATCTCGCCTTCTCTTCTACCATTTACTTCTTTATAGAAGTCTTGGGCCTCCCCATGAGGCCATTACCTTGTAGTGGTGGGGAGGCTTGCGTGCTCCAATGATACAGTGAGCTATGACGGCGGAACTTATGTTCCCGGAAGGGTTACCCAGCCGGAAAGGTCACTGAGGAGGGGACAGACGAAGCATGGTCTCCTGGTCCTCCAGGTTGGGGTTGGGCTTGGGACTAACGATCCCATCCTTTAAAAAAATTAAAGTTACGGAAACAACAACAAACATACAACCTATCTACAGGCATGAAGGGCTACCAGAGTCATTGACTCACATGACTGGAAGTGGTGAAAGCCGAAAGGAAGCTACTTTCATGAGGACGGAAGTCCTGAATGCCAAAACCAAGACCAGAATTGGATGCTGGAATGTAAGAACAATGTACGAAACCGGAAAACTGTCACAAATAACAGCAGAAATGAGAAGATATAATCTACATATCCTAGGGGTTAGCGAGAGCAGATGGACAGGAAATGGAAGAAGTACCACTGCAACAGGTGAAACAGTCCTTTTTCTGGACGAGACGATGACCTACACCATGAAGGAGTAGCAGTAATCCTAAGAAAAGGCGTGGAAAAGTGTCTGTTAGAATGGAAACCTATCAGTAGCCGCTTGATTAAGATCAGACTAAAGGGAAGCATACAAACATCACAATCCTACAATGCTATGCGCCAACTAATGATAGCGAAGATACAAAGAAAGACTCTTACTACGAAAACCTACAAGCAGAATTAGACAAGTCACCATCCCATGATGTTATCATTGTTATGGGAGATCTAAATGCGAAGGTCGGACAAGACAACACACATAGTTATAGAACTATGGGAAAATATGGATGTGGTATGATGAACGAAAATGGGGAACGTTTAGTAAACTTCTGCAGCATGAACAATCTCGTTATAGGAGGAACCCTATTTCAACATTTAGATATCCACAAATTAACATGGTATTCCCTAATGGCAGAGATAAAAACCAAAAGACCATATAATGATCAATGGACCCTGGAGACGCTCGCTGCTAGATGTTGTAGTCAAGAGAGGTGCAGATGTTGGTAGCGACCACCACCTAGTCACAGCTTATGTCAAACTTAAACTAAGAAAAACAGGACAACAGAAAAACTTCCAAAAGAGGTTCGATGTGGATAGACTAAAAGACACGGAAGTAAGGGATAAGTTTATAATGCAGATAAAGAACAGATTCCAAGCCCTAGAAAGTAATGAAACTACGGATGAAACTGACAACATAGATAGAACATGGGACAACATAGCATCTATATATAGCCAGAGCAGTGAAACATGTCTAGGGTACCGCACAAAGAAAAGAAAAGAATGGATAACACCAACAACATGGAAAATAATAGACAGCCGAAGAATATTAAAAAGAAATTGTTAGAAGCGAAGTCCGAAAGACTGAAAGCAAGATACCAAGAACAGTACAAAAGCGCAAGTAAAGAAATCAAACGGGCTGTGAGAGCTGATAAAAGAATGTATGTTGAAGACCTGGCAGTGCAGGCAGAAGAAGCAGCAAAAAGTGTGATCAGGGAACAGTGTACAAAATTACAAAGCTAATAAGCGGAAAACATTACAGGAGATCAAATACTCTCATAAAGGATAAGAATGGAATACTATTGACAACGGAAAAGGAACAAGAAATACGATGGACAGAGCATTTTAAAGAATTGCTAAATAGACCACCGCCAACGGTAGTAGCAGACATACCAGAGCCAACAGAGGAATTAGAAATTGGCATTGAAACACCCAGCCGGGATGAGATCATTACAGCAATTAAATCTCTTAAGAATAACAAGGCACCAGGGAATGATAACTTAAACGCAGAACTATTCAAAATAGACCCAGAACGTGCAGCTAATATATTGCAACCCTTGTTTACTACTATATGGAATACCCAAATAATACCTGATGCATGGAACAGAGGAGTCATCATCAAGATCCCAAAGAAGGGCTCCCTTGCCGATTGTAATAATTGGCGTGGAATAACACTGCTTTCTGTCCCAAGTAAAATCTTAAGCAAAATCATCGTACAACGTATTACTGATGCTGTGGATAAGAAACTAAGAAAGGAACAAGCAGGATTTCGCAGAGGACGGAGCTGCATAGGCCAAATATTTGCTCTTAGAAATATCATAGAACAATGCACAGAATGGCAAAGCAAACTCTATATCAACTTTGTAGATTTTGAAAAAGCTTTTGATAGCATACACCGCGAAAGTCTATGGCGTATCTTAAGATGGTATGGAATCCCACTGTGTTTTATAAATATTATAAAAGCTGCTACAGCAAGTTTACATGCAGTGTTGAAACTTCAGAACTAAAGTTTGAAGTAAAAACAGGCGTGCGACAAGGATGTGTTATGTCAGCCCTATTATTCAACACTGTCATAGATTGGGTGATGCGTAAAACAACGGAAGATAAGGCAAGAGGTATTAGATGGACGCTCACATCCACTCTGGAAGACCTAGATTTTGCAGATGACATCGCACTCCTATCTCATACACATAGAGATATCCAGGAAAAGACCTGCCGCCTTAACCAATATAGTGAGATGGTTGGGCTGAAAATAAATCAGAAGAAAACTGAAGTAATGACTCTGAACATAGCAACCCCAGCACCAGTCAAACTAGAAGGTAAAACCCTCCGAGATACAACCGCTTTCACATACCTTGGAAGTGTTATTAACAATGAAGGAGGCGCTGGATCTGACATTAAAAACAGACTGAGTAAGGCACGAAGTGCATTCATGACCCTTCAGACCGCTTGGAAATCTGCCCAATACAGCATCAGAACCAAGACTAGTATCTATAACAGCTGTGTGCTGTCAACATTGCTGTACGGATCGGAATGCTGGAGAATGACAGAACAGGATATGTCAAGACTCTCCGCCTTTCATACAACTTGTCTGCGAAAAATCTTACGCGTGTACTGGCCGACTACTATCTCGAATCAAGAATTGCTTGCACGATGCCAACAAGAGAATATGGGCACTATCATTCGAAGACGACGCTGGAGATGGATTGGACATGTGATGCGCATGGAGACTGGCTCCGACACGAAAACTGCACTGAGATGGACTCCAGAGGGTAGGCGAAAGCGTGGAAGACCCAAGACGACCTGGAGAGAACGATAGAGCAAGAGCTGAAGGAAATGAATCATAGCTGGAACACAATACAGAGGAAGGCCATGAACAGGGAAGAATGGTGTACGTTTGTTGCTGCCCTAAACGCCAAGGGCGTAACAGGCTAAAGAGAGAAGAGTCTTGGGGGCGGCGTTCTGATCTTGTGTGTGCTTGTTTTACGGCACTTTGTAAGCTGATATTCATGTTCGTAAGGCTGTTCTTGATACCGTCGCTCCATCTTTTCGTGGTCTTCCTCTTGCTTTGTACTCATTATACTTTTTCTGTGTGGCTCTCTGTGGTAGGCGATACCAGGGCATTCTTGTCAGGTGTCCAAACCATTTAATCTGTTGTTCTTTTATGAATTGCATGACTTGTTTCACATCCAGTCTTCTTCTGATTTCTTCATTTCTAATTTTGTCTCTTATTATCACACCTACAGCTCTTCTAAGACATCTCATCTCTGTCGTTATGATTTTCCGCTCCTTACCTGCTGTTTTGCGCCATGTTTGACACTGGTAACATAGTGTTGGTCAGAAAATCGTGACAGAAATATAAATCAATTTTCTATGTCAAAGAGAAAATAGAGCATGTGGGGGAGGTCTGGGGGCGTTAGAAAGTTGATGTCCTTCAAAGTGGGCGTGGACAGAAAAGTTTGGGAACCTATGGTGTAGGTGTTATATATTTATTTTTATATTTTTTCTCCAAATATTTATTTGAGCTTATGAACTTCAGGTGTGTCTGTACTAAACTATGTTATTCTCACCTGTCAGGCGCTGTTGTTGGTTTTTTTTTTTTTAGATGTGTGAACGTTGTAAAATGTGAACTTGGAAGCTACGTGTAATGTAACACGCTGTGTTTTTATATGTGTAACATGAGTGTTGTTTTCATACGTTTTTGATGATGAAAAGGGCAGCGTCAGCTGTTTTGTAATGAGAAGAGAAGGGTACGAAACATTGCACTAGTTGGATCCACAGTTAGAACTCAGTGGTCTCTATGATGAAATAGTTTTATACTTCTCGTTCGCTGACGTTCAATGTCTACACAATGAGTCCGGTTCTCTGGATGTATGCTGTTGTGTTAGTTCACCAAGGCTTCCAAACAGCTTTGTGTGGATGGCTGTTTCTGTTGGCCAGTGTCCTTTCCGCACTTGATTCGTCAGATGACACTCTTGCAGGATGTGTTCGGCTCTCTGTCCACATGCACATGTGGATGATGGAACAGGTAGAAGTTGTACCCGCCTGCCCAGTGTGTTCGTAGCTCGTTGGACGACGTGTGACAAGCTACCTGTGAGTGCGGACTCAATTCCGCGGGCTATCAGAAAGGCCACTGGTTCTCTAGATTTACGGTGTTCGTGGCACCGAACCGAAGGGTTACGATGTCCATGGCACCGAGCCGAAGAGCTGAAAGCTCAAGTGCTTCTGGATCGGGAAAAAAGGTGAAGTAGTAAGACTTTTGTCTGTCGTTGTGAAGGTTGGTGGTTCGAACACAGATCGAGTAACATGTGAAATCTTTTCATTAGATCCCTAGGATTGTTGCTGGAGATACGGAGTTGGTACTAAGTGCAACATTTTCAGAATTTCTGCTGACAGGAACGGGGATATCTTGGGAAACCCGGGGCAATGAAGTCAATCCTTCGTGTTTAGACCCTTGTTAGGGGGACTGCCTAGAGTAGTTGATAGTAGCTCGGCCTGCTAGCTGTGAGACGCCTCATAGCTCGGGTTCGAACCTACTGTCCGGCATTTGTTCGAGTCCCCTGGTCTTACTCAGGACGATAACGTGAGTACCTCTGAAGTCGGAGAAAATCTGCCTGTATGGCGAGGGAATACTAATTACGAGTACATTGAGCACACGGCTGCCAGTGTAAAGTAATTTACAATGTGCACGCTGCTGCCATTGTAAGAAATTGGAAAAACGGATTTTCACGCAAAAATCAGTTTCAGAGATGAAACTCCGTCTGAGTTGAAAGCGGACGAAAAAAAAAAAAAAAAGACCCTTGTTAGACACTGTGAAAAATAAAAATCGGAAGACATTTGTTCTTTTAGCTGTCTCAACGGAGAATACAACCCAGAGCACGACAGTATAAATACACTAAACAGAAAAGCCCAGGCCACAGTCTTCAGACTTAGAACGGGACACTGTAGTCTCAGAGCACACATCCACAGAATGGGTTTTAAGGACTCGGGAGCTTGCGCCTGTGGAGCACCTAAGCAGTCCCCAAAGCACATCCTGCAAGACTGTCCCAGTCTGAATAGTGTGAGAATGGAGATCTGGCCAACAGGAACAACCCTACAAGCCAAACTACGGGGCCTGGTTAAAACCTCAAGCGCACCGCCCTGTTTATGACACATACCGGAGTAGTCGCATAGCAGAAGTTGATCGCAAAAGAAGAAGAAGCTGTTTCAACACTAAATAAGAAATGGTGAATGATTTTTTTTAGCTGTTTTCTAGCTATATCATTATCCAATAACTTGTCCTGAGTATAACTTTGCTACCACAACAATCCTTCGAAATGTCTCTCACTCTCTCTCTCTCTCTCTCTCTCATAGACCAGATGCCCTAGCTCTGCTGATGCCATGTTTAAATCATAAGCCACATCCGTAATCTTCTTAACCCTAGATTTTTCTCTTTTCCTTTTTTGCCAGGATGCCTCTTTTCATAATGATCTTCTCTAAACCTTCGTGTTTTTATACAGGGTGTTCAAGATAAAAGTAGCCCCATTGACAAATCAAAAGTTGCCAGTTACGTATTGCGTTGTGTTTATTTACTATTTAAATTGGTTCTGACTAGTTCTTCCTACAACACATTTGTTCATCGCTCCTTCCCGTACGACAATTGCACACAATTACACAAACTTGACCTATACTACGTCATAACTGAATCTTCTCATTTTCTTAAATATATGCCAGATTAGCTCCATTGATAGACTACTTTTACATTGAACATCCTGTACATGTTTAAAACACTTCATTAACTTCATTGTTCGAGGTTTTCCCATTAATGATCGGTAGTCCCTCTCAGCAACTTTTTTATGAAGTCGAAGAAGAAAAGTGTGTAACTTCTTCTTTGAGCGCTCCATATCGGTCACTTGTCAGCTACTCTGATTTATATGTGATCTGAGCCTAAGAGCGTTTGTACGTTGTACCAGTTATGCCCATACAAGTAGGCCAGCACATCCGATTTCTGGGTGCTTTTAATTTACTAGAGTAGCATCCTAGTAAATTAATACGGCAAAGGAATGGAAAAGATCAGTAGTTATCCCAATACCTAAAAATGGAGACACCAAATTATGTATCAACTTTATTCACCAGGCCAAAAGACTGAATAGGCAAACTTCAGACCTACCAAAAGTTGGCATTCCCTAAAGTCTGTGCCAGAGCAAACCCCTTGGAGAGAGGAGACTGAACCAGAAGTATGTATCCAGACAGAAGTGAAAGGAATATTCGACAAGGATGAGCAGAACAGCATACAACGCAAGACAGTCACTCTCAGTTTACTTGATGAAGAATACCCACATGACCTCTGGGTCCGGGTATACACGGATGGGTCAGCAGAAAACGCAGTGAAGAATGGAGGAGCAGGAGTGTACATAGAATACCCAAACAACGCTAGAGATGCGATTAAAGTGCCAACGGGAAAATTCTGTCACAACTATGATGCAGAAATTCAGGCAATCAAGGTGGCAACTGAAAAACTGTTGAATACCAGACCCGATCCTCAACCTGTTGTATTTTTGACTGATGCAAAATCAGCACTCCAAGCACTTCAGTCCAGAAATTGCCAGGTCTACAGACCCTACTGTCTAAATTGTCCAAGCATCGCAGGGTTGTCTTGCAGTGGATACCTCTCACTGTGGAATACCAGGAAATGAAACAGCAGACCGATTGGCCAAGGAAGGTGCTGCAGGAGAGCAGCCGGATGTGCCAGTTACCTACCACCAAAAGAAAAGGATGATTAAATCAATGAGAAAGCCACAAATACCAACACAAGACGATTACTATAATATGAGCAGATTGGAACAAGTTGTGATTCTGCGCCTTAGAACAGGACACAATCGGCTCCGCAGCCACATGTATACAAAATTCAAGATTAGCAATTCAGCCATGTGTACATGTGGACAGGCAAACCAGACTGCAGAGCACATACTTCAAGACTGCCCCAAATATGATACACTGAGGCAAACTCACTGGCCTAACGAAACAACACTCGATATAAAACTACACGGACCTCTGTGTGAGCTACAAAAGACAGTGAAGTTCATACAAGAGACAACATTGAATATATAGACATATTTCAAGCGAACGAAAGGAAGGAAGGAAGGATGTATCAACTATAGAACAGTGGCATTGATAAGGCACGCAAGTAAAATCTTATTAAAAATTATTATGGGAAGACTGTATAGGAAAATGGAAGAAAATATCAACATAACACAAGCTGGGTTTAGACGGAACAGAGGTACACGTGACCATATATTTAACATGAGAACAATCATAGAACAATCTAGAGAGTATAATGTAGATCTATACTCATGCTTTATTGACTACTCAAAGGCATTTGATTGTGTAGAGCATCAGGAATTGTGGAAGATTATGGGAGAAATGGGATTTCCATTACATTTGATACAGATCATAAGAGAACTTTATAGTGATCAAATGGCGGCTGTAAGAACATGTGATGATACATCAGACTGGTTTGACATAAGGCAGGGAGTCAGACAATGCTGCATTCTGTCGCCTTGTCTGTTTAACATATATACAGAAAACATCATGAGGAATGTTACAGAAGATAGCGGAAAAGAACAATACGATCCTTTTATAATCGGAGGAAGAGAAATACCTGAACAAAGATACGCTGATGATACAGTGTTACTGTCAACATCACAAAAAGGGATTGAGAAATTATTATTAGAAGTGAAAGATAAAAGCGAAAAACAAAATCTATATCTCAATGTGACAAAAACAAAAATAATGACAACAGATAAAACGAACATGAAAAAATATATTTTTATCAATGGAGAGAAAGTAGAAAATGTGAACAGTTTTTAATATCTTGGTTCACTGCTAACAACAGATGGAAATGGGATGAAGGAAATTAAAAGAAGAACAAACATGGTTTTACAAAAAATTAAACAACTAAATACAGTATGGAACGGAACTGATAAGAAAATAAAGATCAGAATACTAAGAGCCTGCATATTCCCAGTGGCAACGTATGGGTGTGAAGCATGGACATTTAATAAAGCAGTGGAAAAACATATGTGCTTGGAATATAAGTGTTACAGAAGAGTCCTTCGTATATCTTGGACAGAGAGGAGAACAAATAGATCTATCCATAAAGAACTCAAAATCAAAGAAAACTGGTTGATGCTACAAATAAGAAAGAGAAAATTGAGATATTTTGGACATATAAAAAGACATGAAGGGCTGGAGAAGACCATCATGGAAGGAGGTACACCGGCAAAGAGAAGAAGAGGAAGACCACGGAGAAGATGGATTCAGGATGTAACTGATGGTTTGAACAGGACGGCTGCAGAGGCAGGACATCTGGCCTATGAGAGAGAAATTCCGGAGGACTGTTGGGGTGGCAAAGTTCTGCTCAGGACAAGCTACTTGATGATGATGAGCATCCCTAGGGCCTACATTAGTCGCCTCTTACGACATGCATTCTAGGTTGCAGTGGTACTATTCTTTGCTCCTTGCGGCCCAGCACCACGCGGGCGAGTGTGTAACTGAGATGAAGACTCCTGATATCATACTTCACTTTTGACTAGCACACTATAGAAGAAGAATACATATATAGAGAAAAGGTGGACCTCAGAGATAACAGAGGCGATGAAAGACACTATTTATTAAGTGCACACAAGGGTTCGTTCTAGAACTATCTTCTTATCCTGACGCTGGTGGGGGCAGGATTGGGGAGAAGATAGAAAATTATAGAAGAATCTGAAGATCGTCAGTGACCAGATTATGGAGTTTCTTTGACGAAGTGGTAAAGACGTTTGCACGGCGTTCTTAGGGCTGTGAGTTCGAATCGAGACCGTGTTATCTGGTAAAATATTGAATAAACTATCTACGATTGTTGCTGAGTTATAAACTTTGTACAACAGTTCCGGCAAATGTCTTGTCGTTTCTGCCAACAGGAACGGAGCCATATGGGGAAGCTCGAGGCAATGGAGTTAAGTCTTCGTCTGCAGACAATTTTTCTAATGACCAATGTATGACCAATAACCTGACCACAGAAGAAGAGGAATTACGAACTCATACATTTAGTCTGTCTAGCGTGGAGGTCAGGTGATCATCTCTTAAAGTACTCCCTAGAGGAACGATCTGGACATTCATTTCAGAGATTCCTGATATATATGTAGCTGATATCAAACTCCTAGTCCTACGATAAAACGCAGCTTTCATGATCAAGCTAATCACATAAAAACCGTTTGAACTTGAAAGAAATAAGACTAGGCTGCAAAGCAGCTGCCCTAGCAAATGTCATGAAAATATTAAAATAAAATTGCTACACACATGTAGGATAATTTCACAGGATAAAACACAGGATAGTTTCAATAGTATGAGAAAGTTACTGACATCCAAACAAATTACAAACAGGCTAAAAATGAGAATGATCAAATGCTATATATATCCTATATTAATGTATGTCTCGGAAACATGGACAATGAACAAGCAGTTAGAAGACAGAATTGATGCATTTGAGATGTGGATATATAGAAGAATAGGCAGAGTTTCGTGGACAGACAAATAAACAAGTTTTAGGAAAACTAGGCATGAAGAAACAATTATTAAGAGAAATAAAATTCAGACAAGTAAAGTATTTTGGGCACATAAAAGACATGACACCATGATAAAACATTTACTAGAGGGAAAGTTGAGGGGGAGACCGAGAGATAAGTGGGGGATTTAAGAAATGGACAGGTTACAGTCTGGCAGTGTGCAGCACCAAGGCGAAAGACAGAGGATGCTGAGATTCATTGCAGCCAACCTTCGATGTGGAGACGGCACCTGATGATGACACACATGTTGACCCCCTTTAAGATTAGATCGTGAACTCTCGCTAGTACTACGGTGCTGGTGCTCTGTCGCTAAGATCTTCATGTGTTAGAAAGACATCGGAGCACACATATATATTAACCGAAGTGCAATGATGAGGTCATATCAATCAATCAATCAATCAATCAATCAATTAAACAAAGATAAATTGAGATTCCAAATGTAGTCACGAGAAATCAAGATCTTGAGAACCACTGGATTAGGTTCCTGCTTCACTGCATTACTTGAGTTTTGTATGTGACCTACTTTCCTTGATATCTGTGTAGCTGCTGGTAAACTCCTTCTTCGGTAGGCCTGTTTCTAAGTTGTCCATTCGCTCGTAGATTACTGTAAAACTGAAAACAAATGTCAATGATTTCAGAGGAACACCTGTGAAGTCAGAGATGGCCCGCCTGTATGGCGGGGGACACTGATAAAAAGGAAAGCATGCCTTCACGCAAAAATCAGTGAGAAGCACTATACCAGGAGCCATGACTACGTCTGAATTCATACTGGGGGCACGCAAGAAGAAGAAGAAACGATTTCAGAATATTTTTTTTAATAAGGAAAAGCAAAATGACAAAGGAAACACAAAAAAGAGATCTATTTAAGAAAGCCGAGATTGCGTAGTGGTTAGTGCACTGGCTTCTTAGACGCGTGGTACGGGTTCAAGTCAACAATGTGAGTGACAAGGAGTCTCTGTGGCGTAGAGGTTAGGTGCTCCTCTCTCGTGCCAGAGTTACCAGGTTCGCTCCCTCGTGGAGCCATCTGGATATTTTTCCAGAGATCCATGATTTCAGTGTGGACGAGATCAAGTTCCTAGTCGTATCGGAGACTGGCGATTAAATATAGATCTCGTGTTCAATTTGAGCACGTAAATGAACCCATGGCAGTTCAAAATCGAGAGGGGCAGACAGGAAAGCCGCTGCCGGAACAAAATTAATTAGAATTATTTTTTTTTTAATGAAGTGGTTAGAGTGTTGATGTAATGAGGTGTTTAGAGTGTAGATGTAATGAGGTGTTTAGAGTGTTGATGTAATGAGGTGTTTAGAGTGTAGATGTAATGATGTGTGTAGAGTGCTGATGTAATGAGGTGTTTAGAGTGCTGATGTAATGAGGTGTTTAGAGTGTAGATGTAAGGAGGTGTTTAGAGTGTTGATGTAATGAGGTGTTTAGAGTGGTGATGTAATGAGGTGTTTAGAGTGGTGATGTAATGAGGTGTTTAGAGTGGTGATGTAATGAGGTGTTTAGAGTGGTGATGTAATGAAGTGCTTAGAGTGGTGATGTAATGAGGTGTTTAGGGTGTTGATGTAATGAGGTGTTTAGAGTGTTGATGTAATTAAGTGTTTAGAGTGGTGATGTAATGAAGTGGTTAGAGTGCTGATGTAATGAAGTGTTTAGGGTGTTGATGTAATGAGGTGTTTAGAGTGTTGATGTAATGAGGTGTTTAGAGTGATGATGTAATGAGGTGGTTAGAGTGTTGATGTAATGAAGTGGTTAGAGTGGTGATGTAATGAGGTGTTTAGAGTGTTGATGTAATGAGGTGTTTAGAGTGTTGATGTAATGAGGTGTTTAGAGTGTTGATATAATGAGGTGTTTAGAGTGTTGATGTAATGAAGTGTTTAGAGTGATGATGTAATGAAGTGTTTAGAGTGATGATGTAATGAAGTGTTTAGAATGATGATGTAATGAAGTGTTTATAATGATGATGTAATGAAGTGTTTAGAGTGATGATGTAATGAGGTGTTTAGAGTGTAGATGTAATGAGGTGTTTAGAGTGGCGATGTAATGAAGTGGTTAGAGTGTTGCTGTAATGAGGTGTTTAGAGTGTTGATGTAATGAGGTGTTTATAGTGTTGATGTAACGAAGTGTTTAGAGTGTTGATGTAATGAAGTGTTTAGAGTGTTGATGTACTGAAGTGTTTAGAGTGATGATGTAATGATTTAGAGTGATGATGTAATGAAGTGTTTAGAGTGAGGATGTAATGAAGTGCTTAGAGTGCTGATGTAATGACGTGTTTAGAGTGCTGATGTAATGAAGTGTTTAGAGTGCTGATGTAATGAAGTGTTCAGAGTGTTGCCGTAATTCAGTGTTTAGAGTTATGGAATAACATAACAATTTGGGTGCTGGTGTATTCAAGTGGTTAGAGTGTTGACGTAATCAAGTGGTTAGAGTGTTGTCTTAGTCACAGGTAAAAATTATGTGAAATCAGACCACAACCGGTCACGTGACCTCGCATTCTAGTATTGTTGTATATAGACGAATTCATTTTAAAGTCGATACAACATGCTAAATGAAGGTTATATTATCCAACAAGTTAAGTTTAACAATAAGGAATATCAGTATTATGAATATTTTCATCAATAAATAACTATAGACTCATAGAATTGAGTAAAATTACAAGAAAGCTTGTAGTGTTCTATCAAACATATATAAATTCCAGCCCAACAACTGAAATTATGTCAGGGTTTCCGTTGTCAGTTATGCGGTTCAATATTAGAGTTGGTTGTGGCTTAGCCAAGTCTTTATTACTTTGGCCTTGCAATCGAAAGAGACTGGTATCACTTCTCGATTTGAAAACGTTCCCTCACCGTCAACAAATCTGGAACCGAATATTTCAATCTGAAATAGTACACAGTTTGTGTTTGCTTATGTTGTTAAGTAATGGATATTTTCACGTCTACTTCAAAATTCAGAGTCGAGTACTGTGAAGTACACTAACATTTCCAACCACTATGGCAATATATAAAAGGTACATGGGCGTACACATAATTTTTCCAGAGGGTAGCAACATTTTAGTTGGTATTTTATTTCTCGAAAATGGAGAAGACCGGAATCACATTTTTTTTTTTACTGATCCAGAAGCATTTGAGCTTTCAGCTCGGTGCCATCGTAACCCTTCGGTTCGGTACCACGAACACCGTAAATCTGGAGAACCTGTGGCTTTTCTGCCAGCCCACGGAATTGAGCACGCGCTCACAGGGAGCGTGTCACCCTTCGTCCAACGCGCTACGAACACGCTGGGCAGGCGGGCAACCAGAATCACATAAAACTAGTTTTTTTTCAAAAGACACTTTCCAGGAGGAGGGAGTCGTTACCCCTTTCCTTAACGTAGGAACGCCCCTGGAAAGGTAATTACATTTACGTTCACGCTCTACTTATAAATAAACAGGGAAAAATAAGCAAGAGTGTAACATCTACCTGTTAAACAGATCCGGCAACCGACATGAAACGCTTGTACGTGAGAAGTGAATATATGTCCTTGCATCCAGTAATCCCCGTCAAAGACAATGTGCCACTCTGATGCAACCTTGACCTGGTTAGCTTCGAACCTGACATTTAACAGTGCAAATCAACAACTTTATTAAAAACAACCTCGAGGAAGTTGACCACGCCAGCGTTTATGTATAAACGACATCCTCTGATAAAATAACAATATTGCCTTGACATTTTGGGTTAAAAACACAGACGTGTCGTGTAGTGGATTAACGTGTTAAAATTTTGGTTAAATTTACCTACGTTAATCAATCTCGGAGATGTGATAATCTGTCTGCCTATCTGTCAGTTTGTTTATCTGTCTGTCTATATATATATATATATATATATATATATAAATGATCAAATGCTATATTTATCCTATATTAATGTATGGTTCGGAAACATGGACAATGAACAAGCAGTTAGAAGACAGAATTGATGCATTTGAGATGTGAATATATAGAAGAATAGGCACAGTTTCATGGACAGAAAAACAGACAAATAAACAAGTTTTAGAAAAACTAGGCATGAAGAAACAATTATTAAGGAAATAAAATTCAGACAAGTAAAGTATTTTGGGCACATAACACCATTATAAAACATTTACTAGAGGGGAAAGTTGAGGGGGAAGAGCAAGAGGAAGACCAAAAGATAAGTGGGAGGGAAACTTTAAGAAATGGACAGGTTACAGTCTGGCAGTGTGCAACACCAAGACGAAAGACAGAGGATGCTGGAGATTCAGTGCTGCCAACCTTCGATGTGGAAACGGCACCTGATGATGATATATATATATATATATATATATATAAACACCAGATAAAAACAATATTATCAATATAAGGAAAGACTGCAGTAAAACTATGTAGCGATGGCGAAACACGTAAAAACAAAGTACTGTAGTTTTACAAAGTACAAAAACAATAACAATAAACAGCAACGTTTCGACTAAAGGCCTTTATCAAGCAAATGATACACCAGAAGTGAAGAAATTCAACATATAGAAAACATATAGAATTAGACAATAAGTTCTATTAACGGTCCTAAAATCTATATATGTTGTGTGCGTACAAAAAGAGAAGTTCTACACTTCTGGTGTATCATGTGCTTGATAAAAACCGTTTACTAGAAACATAGCTGTATATTGTTTTATAGATAAAACCAAACACATCATACTGACGTAAGAAAATGTAAATAAAATAAAATTTTATTACTTTTCTATTCTGATATATTCATATTTAAAATGCATATTTTTGTTGGTATAATACTAATAATAGTTCCTCTCGTATCGTTACATAGGCATGCAAGCAATTCCTCCATACCACTCTACCCTAGGCAACTCGCTCCAGTTCCTCCATGAAACTGAGACAGATATTTCTTGCCTCTCTCAGAAAAGTTCGTTTCAAGGGTCTACCTAAGTCGTCCTCTCTTTTTTCAACGCTTTGCTTCCCACTTCAATGCCTGTTTTGATATTCTTTGATCATTTCTCCTCAAGATGTGCCCAACATATCTCCATCTTCTTCTTATAACAGTTGTCACTAGTGGTTGACCAGACATTTCTTTGATTTCGTCTGTGGCCTAGGGGTTAGTGACTCGGTCTATTAACCCCGACGTTCTGAGTTCGAATCACGCTGCGGACAGTTTGCTTGCAAATTGTTTCCGTTGATTTTAACAAAAGGACGATGGCGCCACCCGTTCAGAAAGCAATGGCAAACTACTGAACGTATAAGTGGTGCCTAGAAAATCAACGACTTGTTTACTGTGGTTGATGGCTACGTCCTTGGGATATGCCACGATTTTCATTTTTTCAATATTTTTCAACCCATTTTAAACTTACAGCGTGACATACAGATCAATAACCGGACAGGATCATACAACAAACGTGACGATTGGCAGGACCGTACCGTGCTATGATACAGAGAGGCGGCCGCATCATGCGGTATCGTAAGGGGGCGGCAAAAGCAGCGAAATCAAAATCACAATTGAAGGTTATTAAAAAAAATTTAAGGGTGGCATTTCGAAGATTTTCATCATACTGATAAAATATACCACACGGTCCTGACGATAGATATCACTGTATTATATGTCATGTGTATACAGCTTATAAATGTAGATGTTAGTAATGTGACCAATATGCAAACGAAAAGTTCTTAGCATGTCGTATGAGGCGACTGAGATAGGGGCCTAGGGAAACTAACCTAGTAACTAAAAAGTGTCGCAGAATTCGGATGTTCGGGCTACTTGTAAGCGCATAAATGGCAAAACGTATAAACGCTCTTCGTCTCGGATCACATACAAATCACAAAGAGTGGTTAACAAGTGGTCGATATGGAGCGTTTGAAGAAGAATTTTATAGGCTTGAAATTTAATTGTTTCCTCCGACTGCTGATGTTTTCTGTTCATATTTAGTTTTGAAGGGATTTTGAAAGGGTTTTTAAGCCGAAGGATGCCCGCGTGCCCAGCGTGTTCGTAGCGCGTTGGACTGTGGGTGACTAGCCCTCTATGTGTACGGGTTCAATTCCGTGGGCAGGCAGAAAAAGCCACAGATTCCCCAGATTCACGGTGTTCGTGGCACCGAACCGAAGGGTTACGATGTCCATGGCACCGAGCCGAAGAGCTGAAAAGCTCAAGTGCTTCTGGATCGGGAAAAAAAAAAAAGCCGAAGGATTGACTTCATTGCACCGGGTTTTACTCCATATGGCTCAGCCATTCTCCGAAGAAATGGCACGCCACCTGACGAGAGTATTGCACAAAGCACGAACTCCGTAGCTCCAATAACAATTCTAGCGGTCTCTGGAAAAAACTGCACTCGCGAACAGAACGGCGCTGTCCGGATTAGAACCCACGACCTTCGACTCACAAGGCAAAGGGCTTAACCACTTAGCCATGCCCGTCTGCTCAGCGTGTTCGTAGCGCGTTGGACTGCGGGTGACTAGCCCTCTGTGAGTGCGGGTTAAATTCCGTGGGCTGGCAGAAAAGCCAGAGGTTCCCCAGATTCACGGTGTTCGTGGCACCGAACCGAAGGCTTACGATGTCCATGGCACTGAGCCGAAGAGCTGAAAGCTCAAGTGCGTCTGGATAGATAAGAAAAAGAAAAGAAGAACCACTTAGTCACAGAGACCCACATTAAAAACAACTAAACATTTGTTTATGTTTAAATCGCCTCATTATAATTGTATGTACTGTTATATAGAAGGATGTCACAATTTCTAATGTTTTCCTTTCCGCACTTTGATTTGCAGCCATCGATCTTCGCATCGTGTGATTGGCTTCAGTGCACTTCATCAGTATTTTGGGTTTTTTTTTAAAATCTATGAGCTGTTGAGCTAATGTAGTAAATACTACATATCAGTGCTGTCATGTTATTTTAAGAGTCCAAGCCTTATCGCATTTATTATTATTATTATTATTATTATTATTATTATTATTATTTTAAACGTCGTTACTTCCTGTATAATACAGTTTTGTTAGAGCGGCGTAGAACATGGGGGAGATGGGAAGGGGGATAAGTCTGAAGAAGTTAATGGTCGCATGGCTAGTGCAGTTACCGCGAAGTTGTTTCCGTTATATTTTATTTATGCCCCGATAGAAAAAAAGCTAATTGGTCTTCATCATCAAGGTGCGTATCTTTTATAGGGCGTTGCTCTCTTTGCAGCGCATCTTCTTCTTTGCGTTCGTTCTTTACGACCAATTTTAATCACTCTTTCTGATATGTTTCATCTTTGCCAAGAACGTGTATACGTTGCACATTGATTTTGTAGGCCCCTAAACGCATAGACTTCTATACGTTTAGGACATTTTCATCCGATATCAGCCAAACCTTCTTAGTCGCCTCTTACGACATGCGTGGCAAGTAACAGTGGTTCTATTCTTTACACCCCAAATTTGGGCCCCGGTAATCACTCGGACGCGCAGCACATCTGAAATTCACTTTGTCTCTAGCCAGTTTACTCACTTCGTCGATGGTCATATTCATGGATTCTTTAATATCTTGTAGCCATCTTCTTCTTGGTCTGCCTCTGCATCCTGGGACCATGCCCTCTAATAGTGTTCTTTCCAGGCCATCGTGACGCTTAATGGGACCAAAGTAACTAATTTTTCTTTGGCCTTACTGAATATCAAACCCGGTCTCCGAATGATAACCCGCACACTAATCCATTTGGAAAGACGCTGCTGTTTTTTTTTTTTTTATATACTTCTTTTATCGTCACACAGTTACCGGGTTGCTGCCCAGTGTCGTGTTTTCTGTTTTTGTTTTGCGTTTCTGTTCTAGTGGCTTGGGTGATTGTTATTTTTGCTCTTTGACTGGATTCTACTATGCCATCTAACCATCTTTTCGTGGTCTTCCTCTCACCTTCTTTCCTGATGTTTTGTTGTAGTAGATGCTGTAAACTGTGGAGGTTGGATACATTTGTATTAAGTGACCAAACCACTTCATTATTTGTTTCTCAATGTAAATTCAAGCAAGGTTCTGTGCCAACCTTCTGTCTATGCTGATGTTGGTGACTTTGATTTATTAGGTAACCAAAATACGGCAAGCAAACGCCAACAAGCAACAAAAACCTCACCAAATGGTCCCAAATTACCCAAACGCCCGCCTGCCCAGAGTGTTCGTAGCGCGTTGGACGACCGTGTGACAAGCGCTCTGTTAGTGCGGGTTCAATCCCACGGGTTGACAGAAAAAGCCGCAGGTTATCCAGATTTACGGTGTTCGTGGCACCGAACCGAAGGGTTACGATGTCCATGGCACCGAGCCGAATAGCTGAAAGCTCAATGCTTCTGGATCGGAAAAATAAAATTACCAAAATCAAGTGGGGAAAACCGGGATGTGCAAGCTTCACTTTCAGTAGTTCCAGCAACCACCCAATTACTTTCCAAAAGTAAACATCAAATAGTCAGGGGACGCTCAAATACCGCGGTAGCCCAAAAATAGCGGAAACAATATAATCCAACCTAAACATCCCTAACTGGCGAGCACAACACATTTCATTTAGAAGAAACAAACTTAAAGTGCTGTGTTAAAGTTTCTGAGAGCAAAATGGGGAATTGTATAGGATAAATGAATTATGGTCGTTTTTCCCGAAGCGAACGACACGAGTGTGTAGGTCGCATTAATTTTTGTAATCAGCAAAAAAATCTTTTGATCTTAACGAGGGTCGAAAACGGAATTTTCCATCAGAAAAAAAACAACACGTTTAACCAACCATTCAGTCACCTGTAAACCTGTTCTCAAACTAGCCCAATTGGTGGGGAAAGGAAGGGAGGGGGAGGGGAGGAGAGGGGTAGATATGTACTTAGCAACCATGGTTCTATAAACATTTGAAGTTGATTTAAGGAATTATTTTTAGGTGGTACACCAATAGTTCTTTGTAGTATTTGGAATGTTGACGAACATAAAACTTTGAACTATAAATAAGTGTTCGTTCTTGGAAACTATAAATTGACCGATTTTCTAATATCTAGGTCAATGATATCATAGGTGGTAACATGACCTTGTCGATAGCTGCACTCCAGGATCTGTATTTATTCCATTTTATGTCTATCAAATTCTGAGTGTAGAGATGTTAGAAGAACTCTTTTTATAGGGGTCGGGAGGGTGGAGGGAGGGATGGGCTCTGTGGGGAAGATGTCATGCCGTATGTATGGGGAAGGTCGTAGGTTCGAATCAGGAACGCATCGTTAGATTCATCATTATCCTTTATTATCGCCCCGAAGGAAAACATAACATAGAGAAATTTTCCACTCAATTTAATCTTGTGCTTTGCTTTAGCACACGGATCTTCATGAGCAATTTCTTATTTGTGTGTGTTTCTGTAGTGTTTGCTCTTTCACAGTGTTGGCTGGCCAGCACTGTGAAAATATCACATAAATATCACCAGCTTAGCACCACCAGCACCAGATTAGTCGATAACACCGTTTAGCACCACCAGCGCCAGCACTAGATTAGTCGCCTGCACCAGTTTGGTACCACCATCGCCAGCACCAGCTTAGTCGCCAGCACCAGCTTAGCACCACCAGCACCAGATTAACCCGTCGTTGACGACTCTTACTTCTATGCGACAGGAGACGGTGGGTCTATTTTTCATTAGCCCGGAAACAACATTGTGGTTTGATCGATTCCCGAGAGCATTTGTTCTGGAAATCATAGAATTGCTCTTGGAGCTACGACATTCGGACGTTGTGTAATACTGTCTGTAGGTTGCATGCACTTTCTGCGAAGAGGGACCGAGCTAGATGGGAACCCGGTGCACTGAAGTCAATTCTTCCCATTTAAGACTAAAATCAGAACTTAGTCACCGCATTCTAGACAAATCAATATACGTTCAGTCTCTTTCAACAGTAGGGAAGATGGTGCTTGATTCTTCTTCTTCAAACGATACATATCGACTACTTATTAGTCACTCTGTGTGATGTGTATGTGATCTGAGCCTAAGAGCGATTGTAAGTTGTTCCAGTTATGCACCATACAAGTAGGCCAGCACATTTAATTTCTGCGAAGCTTTTTATTTACTAGGGTAGCTACCCTAGGTCCTACATCAGTCGCCTCTTACGACATGCCTTGTAGGTCGCAGTGGTACTACTCTTTGCTTCCTTGAGGGCAACGGCACAAGACGGGCAATGTGCATGCTGATAATTCATGTAAGTGGATGGTAATACACATACATATCTTAATTACATCTCGCTGGGGATCGTTGCTTAGTCATAGTGGCGGCTCGTGATAATTTTTGTTGATGGGGCTGGACATCAATTTTCGAAAAAATCATAGTTTTTGGTTAGGTTAAGTTTCAATATATAAAATAATAAATACACGTTACACATTATTTATTATTTATTTTTGGCGGGGCTTGGCCACAGGCCCTTACTGACGAGCCGCCACTGCTTAGTCATATCACAGTTGATGACAAGTTCTTCCATCTTTAGGATAGATGTCGGGGGACTGCCTAGAGTAGTTGATAGTAGCTCGGCCTGCTACTTGTGAGACGCCTCATAGCTCGGATTCGAACCTACTGTCCGGCATTTGTTCGAGTTCCCTGGTCTTACTCAGGACGATAACGTGAGTACCTCTGAAGTCGAAGAAAATCTGCCTGTATGGCGAGGGAATACTAATTACGAGTACATTGAGCACACGGCTGCCAGTGTAAAGTAATTTACAATGTGCACGCTGCGCCATTGTAAGAAATTGGAAAACGGATTTTCACGCAAAAATCAGTTTCAGAGATGAAACTTCGTCTGAGTTGAAAGCGGACGAAAGAAAAAAGGAAAAAGACATTCTATGTTACCGTATCGAGACAAAAAAAGTACACTCTATGCGTATATCTGTTCTTCTTCTTCTTCTCGCTACACCAACCACTTGTTAAACCACTTTTTTGTGGGGTAGGTATGTGATATGTGCCTTATAGGGTGAGTTCGTTGTGCCCCTTATGCGCCTACAGATCTGTAAACCAGCACATCCGATTTCAACATGCTCCTTTTAAAAAAATTTGTGTTCACTTTTCTAGTAGGACAGAAATTTAAAAAAACTTTGCTGGAGAGTCCTTCCCAATAGGTGTGTCAGATCCATTGTCTTTGACATCGTTACATAAGCAAAATATGTGGCGTGTACTGGACACCTGAATTCAAAGTTAAAATCAAGAGACCCTGAGATCAGGTGGTTCAAGGCTAGTTAGATAGAAGATATGAAACAAAATGTCTCCCGTGTCGTCACAATCCCATTGTTGCGTTCACTATTTTCTTCGCGCCTGACTGCGTCTGCCGTCGGTTTACATTCATATCCTTTGTTAAGTTGACCATACACAGGGTACGGCACAGATAGTTAAATCACTCTAGGAATGCGTAACAAAGGCCCATTCTGACACCCATTCGTAACGTTTCATAAGCTGTTCACGAAAAATGGGACACGGTCACCGCCCTTAAAGCAGGTTAGGGTTTACTGTAAATATGTTTTATGTTGACTCTTAGTGGACCAAGGCAAACACCATGTTTTATATGTTAACTCTAGTGGATCAGGGTAAACACCATGTTTTATATGTTAACTCTTAGTGGACCAGGGTAAACACCATGTTTTATATGTTAACTCTTAGTGGATCATTGTAAACACCATGTTTTATATGTTAACTCTTAGTGGATCAGGGTAAACACCATGTTTTATATGTTAACTCTTAGTGGACCAGGGTAAACACCATGTTTTATATGTTAACTCTTAGGGGACCAGGGTAAACACCATGTTTTATATGTTAACTCTAGTGGACCAGGGTAAACACCATGTTTTATATGTTAACTCTATTGGATCAGGGTAAACACCATGTTTTATATGTTAACTCTTAGTGGACCAGGGTAAACACCATGTTTTATATGTTAACTCTTAGGGGACCAGGGTAAACACCATGTTTTATATGTTAACTCTTAGTGGACCAGGGTAAACACCATGTTTTATATGTTAACTCTTAGTGGACCAGGGTAAACACCATGTTTTATATGTTAACTCTTAGTGGATCAGGGTAAACACCATGTTTTATATGTTAACTCTTAGTGGATCAGGGTAAACACCATGTTTTATATGTTAACTCTTAGTGGATCAGGGCAAACACCATGTTTTATATGTTAACTCTTAGTGGACCAGGGTAAACACCATGTTTTATATGTTAACTCTTAGTGGACCAGGGTAAACACCATGTTTTATATGTTAACTCTTAGTGCATCAGGGTAAATACCATGTTTTATATGTTAACTCTTAGTGGATCAGGGTAAACACCATGTTTTATATGTTAACTCTTAGTGGATCAGGGTAAACACCATGTTTTATATGTTAACTCTTAGTGGATCAGGGTAAACACCATGTTTTATATGTTAACTCTTAGTGGATCAGGGTAAACACCATGTTTTATATGTTAACTCTAGTGGATCAGGGTAAACACCATGTTTTATATGTTAACTATTAGTGGATCAGGGTAAACACCATGTTTTATATGTTAACTCTAGTGGATCAGGGTAAACACCATGTTTTATATGTTAACTCTTAGTGGATCAGGGTAAACACCATGTTTTATATGTTAACTCTTAGTGGATCAGGGTAAACACCATGTTTTATATGTTAGCTCTAGTGGATCAGGGTAAACATCATGTTTTATATGTTAACTCTTAGTGGATCAGGGTAAACACCATGTTTTATATGTTAACTCTTAGTGGATCAGGGTAAACACCATGTTTTATATGTTAACTCTTAGTGGATCAGGGCAAACACCATGTTTTATATGTTAACTCTAGTGGATCAGGGTAAACACCATGTTTTATATGTTAACTCTAGTGGATCAGGGTAAACACCATGTTTTATATGTTAACTCTTAGTGGACCAGGGTAAACACCATGTTTTATATGTTAACTCTAGTGGATCAGGGTAAACACCATGTTTTATATGTTAACTCTTAGTGGATCAGGGTAAACACCATGTTTTATATGTTAACTCTTAGTGGATCAGGGTAAACACCATGTTTTATATGTTAACTCTTAGTGGACCAGGGTAAACACAATATTTTATATGTTAACTATTAGTGGACCAGGGTAAACACAATATTTTATATGTTAACTCTTAGTGGATCAGGGTAAACACCATGTTTTATATGTTAACTCTTAGTGGATCAGGGTAAACACCATGTTTTATATGTTAACTCTTAGTGGATCAGGGTAAACACAATATTTTATATGTTAACTCTAGTGGATCAGGGTAAACACCATATTTTTACAAGCCATTTCTTTTTAGAATACAAATACCCTTTTGTGTGGTGCCTTGTAAAAAGACGTATGTGGCTCTGGCCAGCAAGTAAATAATAATTTAATATTTGCACTGCCTCAGCACATACCACAGTTTTATGATGTAACACATTCCATTTTCTGTGTCGGCGCACTGGCTCGCAGTACTTTTAAAGACAATGTAAATTCGATATAATGGCACGCAGTACTTTTGAAGAAGGTGCAAAGCCGATGTAATGGCAATTTCAATATATATTACAATAAAAATGCATTCGGAGTGGGGGAGAGGGGCGGGGGATACGGAGTAAAGGGTTCATTATCATCAAGTAGTTTGTCTCTTCCGGAACTTGGCTCCCATGACAGCAGTCCTGAAAAACTCCCTGTTCTGTGCAAGATGACCGGCGTCAGCAGCAGTGACTTCTTGCACCCATCGTCTTCTAGATCTGCCTTTCATTCTTCTTCCATGCGCTATTCCCTCCAAAATTATCTTCTTTATGCACTAATGTCGTTTGTTCTTGATTTAATGTTCTTTAATAGTCAACTTTCTTGAATATCAAGCTGTTGCAGAACAGAAGGTTAACGGCATAATATTATACAGTAGAGTTTTTGTTTTTTTAAAGTTACTCGCTCCGAGGAAACAATAATAAATATAATTTCTCGTGGCTTTATCAGAGCTTAGGGTACCAAATGTCTACCATCTCATTTCTAGCACCTAATTGCAGGAGGTAGGAGGGACAATTCCTTTCCTCTCTGGTGGTTGGTCGAGTGTTGGATTAAACCCACAACCATCTTGTGTCCAAGTAAACAGGCGAACGCTTATGCACTACACTAATCTATCCCATGAGGGTACAATACAAATAATTAATATGTTAGAAAACTAAAGATTGACTTCATTGCACAGGTTTTGTCTATATGGCCTAATCACTCTCCTGCGCAAAGTACAAACTCCGTAGCTCCAGCAACAATCATAAGAGACCTTCAGAAAGATAAAAGCACGAAGTGATTCGGATTCGAACATATGTTATCCAGTAAGCAACGCTCCCAAAATAACAGACCCTCCTTTCAAAGCTGTTTTATTTTAAGACTTAACCAAATGTTTATGGAATCTTGTTTTTGTCAAGTTTGTTAGAAAGCAGTTTCACATTTCATTTATGGAATCCTGTTTTTGTCAAGTTTGTTAGAAAGCAGTTCCACATTTCATTTATGGAATCTCGGCTGGCTAAATATTTGCATTTCTTTAAAGAGATAACACTGTCTGTTTGGTTTCCAGTCTAACTCTATCTCATTTCCATTGAGTCTGTGCCGCTTGATGTGACCTCTAACTCCAGGCCTTTTTTCTGCTGACATTCTTAATCCTTTCTGGAGAGTATCTTTTGACAAAGTTATGAACCAAAAGGTCATGTTTTGACCTAGTTTGAAACGATATCTAGGTCACAGAAAGTTGAGAACAACCAATAGAGGCTTGGAATTTTTTAGTACACTCATAATTGTTTGAAACTAAATGTCTAATAATTTCTGAGCAGACACAATAGAAAAGTGAAAGGGGAGACAGTTTTTAAAAAGCATATGCACGTGTGAAATATCGTTCAGCCGACGTGTTTGCGTGAGCACGGCTAGAACAAGGTCATTATACTTCAGTGAACAACTTTTTATTCTCTTTAAAACAACGCATAGATAACATAAGCTTAGATTACTTGATAATATTCTTGAAATTATTATCATTTCCTTGTCTTAAAAGAAAAAAATAGTAATGTGTCTCTAGTGTCGTAGATATTAGGTGATCGCCTTTCGTTTCAGAGGTACTAGGTACGCTTCTTCGTGGATCCATAGGGATATTTGTCGAACGAAGTCCGTAGCAGCGGTGAGTGTCTCCGTTGCAATTTTGAAGACGACAAAAATATTTTTAGGAATTTTATTTAATGCTTTGTTTATATCCTTTTATTTTGCCCAGACAGCGGCTTTCCAGCCTGCTCTTCTCGATTTTGAACTGTCAATGGTTCTTTTACGGGCTCAGCTTGAACATGGTACCTACGTTTTATCGTCATTCTCCGATAGGACTAGGAACTTGATCTCACCTACATTGAGATCAGGTATCTCTGAAAAAATATCCAGACGTAACGAACCGAGTACCTTTGGAACAAGAAACGAGCACGGAACCTCTGTGCAAACAGAGATCCAGAAAGAATCTTCTTCAAATTTGTATTATCCTTTCATGGTCTTAATAGAAAAAAAAGGTACAGCTCATAATTACTTGGGACTCAGAAACGAATAGTTATATTTGAGGATTCAAAGGACAATGGAAACAAAAGAAAGAGAATAAGATACGCAGATAACACACACAGTATTGATAGCCGAAAATAGGCAAGAAATAGTAAACCAAATAGAGAGAATTGCATATTTCTACCATTTCTCTGTTATCAATGTTAAACGTGGTACCTAACTAAATCCCAAGAGGGAAAAATCACAACATGTGAAATGAAATGTTTAAGAAAAGTCGTCAATGTTACAATATGGGATAGATTGTGGAATGAGAACATTAGAAATGTTGTTGGAATCACACCAGACATCCAACATATTAGAAGACTAGCTTATAAAATGAGGCTGGTCCCCCTAATAAGAATTCTTCTTCTTCTTGCGTTCGTTCTTTACGACCAATTTTAATCACTCTTTGTGATATGTTTGATCTTTGCCAAGAACGTGTATACGTTGCACATTGGTTTGGTAGGCCCCTAAACGCATAGACTTCTACACGTTTAGGACATGTGCATCCGATTTCAGCCAAACCTCATTAGTCGCCTCTTACGACATGCGTGGCAGGTAGCAATGGTTCTATTCTTTACACCCCAAATGTGGGCCCCGGTAACCACTCGGTGTAATAAGAATTAAACCAGATCTACTATCAACTCGCGCCTAAAACAACCGCAACCCGAACGCAGTGCATGATGAAGATCAAGAACGCAATGCATAGATAATATCACAGATATCCTGCGACAGCAAAAATTAAGAATTACAGACGCAACACACCTGTCATAGGATTAAAAAAAACTGAAACTCTCCACAATGCTTCACGACACGTGTATTTTTTTCATTTTTTTCGATCCAGAGGCACTTGAGCTTTCAGCTCTTCGGTTCAGTGCCATGGACATCGTAACTCTTCGGTTCGGTGCCACGAACACCGTAAACTGGAGAACCTGTGGCTTTTCTGCCAGCCCTCGAAATTGAACCGCACTCACATCGGGCTTGTCATCCGTCGTAAACGCGCTACAGAAGAAGATTAATATTCAGAAGAAGAATTCTTCGTAATCAATAAAAACAAAAAACATACAACTTTAAGAAATTCTATAAAAACTGAGAATAAAGAAATAATGACTACAGAAAATAATGAAAAGAAATAATAATAAATGTGGATGCATAATGAGAACCATGGATCAAAACAATGTTGAAAAGAAAGAATGAAAGGCGCAAAGCAAGAGGGAGACCGATGGACACACATTGAGAGGGAAACATCAAGAGATGTACAAACTGAATTATGTTATAGTACAACATCAAGGCAAGAGAGATGTACAAACTACATCCTGTCATTGTGCAACTTCAAAGCAAGAGAGAGAGAGAGATTTTGGGAGATCCATTGTAGTCAACTGCTCGATACAGAGACGGAACCTGGGGATGGTGATGATGTTTAAGAGATTTGGAGTCGCCATGTCGTAGTATGCTGGATTCAGTCACCATACATATGTTATTCATCTCCTTCTTCTTCTTCGAACGTTCCATGTCGATCACTTGTTAATCATTCTGTGTGATTTGTATGTGATCTGAGCCTAAAAGCGATTTTACATTGTGCCAGTTATGCACCTACAAGTAGACCAACACATCCGACTTCTGCGATGCTTTTATTGACTAGGGTAGTTTCCCAAGGTCCTACATCAGTCGCCTCTTACAACATACCTTGTAGGTCGGAGTGGTACTATTCTTTGCTTCCCTTGCGGGCCCCTGGACCACACGGAAGCATCTACTTCTGAATTTAGGTCTGTAGTCATGTTAGATTTGCCAAGACAACGTTCAGTGTCTTTTTCAGGTTAAGTTGGATAACCCGTGTCTTCTACCACAACTCTGTTTGCTCTCTCTCTCTCTCTCTCTCTCTCTCTGTCTCTCTCTGTGTCTCTTTTCTCTCTATAGCCAGGTTCATATTAGCCAGCAAATATGTGACGTAATATGTCACGAACATCACGCGAATTTTACGTCATTGTTAACTTTTACTGTGGGGAAACGCACACAAAAGCCCGTTCTAGAAATCACTTCCTATCCTGAAGCTGTAACACAAACCAGGACTGGAGAATAGAAAGAAAGAAAGACAAGGCGAATAGGAAGGCTCGCTTCAAGTGCCTCATTTTTCAACCTGACGTTGAAATACAAAACAGGATTAGAGAATAGATAATTAGATTGATCCTAGATTATAATTGAACAGAAAATGCGCAACAATTAACACCCTAACGGGAAATAGATAAACCTTCTAACCGTGTATTATAGATTTGAACAGGTCCGTATTCTGGGCACGGTAGATTGGTTATGATTTATTAATAAAATAACCGTGGTGACGGATTTTTGTCGCACTGTTTGATCCCTAGAGTATAAGTATATATCAGATAAGCTTCTCTAAGGAACACAAAGAAATGGAAAAATGTACTCTTGTGAATAAATAAAGTAGATTTTACTTGAACAATTTTATAAACTAATCTAGCCATGCAAGATCATACACTACCACATCAACAAGAAGTCAATAGTAAATACAAATACTTTCAGAAATGACAAGTTTGTTGATTTCATAAAAAAAAAAAGAATACAGTAAATGAAAGGTGAAATGATGAAATATGAAGAATAAAGAAGGTTACTCTGGCGCTTTTTTTTCTGAGTTACGGCACGGAATTTTTTCATCCAGTCAGGGTCGTTGGGCTCAAAATTTAAAAAAAAAAATTCGGAGGGTTATGAATGAATGTTTTAAAAGTCCTATTTACACAAAGAAATAATAAAAAAATATTTTATGGTTAAAGGTGGAGGATGGTGGTGGTGGAAGCTTTTTAACTCCTGTCTTCCCCTACCCGTCTATATCTACAGACTCGTATCCAGTAGCGACATTAAGACACGCACGTGCTACATAGACCTGGGTCTGGAAAAGTATCAGGCACAGCCCTTTGTATCTAGAGCGAATGAGTAATTGGGTCGAGCTAGGAATTGTTGACCCAGTTACAAGGTTAATGTTAAACCGGAGAAATCAGTGCACGGGAGGACATTTTGGTTTTGTTCGACTTTCGACAACATATTTTAAACTGTTTACACTTTTTGTTCTCCTTCAACTTTTGTCTTCGGTGTAGCGTGCGTGAGGTTATCCATGTTTTGTTTTTAGTCGTCTGTTCAGAGAGACTGCGCACTTATGGGTCTGCACGTATGCTTTAGCAATAATGTTATCAGCAGCTGAGATTGTAGTAGTAGTAGTAGAACTGTTGACAGTAGTTGTGGTAGTAGACGTAGTAGTAGTAGTAGTAGTAGTAGCATTAGTAGTAGTAGTAGTAGCATTAGTAGTAGCAGTAGTAGTAGTAGCAGTAGTAGCAGTAGTAGTAGAAGTAGTAGTAGTAGCAGTAGTAGTAGTAGCAGCAGTAGTAGTAGTAGTGCATTAGTTGTAGCAGCAGTAGTCAGAGTAGAGCAGCAGTAGCAGCAGCAGCAGCAGTAGCAGTAGAGCAGTAGCATGAGCTAGCAGTAGCAGTAGGTAGCAGCATAGTAGTAGAGCAATAGAGTAGTGCAGCAGCAGCAGTAGAGTAGTAGTAGCATGTAGTAGTAGTAGGCAGTAGTAGTAGCAGTAGTAGTAGTAGTAGCAATAGTAGTAGTAGCAGTAGTAGTAGTAGTAGTAGAAGCATTAGTAGTAGTAGCAGTAGTAGTATAAGCATTAGTAGTAGTATTAGTAGACACTATTTCTCTTACAGACTAGTAAATATCGTCATTTGTTGCAGTTCGACAAAATGAATAGAGATAACAGATGGAAACTACCCATGAGATGAATAAATAAAGAATAAATAAATAAGGAGAGAGTGAGGCAGAGATAAGAGATAGAGAGAGATAGAGCGAGAAAGAGAAATAGAGAGAGAGAGAGAGCGTGAGGGACAGTTAGGGAGATTGAGATAGAGAGAGATAGAGCGAGAAAGAGAAATAGGGAGTGAGGGAGAGATAGAGAGAGATAGAGCGTGAAAGAGAAATAGAGAGAGAGAGAGAAAACAAATAAGAAAACTATCATATCCCTTCATAATTTGACGGAGTAACTAGAATAGAGGTAGAATAATGGTGTCCCCTTGACCTAATTTTATCCAATTTTCTAGGACGAGTTTAGAAAATGAGGTCAACATATTTGCCACTCAACCTCATCCTTAACACCCATCTCTCAATCCGAGCATCACTCCCTGTCTATCGTTTATACTCCCCCGTCCTCAATCCCGATTCCTTTTCTCATTCACTCTGACACACGTGCGCCCAAACAATGACTAATTTCTCACGTGTGTATTTTCTGGTATCTTCTTCCCTACCGAGCTCTTTCTCCAGATAACCATATTTTTTCCTCCACATTTGTCCATGATTCCCAACAGTTTATAGTGATCATGTTCTCAAATAAAGCTTCTTTCATGCAGCCTGTTATCACAGAAAAGACAGAGGTAAAAAAAAAAAGGTAAAGTATGCAAAATCCGGAATCTCTGTGGTGTAGAGGCGTCTCTGTGGTGTAGAGGCGTCTCTGTGGTGTAGAGGCGTCTCTGTGGTGTAGATGCGTCTCTGTGGTGTAGAGGCGTCTCTGTGGTGTAGAGGCGTCTCTGTGGTGTAGAGGCGTCTCTGTGGTGTAGAGGCGTCTCTGTGGTGTAGAGGCGTCTCTGTGGTGTAGAGGCGTCTCTGTGGTGTAGAGGCGTCTCTGTGGTGTAGAGGCTAGGTGCACGCCTCTCGTTCCAAAGATGCTCGGTTCGATTGCTGGTGGAGCTATCAGGATATTTATCTAGAGATCCCTTTTCCCAGTGTAGGTGCGATCAAGTTAGTAGTCCTTTCGAAAACGGACTATAAAACGTTGCTTCCTTGTTCAATTTGAGCACGTGAAGGAACCCATGGCAGTTCAAAATCGATAAGAGCAGGCTGGAAAGCTGCTGCCAGTTAAAATTCATTAGTAAAAATTTTAATTTAAAAATTCCTAAAAATATCTTTACCATCTTCAAAATTACATCGGGGACTGTCGCCGGTGCTACGGAGTTCGCGCATTGTCGCTGAGATCTTTCTATGTAAGAAAGCGATTAATTGATTAGTGGTGAATCAATCATGATATCACAAAAAGATTGAAGTAAAGTTTCCAAAATCCATTGTTAGACTTCGTGATATTCTGGTGCCCAATAATCAGTCCATCTTTCGAATGTTCGGTAACTGTTGGGTCAAAATTCAAAGGATTCATTGCACCGGGTCGCCCGAGTGGTTACCGGTGCCCAATTTTGGGGTGTAAAGAATAGAACCACTGTTACCTGCCACACTGTCGTAAGAGGCGACTAAGGAGGTTTGGCTGAAATCGGACGCACGTGTCCTAAACGTGTAGAAGTTTTATGCGTTTAGGGGCCTACCATACCAATGTGCAACGTATACACGTTCTTGGCAACGATCAAACATATCACAAAGAGTGATTAAAATTGGTCGTAAAGAACGAACGCAAAGAAGAAGAAGATTGCACCGGGCTTTTATCACATATAACTCTGTTCATCTCCACAAAGTGGCACGCCACCTGCCGAAAATATTGCACAAAGCACAAACTCCGTAGCTCCGACAACAATCCTAATGGTCACTGGAAAGAAATGCACTTGTGAAGAGAAAGGCGAGGTCAGGATTCGAACTCACGACATTCGGAACACAAGGCAAATGCTTAACTTCTTAGCCTCAGAGACCCCCCATGAGCTTCTTATTCTTCGAACGCTCCAAATCGACCACTTGTTAACAACTCTATGTGATTTGTATGTCATCTGAGCCTATGAGGGATTGTACATTGTACCAGTTATTCGCCTACAAGTAGACCAGCACACTCGATTTCTGCGACGCTTTTATTTACTATGTTAGCTTCCT
Source organism: Arion vulgaris (assembly GCA_020796225.1). Classification (NCBI taxonomy): domain Eukaryota; kingdom Metazoa; phylum Mollusca; class Gastropoda; order Stylommatophora; family Arionidae; genus Arion; species Arion vulgaris. Next base: position 74,489,317 of record CM036758.1, read on the forward strand.
TAGCTCCTTACCCCAGTCGCCTCTTACGACATGCCTAGTAAGTCGCAGTGTTACTATTCTTTGCTCCCTTGAGAGCCCCGACAACACACGGTTGAAAGATGATGACGACGATGATGTTGCTGATGATAATGATGATGATAATGATGATGATAATGATAATGACGATGATGTTGCTGATGATAATGATGATGATAATGATGATGACGATGATGTTGCTGATGATAATGATGATGATGACGATGATGTTGCTGATGATAATGATGATGATAATGATGATGACGATGATGTTGCTGATGATAATGATGATGATAATGATGATGACGATGATGTTGCTGATGATAATGATGATGATAATGATGATGACGATGATGTTGCTGATGATAATGATGATGATAATGATGATGACGATGATGTTGCTGATGATAATGTTGATGATAATGATGATGTTGATGATGATATAAAATATGTTCTGTCCGGTCATTGACTTTTTAAATTACTGCTACCGATTTTCGAAATTCTAAAAGTACTTTTTTTACGTTCGCGCGAGAGGTTAGTGCACTTTTATGAATTTCCTGAAGAAAATCAACAAACTATTTACTTCATAATTCTGTGTGAACCAGGAGTTATGAATGACGTCAATGTTTCTCTATTATTATTTCTGTAATTTCTCGGTTTGAAGAAATATCAGCAAGGCTGGTTATCAATAAATAGCTTCAATAGAGAAAACGATTCAATATCAATTGAACAATTTTAGAACAGTTCTTCTTTTTCACCCTTCGCCCCTAGAGAGACATAGATCCGCAACCACGGACTTCCAAGGACATCTTTTCCAGATCTCTCCACTCTCTCCTCATTTTCTTGCATTCCGTCTCTAACTCCCGTCTCCAGGTGTTCATGGTTCTTCCCCTACATCTATTGCCCTGGGAGCTCCATCTGAGGGCATGTCTTGTGATGCTGTTAAGGGGTTTCCTCAGTGTGTGTCATATCCATCATCACCTTCTGCTCCTTATCTCTTGTTCCACCTGTCGTTGTCCTGTTCTATCCCAGAGTTCACCGTTTGCAGTCCTGTCATACTATCGCAAATGGAGTATCCTGCGCAGGCATCTATTGATGAATGTCTGCAACGTTTTGGATGTTCTCCTTTGTTGTTCTCCATGTCTCCGCTCCATAAGAATACTTTTCTTTTAAATCAGAATAAAAGATCAGAATAGGCCAGGTTTCTTCTTCTTCTTCTTCCAACGCTCCATGTCGACCACTTGTTAACTACTCTTTGTAATTTCTATGTGATTCAAGCCTAAGAGCGATTGTACGTTGTACCAGTTATGCGCCTACAAGTAGGCTATACATCCGATTTCTGCGACGCTTTTTATTTACTAGGTAGCTTCCCTAGACCCCTACCTCAATCGCCTCTTACGACATGCCTTGTAGGTCACAGTGTTACTATTCTTTGCTCCCATTGAGGGCCACGCAACACACGGGCGAAGGGCAGCCTACAGAAGCGTACCAGAAAATGAGAAGCATTATTTGCAACAAGTCGCTGTCAGTTGCGATTAGAATACGAGTTATTCAGTTGCGATTAGAATACGAGTTATTCAGTTGCGATTAGAATACGAGTTATACAGTGTTACATAGAGCCAATACTGACATGCGAATGCGAGTCATGCACGGTAAACAAACAGATTGAAAAATCTCTGAAGGCCACAGAGATGTGGTTTTACAGAAGAATAATGAGAATCTAATTTACTGCTAAAATGACTAATGTAGAGCTGTTGAATGAGGTCAAAACAGAAAGAAAACTTATCAACAATATAAGTAAAAGGCACACATCATTTTTCGGACATATTATGAGAAGGGTTAGCGTAGAACACATTGTGACAACCGGTAAAATCGATGGGACACGAGACAGAGGAAGGCAGAGAGATAAAATTTAGACAGCCTGACGTCCGGGCACGCAAGAGCGTCAACATCTGATATGATTGCAAACACCAGGGACAGAGATTTGTGGAGATCCTTGATCGTATACGTCAGCCAGCAGGACACCTGATGATGATTATTATTATTCTTTGACCAAATGTACGCTAGAGACGGGGTGAGGGGGAACAGTGTGAGGAGTGACGGGGTAAAGGGATGGGGAGATCTTGTGCAACATTCCGTTAGACGTATTTTACTTTCTTGAGCTGTTCGAGGTTTTTTTTCGTTTCCATTTTCTTTCGTTTCCATTTCCATTTCCATTTTCATGAATTTAGGTGCTGTCATGGCACCACTAACACATTTTTTGGAGTGAAGGCTTGCTTTTCTTGTCATAAGTGTTCATTGCTATTCAGGCAAGTCGTACTTCGACCTCATAAGTACTTGTAATTTAGATCTCCAAGTAAAGGATTAGATTTCATGTAGTTCAATAGCGTACTGTGTGCTCACCGAAATTTAATACCCAAGTCCAATGTGCAACGTATACACGTTCTTGGCAAAGGTCAAACATATCACAAAGAGTGATTAAATTTGGTCGTAAAGAACGGACGCAAAGAGGAAGACTACCCAAGTTGGTCTTTACAGCGTAATTTCCACGGTACGTAGTGAATAGCGCAATGTGTCATCAACAATTCCTTCATGGGATTCGAACCGAGACCACCAATATATGAGAACAGTGTACTAACTCCACTGAGTGACGCAACTCAGGAACTATGATAATTTGTTTAATACCTTGATTTTGAGAATCCGTACTTTATGCACTATTATTATAGCTAAAGTTACACAACTAAGGTATTTTCTATCTCCCAAGTCTTACTTCTATTCGTCCTCGTACTGTGACCCAATATTACATTTAAAAAACGCGGTCAAACCACCCCACCCTCATCATTTCCTCCTCAGGTGAGAAAGCTTAATTTCGTCTTTGTTCTGTGTGTTTCCCCTTTGTGATTTAAGATGCATCACGCCGGTTTTGCGGCTTAAGTCAGTGAGAGCAACGGTTGCTTGGGGATTATGTGTGGGGAGCAGTAATGTGTTGAATGGAACGGGGATGTCTATCCCGTTACGTTTTCATTTCTGGCTGAATTCTTGTGATTATTTGTGAAGATTTCTTGCCTACTCGCTTTGTCTACACGGAGATTAAGGAGTACACAGGGTTCACTGTGACGTAGAGGCTAGGGGCTCGTCTCTCGTGCAAAAGGTACCAGGTTCGCTCTCTCCTAAAGCCATCTGGATATCTTTCCAGAGGTCCATGATCTCAGTGTAGGTGAGATCGAGTTCCTAGTCATATCGGAGAACGACGATAAAATGTAGGTCCCGTGTTCAATTTGAGCACATAAAAGAACCCTTGGCAGTTCAAAATCGAGAAAGGAAGGCTGGAAAGCCTCTGCCCGGGCAAAATTAATTTGAAAAGATTAAATAGAAAATTCCAACAAAAATAACTTTATCATCTTCAAATTACATTGGGGATTCTTGCCTGTGGTACCAATTTGTACACTACAGCTGAGATGTTCATGTGTACGAAAGAGATAAATCTCCTCCATGGAACTGAGACCGATATTTCTTGCCTCTCTCAGCAAAGTTCGTTTCAGGGTCTCCTTAGATCGACCTCTCTTTCTTGAACCCCTTGCATCCCACTTCAATGCCTGCTATGATATTCTTTGATCATTTCTTCTCAAGGTGTGCCCAACATATCTCCATCTTCTTCTTATAACAGTTGTAACTAGTGATTGACCAGACATTTCTCTGATTTCATCACTTCTCCTGAATTCGTTCCATTTTATATTCATTATTTTTCGCAGACATCTATTTTCAAATGCATTCAACTTGCTTTTATATCTTTAGTCATTTTCCAACTCTCGCTAGCATGTGTTAGGATTGATACAACATTTGAATTGAAAATTCGTAATTTAGTTTTAATACTATATAACTTGCAGTTCCATATTTTATTTAGACTTTTAAAAGCTGATGTTGCTTTGACAATTCGTAGCGTAATTTTTTTTTAACATTTCCGTTGCAGCCAAATTTGATTTGCGTATACTTTATTATTTGTACATCGTATGTTTCATTTATATTTTAAGGGGTCTTTGGGGCTGAGTGGTTAAGCCCTTTGTCTTGCGAGTCGAAGGTCGTGGGTTCGAATCCGGACCGCGGCCTTCTGTTCACGGGTGCAGTTTTTTCCAGAGACCCTGGGATTATTGCCGGAGCTACGGAGTTCGTGCTTTGTGCAATACTCTCGGCAGGTGGCGTGCCATTTTTGCGGAGGGACCGAGCCATATGGGGTAAAACCCAGTGCAATGAAGTCAATCCTTCGGCTTTATTTATATTTTAATACATATTTTGTCTGGACGTTGTCGACAACTATAAAACTCTGAAGAATGCAATTGAGCACAAAATGTTTAACAGACAATAGATCTTAATTTACAAAGAAAATTCGTTCCACAGCCAGTCGTCTAGAAAATTTCCGTAACTTGTCGTAAGGTCACACGACGCCCTAACTAACGGCACGTGCAAAACTAGGTCATGAGTACCGCTTAAACTTAGCCCCGGATTTCTACGACCCCCGAATACATGGCCTCCTCCCCAGATCCAAACGTCAGATTTTTCTTCTCCCTCAGCTCTCCTAGTTCTAGCTGGCATCTCGCTACCCTTCACAGGCCAGGTTATATTTTCTTTCTCCTTGCAACACTGGGAGCTATGAGTAATGAGCATCAATTGGTTGCTTTGTTTGGATCGATATGGGAAAACTAGGTCAGGGACAGCTCCAGGACAGGAAGGAGAAAGGCGAAACGGTAGTGCTCAAGGTCACCAATTGATTAGTAAGAGTACAAAGAGCAGAGATAGTTGTGAAATTGTGGGGATGTGAGGCGGAGAATGATTGGTGGAGATTGTATCTGGGAGATTGTTGAGTTAATGTGTGGAGGTTGTAGGAGATTGATGAGTTGATGTGTGGAGATTGTAGTAGGAGATTGTAGTTAGAGATTGATGAGTTAATGTGTGGAGATTGTAGTATGAGATTGTAGTGGAGATTGTAGGGGATATTGTAGTGGGAGATTGTAATGGGAGATTGTAGTGGGAGATTGATGAGTTAATGTGTGCAGATTGTAGTGGGAGATTGATGAGTTAATGTGTGGAGATTGCAGTAGGAGATTGATGAGCTGATGTGTGGAGATTGTAGTAGGAGATTGAGGAGTTGATCTATGGAGATTGTAGTAGGAGATTGAGGAGTTGATCTATGGAGATTGTAGTAGGAGATTGGTGAGTTAATGCGTGGAGATTGTAGTAGGAGATTTATGATTGAATGTGTGGAGGTTGTGGTGGGAAATTGTGAATTGATATGTGGAGATTGTAGTTGGAGATTGGTGAGTTGATGTGGGGAAAATGTAGTGGGAGATTGATGATTTGATTTGTGGAGATTGTAATGGGAGATTGGTGAGTGAAGTGTTGATTTTTGGTCTTGATGATGATGATGATAGTAACCACTAGGTGCAGAGTTTAGCAATTATCAAACGATTTCACAACAATTTTCAGGCAGTCTAACCTGTTGATGATACTGGTAGGATAAAGTGGACAGAAAGGATGGGACACCCTTATTAACCGTAGTCTTCGAACGATTTAACCTGTTGCTAAATACGATTGAGCGAGTTGGAAGAGATGAGCGAGTCGCCGAGGACAGAGCGGTATGAAGAAATTACAAATTTTAGGGTGTTAAGAATAGAATCACTGTTACCTAACACGCATGTCGTAAGAGGCCACTGAGGAGGTTTGGCTGAAATCGGATGCAGGTTTCCTAAACGTGTAGAAGTCTATGCGTTTAGGGCCTACCAAACCAATGTGTAACGTATACACGTTCTTGGCAAAGATCAAACATATCACAGAGAGTGATTAAAATTGGTGGTAAAGAACGAACGCAAAGAAGAAGAAGGAGCTTGCAGGCCTTGTTTAACGTCAAGAGAGCAATATACATATATTTAATTAAGTCTTTGTAGTATTGAGGTATGGTATTCTCCTCTCCCTACAAAAAACATTCGTTTCTTATCCCATGTGAACCCGGTCTATTTGTCTGTGAACAATGATCTCAATGTACTTGAAATCGAGTTCTTAGTCTTAACAGTAATTGACGCCCGTATGGTGTTGGGGCCCGCAAGTAAAGCAAAGAATAGTACCACTGCGACCTACAAGGCATAAAGCCGAAGGATTGACTTCACTGCACCGGGTCTTACCCCATATGGCTCGGTCCTCTCCGCAGAAATGGCACGCCACCTGCCGAGAGTATTGCACAAAGCACGAACTCCTTAGCTCCGGCAACAATCTGCACTCGTGAACAGAAAGCCTCGATCCGGACTCGAACCCAGGACCTTCGACTCGCAAGGCTAAGGGCTTAACCACTCAGCCACAGAGACCCCGCCTACAATGCATGTCGTAAGAGACGACTGATGTAGGACTTAGGAAAGCTACCTAGTAAATAAAAGCTTCGCTGAAATTGCATGTGATAGTCTACTTGTAGGCGCATAACTGGCACAACGTACAATCGCTCTTATGTTCAGATCACATACAAATCACAAAGAGCGGTTTAACAAATGGTGGATATTGAGCGTTTGAAGAAGAAGAAGTCCCTCCCTGGAAAGACTTATGTGGACGCATATGCTCTCACTAGAGGTGTTCTGCTATCCAAAATATATTTTCTGCTTTCATCTTGAGAACACAAGCATCATTACACAGTGGTTACATAGGCGGCCCATAAGTTGGACATAAAGAACTTATCTTCGTCTCTCGATTCTTCATCGTTTTGTTTAGAGTCTACACCTGTACCTTAACAAGAGCCAAGTTAGCCAGCCTTCCCTCCCTTCCTTTCTTACCTGTATGAATGTACGGCATTCTCTTTGCTCACGAATCAACTGAAATGTTTGATATTTTCTGTGTACGCACTTCTTCTTGTACTTCATTTAATGTGTCTGTGTACACTCTAATCTACATTATATTATCTCTGTGTGTGTCTTCTTACCTGTATAATATTACCTGTGCAGGTATGTCTTCTTACCTGTATAATATCGTATGTGCAGGTATGTCTTCTTACCTGTATAATATTAGATGTGCATGTATGTCTTCTTACCTGTATACTATTACCTGTTCATGTATGTCTTCTTACCTGTATAATATTACATGTGCAGGTATGTCTTCTTACCTGTATACTATTACGTGTACATGTATGTCTTCTTGTCTGTATAATATTACATGTGCAGGTATGTCTTTTTGCCTGTATTTTATTTATATTTTTCGATCCAGAAGCACTTGAGCTGAAAGCTCTTCGGCTCGGTGTCATGCACATCCTAACTCTTCGGCTCTGTGCCACGAACACCGTAAATCTGGGGAACCTGTAGCTTTTCTGCCAGTCCGCGGAGTTGAACCCGCACTTACAGAGGACTTGTCACCCGTAGTCCAACGCGCTACGAACACGCTGGCACGCGGGCGCTTACCTGTATAATATCACCTGTGCAGGTATGTCTTCTTACCTGTAAAATATTACCTGTGCATGTATGTCTTCTTACCTGTATAATATCGCATGTGCAGGTATGTTTTCTTACCTGTATAATATATCTATAGTTATATCGAGAAAGAAAGCAAAATCAAAGAAAACTGGCTAAGGTTATATTTTTTTTTAATACGAAAATTGAAGTATTTTGGACATATGTACATGACTGCTGGACAATAGCTGTTGGACATAGCGGTTAGACACTCACGTTTGAAGAAGACTAATATGGAAGGGAGCATCCCTACAAAGAGGAGAAGAGGTAGACCACGGAGAAGATGGATTCAGGATGTGATTAATTATTTAAGCATGACAGCATTGGAGGTGGGATATCTGGCTAATGAGAAACCGGGGACAAGTTCTGCTCAGGACAAGCTAATGGATGATGATTATGAATTTATTTCTTCCTTTCGATGTCCATGTTGTTTTAGTGATTCTTCTATAGCAATTGCATTCAAAGACATTGATTTGTTTCTCAGAGAGTGTGTACAACTTAACATGAAATTAGCAAATATATTGTGTTACTTCACAAAGAAGATATGACTTCTCTTTCTCTCTCAATTGTGCTTTTTCAAGCCCGATTTGGGCATAGACACCTCAAGCACCTCATGCTAACTTGTTATAAATGTTAGTCATGCTAAACATGTTAGTTGGTAGATTCTTCTTTTTCATCATTCAACTCCCAACGGAGCACAGGTCTTCAACAAACTTCTTCCAGCTCTTCCTCTCTCTTGTCATCTCTTCCAATTCTTTCCCTGTTTTACCTTTCCTTTTCATATCAGTCTCCGGCTCTCTTCTCGAGGTCTGTCTAGGTCTTTCCCCACTCCTCTTTCTCTGTGGGTTCCAAAACAGTGCCTGTTTTGCAATGCTTCCGGTCGGTCTTCTCAATGTATGTCCTATCCATCGCCAGCGTCTCTTCCTGAGGTCTTTCTCCAGTGGTCTCTGATTTGTTCTCTCTCTCTGAGTTCCTTGTTTGTAATCTTATCATACCATCTCAGTCCTCTATTCTACGTAAACATCCATTTACGAAGGTCTGGAGTTTTCTAGTGGTTTCCTTTGTTGTTCTCCATGTTTCTGAGACATAGAACAGCACTGACTAGTTGGTAGATTACTACGCGGAAATAGAAAATACCAGATTCTCATGAAACTGTCCTATCTAAAAGCCATTTTCCTGGGGCGGCACTTACCCCCACATCCCTTAACGTATGGACGCCCATGCGATGAAAGAGAGTGGCTAAATTGTTACATGTGGTGGTGACAGAAGCAGTTAGTGTTCGACAACATGGTAAGGTTAACTGTTTTTTTTAATTTTGGAAAGAAAATTTAACTGATGACCTGCACACGCGTGGTGACAGATTCGGGATATATGCATTAATTTATCTGTCCATACAATCTTCTAGCGGGCTATCACAAATATAACAACGCACTATAATAACGGACGCTTCGTCAAGAGCGATGATATCGCCTCTCTTCGTCAACTAGACTTGATGGATAAGATAGATTGGCTCGAGTTAGTCTGTGGGTGTAGGGGACTGATGGTCTCGATACGAGCCTGGGACGTTCTTGAACTGCGTGGATGAGCAACGTTTGAAATTGTGGGATGTTGTTATGCTTTTAAGACGTGTTTTCACTGTTAAGTGAACTTATTGCCAAGTATTTGTTGTAATAAAGCCCACGCTATTTGTTCGGAAATAACCCAGTTTTAGGATAGTGTGTAGTCATTTAAAAGTAGGTGTGTACTGACATGTCTCCTAGAATGAGATTGATTGAGTGATATGACCATCACCAGTGTGTTGTCGGGGCCTACACGGAGAGCATATAGTAGTAACACTGTGACCTTCAATACATGTCGTGAGAGGTGAGTAAGGTAGGGGCCTAGGGAAGCTACCCTAGTAAATAACAAGCGTCGCAGTAATCGGATTTGCTGACCTACATGTTGGCGCGTAACTGGCACACCGTACAATCGATCTTAGGCTCAGATCACATTGAAATCATAAAGAGTGGTTTAGCAAGTGATCAATATGGAACATTAGAAGAAGAAGTAGAGATTCTAAACTACCCGACGGGAAGGCATGCATTAATTACTCTTCTTTTGTCGTCACACTGCTACCGGGCTGTTGTCCAGTGTCATCACACTGCTACCAGGCTGTTGCCCAGTGTCGTCACACTGCTACTGGGCTATTGCCCAGTGTCGTCACACTGCTACCGGGCTGTTGTCCAGTGTCATCACACTGCTACCGGGCTGTTGCCCAGTGTCATCACACTGCTACCAGGCTGTTGCCCAGTGTCGTCACACTGCTACTGGGCTATTGCCCAGTGTCGTCACACTGCTACCGGGCTGTTGCCCAGTGTCGTCACACTGCTACCGGGCTGTTGCCCAGTGTCATCACACTGCTACCCGGCTGTTGCCCAGTGTCGTGGTTGTCTGTTTTTCACTTCCGCTGTCCTTGTGACTTGGGTGATTGTTATTTTTGCCCTTTGACAGGATTCTGCTATGTCATCTAACCATCTTTTCGTGGTCTACCTCTAGCCTTCTTTCCTGATGTTCTATTGTAGATGACTCTGTATACTGATGTTCTATTGTAGATGACTCTGTATACTGATGTTCTATTGTAGATGACTCTGTATACTGATGTTCTATTGTAGATGACTCTGTATACTGATGTTCTATTGTAGATGACTCTGTATACTGTGGAGTTAAGATGCATTTTGGAGGCCAAATCACTTCATTCATTATTTCTCAATGTCGTCCGAGTGGTTACCGGGGCCTAAATTTGGGGTGTAAAGACTAGAACCACTGTTACCTGCCACGAATGTCTTAAGAGGCGAATAATGAGGTTTGGCTGAAATCAGATGCACATGTCCTAAACATGTAGAAGTCAATACGTTTAGGGGCCTACCAAACCAATGTGCAACGTGTACACGTTCTTGGCAAAGATCAAACATATCACAAAGAGTGATTAAAATTGGTCGTAAAGAACGAACGCAAAGAAGAAGAAGAAGATTTCTCAATGTAATTCAATTCAATACTACAATGGGTAAATGATATTCTCTACTGTCGGTTTTCCACTCTTTACATTGTATTGCACACTTTACATTTCACAACCGCACCAAAAAAAAAATGACGCATGAAATCTACATTTAGCTTTGAACTGTTAAATTAATTTTTTTTATTTATTTGCAAGAGGGGATCTTGTTTTCAAATGTTATTTGTTATTGATGAGATTATGTTTGCACAGGTTACACTCTTAGCAAATTTAAAGTTAAAAACAAAAGTAGATAATCCGTTTTCATTTCCTGTGACATCAGTGTGTTCCCGGGCTCTCAAGGAGAAAAGAATAGTAACACTGCAAGCTACAGGGTTTGTTGTAAGAGGAGACTGAGGTAGGGGCCTAGGGAAGCTACCTTAGTAAATAAAAAGCCTCACATAAATCGGATGTTCTGACATACTTGTAGTAACAATTGGTTGATATTGAACGTTGGAAGAAGTAGACAAAGATTTCATGTGATATAAAAAGAAATATGGTGTTAGATATGTATTGTTAAAGCGAGGTGGTCTCTACGGCTAAGTGGTTAAGTGGTTAAGTGGTTAAGTGGTTAAGTGGTTAAGTGGCTAAGTGGTTAAGTGGCTAAGTGGTTAAGTGGTTAAGTGGTTAAGTGGTTAAGTGGTTAAGTGGTTAAGCGGTTAAGTGGTTAAGTGGCTAAGTGGCTAAGTGGCTAAGTGGCTAAGTGGTTAAGTGGTTAAGTGGTTAAGTGGCTAAGTGGCTAAGTGGTTAAGTGGTTAAGTGGCTAAGTGGCTAAGTGGTTAAGTGGTTAAGTGGTTAAGTGGTTAAGTGGTTAAGTGGTTAAGTGGCTAAGTGGTTAAGTGGTTAAGTGGTTAAGTGGTTAAGTGGTTAAGTGGTTAAGTGGTTAAGTGGTTAAGTGGTTAAGTCGTTTAGTCTTTGCTTTCCGAAGGTCGTAGGGTCAAATTCGGACTGTACTTTTTATTCACAAATACATTTTTTTCCAGAGAACATAGGATTGTTACCGGAGCTACGGAGTTTGTGCTTTCTGCAATACTCTCGACAGAGGGTGTGTCACTTCTGTAGTCAGGGACTGAGCTATATGTGGTAAATCCCAGTGCAATGAAGTCAATCCGTTGTAGTTAGACACTTTTAGATCTATAATGCTATTTGAACAAGTGTACAAGATGGGTGACGTGAACAACATCACGAAGGTGGTCTTTACTTTTCAGCGTTTATCTGGTATCACGTTGAGGATGGGGTGATCTGAAACCCGTTTGTGGTTGGAAAAAAGATCAAATTCCAGCAGAGAATCGAACCGAGACTTCCTGTCTATAAAGGAACTGCAATATCTACTGTGCTACCAGGACTGTCATTATACTTCGTCTTCTTCTTCTTCTTCTTCAAACGCTCCATATCGACAACTTGTTAAACCACTCTTTGTGATTTGTATGTGATCTGATCCTAGGAGCGATTATGCGTTGTCCCCGTTATGCACCTAGAAGTAGGCCAGCACATCCGATTTCTACGATGTTTCCCTAGGACTCTACCTCAGTCGCCTCTTACGACATGCCTTGTAGGTCGCAGTGTTACTATTCTTTGCTCCTTCCAAGCCCCGACAATACACGTGCGACTGTCATTAAAAAAGTAAATGCAGTTTATTCTCTGTGAAAATGTTTGTACTTGTTATTCTTTATCTGTATATTGTATGTCTTTAGAGTTACTTTAGACCATTGGCATTGTAACAACTGGTAAAATAGAGGAGAGACGAGACAGAGAAAGACAGAGAGAGACATCTGGACACAAAGAATTTTTGATAGCCTGACTTTATAGCACGGAAGAGCGTCAACATATGAGAAGATAGCAAACACCAGAGAGAGATTTGTGGAGATCTATGACCGGCTACTCCAGCCGGCACAGCAACTGATGATGGTTATAAACCATTGGCAAACAGCTACTGAAATCGGATCTTCTCTAATTTTCTCTTCCCCCTTCCCCTTTCCTGTATAACTATTGTTTCATGGTTGCCGGTAGCGAAGTTGATAACTCCTCTTCTTCTTCTTTGCGTTCGTTCTTTACGACCAATTTTAATCACTCTTTGTGATATGTTTGATCTTTGTCAAGAACGTGTATACGTTGCACATTGGTTTGGTAGGCCCCTAAACGCATAGACTTCTACACGATTAGGACATGTGCATCCGATTTCATCCAAACCTCCTTAGTCGCCTCTTACGGCATGCGTGGAAGGTAATAGTGGTTCTATTCTTTACACCCCAAACTTGGGCCCCGGTAACCATTCGGGCGAAGTTCATAACTAACTGCACTAGTGACAACGTGCAGGGGATATTTCAGGATTCTTCTTCTTCTTCAGCGATCTCTGGTTATGCGCTTAATTTACTGTGGACCACAAACTGGGCAGTCAGCTTCAGGTCTGTCAGGTTTCCCAAAGCTTAGTTTTCAGGTCCACTGGGTGTGGCCACATGTTGCTTCTCAGCTCACCCAGGAGAGGATAGTCGTGCAGGATATGCTCTGGTGTCAGTTCCGCCTGCTGACACTGGCAGAGAGCTGTTTGACTTATTCCTAGTCTATATAAGTGTTTGTTGAGTCTGCAGTGTCTGGTACGTAGTCGAAATATAATGACCTGGTCCTTTCTGCTTAGGTCTTTGAGGGAGTCTTTTACATAATCGTATAAAGTGTTTGTCTTCTAGTCTAGTGCAGATTTTCTCATAATCGTATCCAGTGTTTGTCTTCCAGTCTAACTGCAGGTTTTCGGGATTGAAGACCAGCTTGAGAAACATTTCTCGATGTGCATACTGTCGATGGTTGGACAACATAAACCCCAGACCCTTTCCTTTGGGATCTAAACTACAAATGAAGTACCTCTCGGAGTAAGGCTTGCTTGACTGGCTAGTGACACTTGATAAGGAAAGCAAGCCTTCACTCAAAACTTAGTCAGAGGTACAATTTTAAGCGCCCTATGTGTGAATTTATAGCGAGAACCGGGAAAAAAAGACAAGTATTTGAGTGGAGCCCACAAGGAAAAGGAAAAAGAAGTCCTTAACATAACTGAATATGGAATCTTCTTGAAGAAGGGAAGGATTATGGATTATCCTGGAAAGCCAAACAAAGTACGGTCAGAATCTGGGAAAAGTGGAGGATAACTGTTGAGGCTCTATGCTCCATAGGGAGCGGAGTGGAATAAAGCAGATTCAATGATCTATTAGAACTTTTCAGCTCAATCATCTTCCAGCTTGACCCCTTTAAAAGTAATTTTCTAAATAGAGAGACGAACCTGTTGCAACACGCTTCTGTTTGTCCTTCAACATAAACAGCCCGATACAGCCAGTAGCGTTAAGGTCAGTGGCGGCTCGTCATTAAGCGTCAGTGGGCCTGCCCCACAAAAATAATGTGTAAGCTGTATTTATTATTTTCTAAATTATTTGTTCATAAATATTACTCTTAACGTGATACTTATTACTTTGAAAGTTGAAAATATAATGCTAAAATACCATATAAAATCTGAGTCTTTCCTCCTTAATTAGTATTTTTCACACATTTCATACATTTTCAGAGCATTTTGTTTTTTAGGGCCAATAGAAATGTGGTCTGTTTAGACCGTCTGTTAACATAGCGACCTCTGAACTCAATCACGACTGGTAATTTAGCACAGATAAATATGTGATTTTCATTCTTTAAGTAAAGAAATTCTTACTGTGGCCAACCCAGTGCACGGTTGAACGGTGTTATTGCACTAAAAATTAATCATGTTGCATAAATAAAGAACGATATATAAAAATAATAGAAACTGATACAAATAATAAACTAACCATCATAGAATAGTTTAAGGTAATCGCCCGTTCCATCAATATACATCTGTATGCACAATGTACGTTCTAGCAAAGGGGGGAATAGCATTACAGAATATAAAAATAATAGTAAATACTAAAAAATAACCTAATCCAAAACCGTGATTTTTTCTCAAATTTGTATCTGGCCCCACCAACAAAATTGATCACGAGCCGCCACTGATTACGGTCAAAGATTATGAAACGATTCTTTAAAAGTGCTTGCGAAAACAGTCATACAAACACAACGTCACAGAGAAATCTGGTTCACGTCTAAAGCACTTTAAAATATTTAGGTTAACGCAGAAGTTTAGAGGAATTTGGGAATGGAGGAGAAGATTAGTCGATGGATCAAGTAATTACTGGAAACTAAGACACCGTGAACGTCAGGAGTCTTGCGAGTCTGTGCTCAAAAGAATTCTGCATAATATGGGTTCCAGTTATTGGTTATTTATTTCAAAATTTCCAAAAATTCAGCATTGGGAAATACCACGATTAATTTCTTATTTTTATGAACGATTCATATCGATCAATGGTTAAACCACTCTTTGTGATTTGTATGTAAACTGAGCCTAAGAGCGTTTGTACGTTGTGTCAGTTAAACGCCTATAAGTAGGCCAGCACATCCGTTTTCTGTGACTCCCTGCAATTCCTTAAGCCCCTACTTTAGCCCTTTCTTACGATATACCTCGCAGGTCTGTGTTACTATTCTTTGCTCCCATTGAGAGCAACGATTAACGAAATTGTTTAATTAGGAGAGAATTTGTGGTTCCGGGGCTTACAAGGGGAGCAAAGAATAGTACCACTGCGACTTACAAGGCATGTCGTAAGAGGTGACTGAGATAGGAGTCCAGCTAGAGAAGCTACCCTAGTACATAAAAAGCGTCGCAGAAATCATATCTACAAGCCTACTTGTAGGTGCATAACTGGCACAACGTAGAATCGCGATTAGGCTCAGATCACATACAAACAACACAGAGCGATTAACAAGTAGTCAATTTGGAATGTTCGAAGTAGAGAGGTTAACTGAGCCGAGACTGCCTAGCGTTTTGTAGAATATGTAATGTGGGACGGATTAGCGTAATGCATAAACATTCGGGCATACGCGTATAGACTAGGACACAAGAGTTGTTGTGGGCTCAATCTCAACCTCGACGTTTCACACGTGAGAAAAGGAATTGGCCTTCCTACCTCCTGTACACTTGGGAATAGAAATGTGAAGTGAAGTGATTGAAATGTCAGAAATGACTGCGGGAAATTTTTATTTATATATTTATAGACCTCACTCTCTCTCTAGCATGTGGCCTCCTTGGCGCTTAGGGTAGCAACGAGTGCACGTCATTCTTTTGCATTCTTGGTCGTCCTTTGTATTGTGTTCCAGCTGTGATTCATTTCTTACAGTTCTTCTACTACTAAAAAGGCGAAGTATTGACTTTATTGTACTGGATTGTCCCATATGGCTCCGTCCCTGTCGGCAGAAATGGCCCGCCACCTGCAGAGAAAGTTGCATTAAGTACGGACTCCGTAGCTCCAGCTACAATCCTACTGATCTAATGAAAAATATGCAGATCTTACTCTGCCCGAATTCGAATCTACAACCTTCAGAACGACAGAAAGACGTCTTCCTTCTTCTACTGTTCTCCGGGTCAAGTTAACTGGGTAAACTGGTTCATACAAATGTTCAATCTTCTCGGCAGTGGCGAATCATGATCATTTTTGTTGGTGGGGCCAGACACAAATTTTCGGAAAAATCATGGTTTGGGGTTGTTATGTTTTAATTTATAAAATAATAAATACACGTTACATATTATTTTTGGTGGGGCCCGGCGCTAGTGGCCCTTAATGACGAGCCGCCGCTGGTTCTCGGTATGTTTTGGTTGAAAGTGAAACATTACTTCTTCTTCTTCGAAAGTTCCACAGCGACCACTTGTAAACCACTCTGTGTGATTTGAATGTGATCTGAGCCTAAAAGCGATTGTACGTTGTGCCAGTTATGCGACTAAAAGTAGGCCAGCACATTCGATTTCTGCGACGTTTTTTTCTTCTAAGCTTCCTAGGTCCTACATCAACTGCCTTTACGACATGCCTTGTAGGTCGCAGTGGTTCTATTCTTTGCTTCCCTTACGGACCCAGGCACCACACGGGCGGTGAGACATTACTTAACCCTTTCGCTGCTATATACTTTCCGAAGGTTGAGCTAAAGATAGCTACTCTTTGTTTCTAGGTCACAAAAGTGAATGTACGCCTATAATGAGCACACGGAGCCTCTTTCAAGAACCCCAGAGGAAGCAACGGAAGTAACGAATATGATCAACAAATAAACAAGGAACAGGTATTAAGAGCTTCCGAAAAACAAATAGACAAACACGCGACTCGAACCACATACCCTAGTCCTTACGACACCAATGGCCTAGCCTAGCAGTCCGAGCGCTATTACGGACACAACCAATGAGCCATTCTAAAAAATGACTCACGGGGGAGTGTCTTTCTCAAACGCTCGTTACAGCTAGACACAGAAACACTCAAGTAGGGTTCGAACAGTGTCTGCACAAGCACATGCTATAAGCTTATTGTGCTTGTATATATTAGAGAAGAGACAATATCATACATACACACATGTATACACATATAACAAACATGTATACATCATTCAAAGTAGCTTCAAATTTATTAAGATGAGCACACGGAGCCTCTTTCAAGAACCTCAGAGGAAGCAACGGAAGTAACGAATATGATCAAAACAAATAAACAAGGAACAGGTATGTACGCCTATAGCAGTGACAGTAGCAATTTTTGTTTTAAACTACCCCCTTCCCACGCCTGTAGTTCATGACATTCCTTCATGGACACCTGCGACGAAGCTTCCCAAATAATCGAGATGTTTCTATAACACTATAATTCTAATTACTTTCATACATTTTTCATTTTTTCATACTTTTTCATACTTTCATTCGTTTTTATTCCCAGATTTTCATTAGATACTTTTGAATGTTTCTGTAACCGTCCATTTGTAAGTGTTCTTTGAAATTCGTCACTCCTGTTGTTTCGTTTGCTTGATAAAGGCCTTTTGGTCGAAACGTTGCTGTTTATCGTCACTGTTTCTGTATTTTGTAAAACTACAGTACTTTGTTTGTACGTGTTTCGCAATTACTTTCATAACAACACTTTCATCCATCCACTTGCTCTGTCGGGAACAGCAGAGATATTCTTCCCTTGTGCACTGTGTTGTTAAAATAAGCAATATACATATCCTGAAGTAAACAAGCTCCCCCGAGTGCAGGTTCGAACCCCAGACATATATCAGAGAAGTAGTAAGTTAAACTTGTAATTTCCTAATTACGTCCCTTCTTTAACTTAACCGCATACATTAACCCAATGCACGATATTGGATTTCCTAGGCGGAGCATGTTAAACAGTTCCTGCAAGGCATTATTTGACGGAGGGCACAGTTACCGTGGTCTGGTTTGGGCTGGGTCACAGAACCCGAGAGGAAGAGTCACAACGACCTATGTTTCAAAGGACTACGCTTAACAACAAATTCCAATTATGCAGTGATATGCCTCTAGCTGATCTATTCTTGTCTATCTATCTATCTATCTATCTATCTATCTATCTATCTATCTATCTATCTATCTATCTATCTATCTATCTATCTATCTATCTATCTATCTATCTATCTATCTATCTATCTATCTATCTATCTATCTATCTATCTATCTATCTATCTATCTATCTATCTATCTATCTATCTATCTATCTATCTATCTATCTATCTATCTATCTATCTATCTATCTATCTATCTATCTATCTATCTATCTATCTATCTATCTATCTATCTATCTATCTATCCATCTATCCATCTATCCATCTATCCATCTATCCATCTATCCATCTATCCATCTATCCATCTATCCATCTATCCATCTATCCATCTATCCATCTATCCATCTATCCATCTATCCATCTATCCATCTATCCATCTATCCATCTATCCATCTATCCATCTATCCATCTATCCATCTATCCACCTATCCACCTATCCACCTATCCACCTATCCACCTATCCACCTATCCACCTATCCACCTATCCACCTATCCACCTATCCACCTATCCACCTATCCACCTATCCACCTATCCACCTATCCACCTATCCACCTATCCACCTATCCACCTACCCACCTATCCACCCACTTTCCTACCTACCTACCGACCTACCCACCTACCTACCTTTATACCTACCGACCTACCCACCTACCCACCCACCTATCTACCTATCTATCTACCTGTCTACCTACCTACCTACCTATCTGTCTATCTGTCTGTCTGTCTGTCTATCCATCTATCATTGGAGTCTATCATTGGAGTTTTCTATCCAGGTTTACTTCCCTAGTGTTTAGTTCTCCCTTGTCCTCCAGCACACAAAACAGTAAGTTATATTACTAATATTTCTATACACAAACAAGTAGATCTACCCTGCTGAAAACAAAGTATACCATTAGGTGGTTGTTCGTCACACATTGTCTAACGGGAGTCTCAATGGCGGAGTGGTTAAGTCGTTTGCCTGTGGTACTGAAGGGTGTGGGTTCGAATCCGTATCGAGACACATGTGCAATTATTTCATGAACTACCTATGAATGCTGCTGGAGTTCATGCTTTGTACAATGCTCTCGGCAGATAAGGGCGGAGACATATGGGGACACCTGGTGCAATGAAGTTAATCCTTCGCCTTTGGGCATTGTCTAGTTTTTATTTGAATACAATGAGCGTGGATAGCGATGTCGATAACACGTTTCGCTGGTAACCACGTGCCTTGCTAATTCCGGGGCTCGACGTCAATTTGAGTCCACAAAAATGTTGGTTCGCACACGGTACGCCGGCAGCCTGCGCCTGTGGAGCACCTAATCAGTCCCCAGAGCACATCCTGCAAGACTGCCCCAGTCTGTGAAGTGGGAGAATGAAGATCTGGCTAACAGAAACAACCCTATAAGATAAACTATGGGGGAAACCGGTGAAGTCCTCAAGCTCACCGCCCTGTTTATGATACATACGGGAGTAGTCGCATAGCAGAAGTTGATCGCAGAAGAAGAAGAAGAAGGACTACAGGTTTCCTGATCCTTTATTTGGGATCTAAATTACAAGTACCTCTGATGTCTGAGTAAGGTTCGCCTGAATGGTGAGGGGCACTGAGGGTAAGTAAAACAAGCTTTAACGCAAAAATCAGTCAGAGGTGCCTACCATACTACTTCTGAATTCATTGCGGGAAAAATAAAAAAATAAAATAAAAATATGAATACGACGTATTAGCAGCAACTACGAATATTATATCTTCATTCATTTTGTGGATAAATCTACAAGGTGTGGCTGTGCTCCAACTCTGTATCAAGCAGAGTTCAGGTCGATTAGTTTTCTTAGGAAAGGCAACCTGTGACAGCTAGTAGCCTGATGGTAACCCATAGAACATACACGCCAACCTCAGCTCTCAGTCGTGTATATCAGGAAACTTTGACCCGCAATATTACAGACTTACTGGGCTTTGGTTCTGCATAGGGGATGGACTCCTTCCTATAAGTCAGGTTGTTTTGCTACTTCTAAGTAAGGAAGCCTCTTCTTCTTGGAACGCTCCGTATCGAGGACGTGTTAAACCACTCTTTGTTATTTGTATGTGATCTGATCCTAAGAGCGAATGTACGTTGTGCCAGTCATGCGCCTACACGTAGCCCAGCACATCCAATTTCTGTTACGCTTTTTATTTACTTGGGTAACTTCCCTAGGCCCCTACCTCAGTCGCCTCTTACGACATGCCTTGTAGGTCACAGTGTTACTATACTTTGCTCCCATTGAGTACCCCGACGACACAAGGGCGACAATCAAAAACTTTTGTGTACGGTTCACAAAGTGAACATATTAAACATTTAGTCTAATCCTCTCCACTTATGATAACAATGCATATATATGTCTGTGTGTTTTCCTGGATGTCTAGCTTCATTACGTGCAGATCGTCACGCACAACATGTCAATCAAACGCATACACTATATATACACTCGTTATCTCTGTACACAACTGCTACTTATCGATTCACATATCGCAGTGTTTAACTCTCTATCGAGAAACTTAAGTGCATAGTACTCCGTCACCTAGAAACATCACTCCTACCGTAGTCCACATTTCACCCCGTCTCAGCTGGTAGGGCGGTCAAAGAGAATCAGAGTTGTTCTTTTTCTAAGTTAATTTATATTGTTTTTCCAACTTTTCCTATCATTTTCTTCTTCTTTGCGTTCGTTCTTTACAACCAATTTTAATCACTCTTTGTGATATGTTTGATCTTTGTCAAGAACATGTGCACGTTGCACATTGGTTTGTTAGGCTCCTACACGCATAGACTCGTACACGCTTAGGACACATGCATCCGATTTCAGTCAATTTTCCCATCATATTGACATCCATTGCCAATCTTCTTCTTTTTCCTCTTCGAACTTCTCCATATCGACCACTTGTTACCCACTCTTTGTGATTTGTATGTGATCCGAGCTTAAGAGCGGTTGTACGCTGTGTCAGTTACGCGCTTACACGTAGGTCAGCAAATTCAATTTCTGCGACACTTTTTATTTACTAGTGAAGGTTCTGTACGCCCCCACCTCAGTCGCCTCTTAGATGTCTTGTGAATGAAAATCGTGGCATATCCTAAAGGACGTAGCCATCAATCACAGTAAACGAGTCGTTGATTTTCTAGTCACCACAGTTCAGTAGTTTGCCATTGCTTTCTGAACGGGTGGCGCCATCGTCCTTTGTTAAAATCAACGGAAACAATTTGTGATTCGAACTCAGAACGTCGGGGTTAATAGACCGAATCCCTAACCCCTAGGCACAGACGTCACACATGTCTTGTAGGTCTAGTATTACTATTATTTGCTCCCCTTGCGAGTCCCGACACCATCCGGGCGAGCGTTAAGTTGAAGTTGTGAAATAATATAACTGAAACTTTACAAACCTTGTTTTCGCATGTTGTGCTTCTTGAAAGATAGTTCATCTTTATTTATAGATAAATTGTTTGATTGAATAGCGTTATTGCACTTCGATGAGTAACCATGTATGCTCCAATCTCTTTCTTACACAGGAAGATCTTAGCGACAGTGCACGAACTCCGTAGCACAGGTGGGGGTTTCTTGTGTAACTAGTAAGATGGTGAAATATTTTATTAGGAATTGTCTATGTCTATTGTCTATTGTCTATTCTCAGGTGGAAGATGTAGTTGGTTGTCCATTATTGCCGTTAAGCGTAGGGATCGGAGCTTTAATTTGCGTTCTAGGGCCAGATGAGTCGCCTTTGTTGTATTACATCCGTGTTTATTTAGTGTGGTCTTGATATTGCCTATCCATCTTTCTCTTGGTCTTCCCTTAGCACTAGTACCCGATCTCTTTTTAGGAATTGTATTGTATATTACTTTTTCTAATGAATTTTGCACGGGTTACGACTTTCCAGCCTTCTTTTCTCAATTGTGTAATGTCATAGGTTGATTGAGATTTTTTTTTTTTCGATCCAGAAGCACTTGAGCTTTCAGCTCTTCGGCTCGGTGCCATGGACATCGTAACCCTTCGGTTCGGTGCCACGAACACCGTAAATCTGGGGAATCTGTGGCTTTTCTGCCAGCCCGCGGAATTGAACCCGCACACACAAAGGGCTAGTCACCCGCAGTCCAACGCGCAACGAACACGCTGGGTAGACGGGCAAATCGACAATATAAAGAAGATCTGGAGTGAGCTGCAGGAGATAGCTAGAGATAGGAAGACTTGGTATTGGTTGGTTGAGCGTCTATGCCCCAATCCTCGTTAAAAAGGCAGAGAGAGAGAGAGTATTATTGTTTCGCCCGTGTAGTACCGTGCCCTCAAGGAAAGCAAAGAATAGTACCACTGCTACCTACAAGGCATGTCGTAAGAGGCGACTAATGTAGACCCTAGGAATGCTACCCTAGTAAATAAAAAGAAGCGCAGAAATGGGATGTGTTGGTCTACTTGTAGGCGCATAACTGGTACGACGTACAATTGCTCTTAGGCTCAGAACACATACAAACACAGAGTGGTTAACAAGTGGTCGATATGGAGCGTTCGATAAAGAGAAAGTGTTATTGTTCACATCCACAGACTTGCTTTTGCATCTTTCCACTGACTTTATTTAATATGTACTTTAAATGGCGTCTGTGGTTTATGGGATAGTGACTCGGTCTATTAACCCCGACGCTCTGAGTTCGAATCACGCTGCGGACAATTTGGTTGCAAATTGTTTCGCGTGATTTTTATAAAGGACGATAGCACCACCCGTTCAGAAAACAATGGCAAACTACTGAACGTAATAATTCCTAGAAAAATCACAAACAGCGTTATAAAGCTGGGGGTTGATTCGCAAAGTCCTGTAAAGGATATGCAATTAACTTTAACTTTACATACAAATGTTTTCCATAGAAACGCAACGCTCTGTAGGTTTTGTTCCTCCTGATTATGTTATCTTCCTATCAACTCATTCTCCAACTTCTGTTCATATTTTCTCAAAAACAACTTTCATTACCTGATATTTTCTTTATCATTTTTCTTCCATCTTTCCTCAAATCTAACATCTATACCTCACGTCGGGGGTCTCTCTGTGGCTAAGTGGTTAAGCCATTTGCCTTGTGAGTCGAAGGTCGTGGTTCCAGTCCGGACAGCGCCATTCTGCTCACGAGTGCAGTTTTTTCCAGAGACACCTAGGATTGTTGCTAGAGCTACGGAGTTCGTGCTTTGTGCAATACTTTCGGCAGGTGGCGTGTCATTTCTGCAGAAAGGGACTGAGCCGTTTAGGGTAAAACCCGGTGCAATGAGGTCAATCCTTCGGCTTTAAAACTCTTTAAAATATGAAGAGTTTACTTAGAAACGTTTGCATTGGAAGAACATGAAACTGATGTTTATCATCTGAATCTCATTTGTCAATGACATTCTTCTTCAGAATTTTGTGTCACATTAGCCTGGTTCAAGCTGCATTGACGACTCACCTAACTGAGGTATCCGACCAGCTGAGGTCGTAGATCGATCGATATGTCTGCAGACCAGATTAAGTTATGCTTGCAGAGTAGCATGTTATAAGTATCGTGTCCCTGTATCAGTGGTTACAGAATTGGTGTGATAGAATCGTGTCTCTGTATCAGTGGTTACAGAATTGGTATGATAGTATCGTGTCTCTGTATCAGCGGTTACAGAATTGGTATGATAGTATCGTGTCTCTGTATCAGTGGTTACAGAATTGGTATGATAGTATCGTGTCTCTGTATCAGTGGTTACAGAATTGGTGTGATAGAATCGTGTCTCTGTATCAGTGGTTACAGAATTGGTATGATAGTATCGTGTCTCTGTATCAGTGGTTACAGAATTGGTGTGATAGAATCGTGTCTCTGTATCAGCGGTTACAGAATTGGTATGATAGTATCGTGTCTCTGTATCAGCGGTTACAGAATTGGTATGATAGTATCGTGTCTCTGTATCAGTGGTTACAGAATTGGTGTGATAGAATCGTGTCTCTGTATCAGCAGTTACAGAATTGGTATGATAGTATCGTGTCTCTGTATCAGTGGTTACAGAATTGGTGTGATAGAATCGTGTCTCTGTATCAGCGGTTACAGAATTGGTATGATAGTATCGTGTCTCTGTATCAGCGGTTACAGAATTGGTGTGATAGAATCGTGTCTCTGTATCAGCGGTTACAGAATTGGTATGATAGTATCGTGTCTCTGTATCAGCGGTTACAGAATTGGTGTGATAGAATCGTGTCTCTGTATCAGCGGTTACAGAATTGGTGTGATAGAATCGTGTCCCTGTATCAGCGGTTACAGAATTGGTGTGATAGAATCGTGTCCCGGTATCAGCGGTTACAGAATTGGTGTGATAGGTATCCATCTGATAATTTTTTGCAGATATTTTATATCTAAATGTTCCGGTTTATCGTTATGGAGATTTTAGAGTTATAGATACGTCAAAGTTATGGAGATTTTAGAGTTATAGATACGTCAAAGTTATGCAGACATTAGAGTTATAGATACATCAAAGTTATGCAGACATTAGAGTTATAGATATATCAAAGTTATGCAGACATTAGAGTTATAGATATATCAAAGTTATGCAGACATTAGAGTTATAGATATATCAAAGATATGGAGACATTAGAGTTATAGATACATCAAAGTTATGGAGACTTTAGAGTTATAGATACATCAAAGTTATGGAGACTTTAGAGTTATAGATACATCAAAGTTATGCAGACTTTAGAGTTATAGATACATCAAAGTTATGCAGACTTTAGAGTTATAGATATATCAAAGTTATGCAGACTTTAGAGTTATAGATATATCAAAGTTATGGAGACATTAGAGTTATAGATATATCAAAGTTATGCAGACTTTAGAGTTATAGATATATCAAAGTTATGCAGACTTTAGAGTTATAGATATATCAAAGTTATGGAGACATTAGAGTTATAGATATATCAAAGTTATGGAGACATTAGAGTTATAGATATATCAAAGTTATGCAGACTTTAGAGTTATAGATATATCAAAGTTATGCAGACATTAGAGTTATAGATATATCAAAGTTATGCAGACTTTAGAGTTATAGATATATCAAAGTTATGCAGACTTTAGAGTTATAGATACATCAAAGTTATGCAGACTTTAGAGTTATAGATATATCAAAGTTATGCAGGCATTAGAGTTATAGATATATCAAAGTTATGCAGACTTTAGAGTTATAGATATATCAAAGTTATGCAGACTTTAGAGTTATAGATACATCAAAGTTATGCAGACTTTAGAGTTATAGATATATCAAAGTTATGCAGACTTTAGAGTTATAGATATATCAAAGTTATGCAGACTTTAGAGTTATAGATATATCAAAGTTATGCAGACTTTAGAGTTATAGATACATCAAAGTTATGCAGACTTTAGAGTTATAGATACATCAAAGTTATGGAGACTTTAGAGTTATATATATATCAAAGTTATGCAGACTTTAGAGTTATAGATATATCAAAGTTATGCAGACTTTAGAGTTATAGATACATCAAAGTTATGGAGACTTTAGAGTTATAGATACATCAAAGTTATGGAGACTTTAGAGTTATAGATACATCAAAGTTATGGAGACTTTAGAGTTATAGATATATCAAAGTTATGGAGACTTTAGAGTTATAGATATATCAAAGTTATGGAGACTTTAGAGTTATAGATATATCAAAGTTATGGAGACATCCAATTACTTTCTCTTCTTCTTCTTCGAACGCTCCTTATCGACCACTTGCCAACCACTCTGTGTGATTTGTATGTGATCTGAGCCTAATAGCAATTGTACGTCGTACCAGTTATGCGCCTGCAAGTAGACCAACACATCCCATTTCTGCGCTGCTTATTATTTACTAGGGTAGCATCCCTAGGGCCTACATTAGTCGTCTCTTACGACATGCATTGTAGGTTGTAGTGGTACTATTCTGTGCTTCACTTGCGGGCCCCGGCACAACAGGGCGACTTTCTCTTCTAAAACACTACATTTCATTACTTCTGCTGCCATCTGTACGAAAACACTACATTTCATTACTTCTGCTGACATCTGTACGAAAACACTACATTTCATTACTTCTGCTGCCATCTGTACTAAAATACTACATTTCATTACTTCTGCTGCCATCTCTACGAAAACACTACATTATACTTCGTCCTTTTGTTAAAAAAAAAAAAAGGCACAACTACAATATATATCTCTATAGCTAGATATGTCTTTTAACAACGACCTTCGGTCTAATGCCGAAATAATAACGTTCCTCCTATATGACCTTTAGTTTCCAGTTGTTGCCACGTCAGACTATTGTATCCTGATCAAACTAGTAACTTGTTTTGGTCATCCCGACCTGACTCGACATTTACTGTCATGATAAGCTGGGACAAATATCTTACATGACTAATCATCCAGCCACTTGTCAGTGACCAGCAGATGAAAGTAACTTTGTTTATTTGGTAAACTTTTGGTCGAAACGTTGCCGTGTATTGTTATTGTTTTTGTACTTGGTAAACTTTGGGTCGAAATGTTGCCGTGTATTGTCATTGTTTTTGTACTTGGTAAACTTTTGGTCGAAACGTTGCCGTGTATTGTTATTGTTTTTGTATTTGGTAAACTTGTGGTCGAAACGTTGCCGTGTATTGTTAATGTTTTTGTCTTTGGTAAACTTTTAGTCGAAACGTTGCCGTGTATTGTTATTGTTATTGTTTTTGGTAAACTTTTAGTCGAAACGTTGCCATGTATTGTTATTGTTTTTGGTAAACTTTTGGTCGAAACGTTGCCGTGTATTGTAATTGTTTTTGGTAAACTTTTGGTCGAAACGTTGCCTTGTATTGTTATTGTTTTTGTATTTGGTAAACTTTTAGTCGAAACGTTGCCATGTATTGTTATTGTTTTTGGTAAACTTTTGGTCGAAACGTTGCCATGTATTGTTATTGTTTTTGTATTTGGTAAACTTTTAGTCGAAACGTTGCCATGTATTGTTATTGTTTTTGGTAAACTTTTAGTCGAAACGTTGCCATGTATTGTTATTGTTTTTGTATTTGGTAAACTTTTAGTCGAAACGTTGCCATGTATTGTTATTGTTTTTGGTAAACTTTTAGTCGAAACGTTGCCATGTATTGTTATTGTTTTTGGTAAACTTTTGGTCGAAACGTTACCGTGTATTGTAATTGTTTTTGGTAAACTTTTGGTCGAAACGTTGCCTTGTATTGTTATTGTTTTTGTCTTTGGTAAACTTTTAGTCGAAACGTTGCCGTGTATTGTTATTGTTTTTGGTAAACTTTTGGTCGAAACGTTGCCGTGTATTGTTATTGTTTTTGGTAAACTTTTGGTCGAAACGTTACCGTGTATTGTAATTGTTTTTGGTAAACTTTTGGTCGAAACGTTGCCTTGTATTGTTATTGTTTTTGTCTTTGGTAAACTTTTAGTCGAAACGTTGCCGTGTATTGTTATTGTTTTTGTCTTTGGTAAACTTTTAGTCGAAACGTTGCCGTGTATTGTTATTGTTTTTGTATTTTGTAAAACTACAGTACTTTGTTTGTATGTGTTTCGCCATTATTTTGTAAACTCACTTTAAAGTACAATGTGTCTTTATTGATAGACAATTAACTTTTTTTGGGGTCTCCTTGTAATTTTCGAACTGTTTCTACAAAGCAAAAGGATGGCCACGCAAAAGGTGGACCTTAGAGATAACAGAGGCGACGAAAGGCATTATTTATGAAGCGGCGCACATAAAGGCTCGTTCTAGAAATCTCTTCTTATCCTCTAGTTGTGATACAAAACAGGATTGAAGAAAATAAAGAGAAAGAAAGAAAGATTCGTCATGTTATTGATTTTATTCTTCTACATTTTCTTGACTTGAGAGTCGTACTATCGTTGTTGTCAGTGAACTTGCTTCTTAGATTTGTGGTCTGGGTTCAATTCTACAGTGGGCGTGGAATATTTTTTTCTCTACTGTAACAGCTCTCATGTTGATTCAGTTTTAATTGAGTAACAGGCAAAACACTGGGAAATAAATGCTGCCGACGATATGTTGGCCCTTTTTGTTTTTTCTAATCCAGAAGCACTTGAATTTTCGGCTTGGTGACATGGATATCGTAACCCTTTGGTTCGGTGCCACGAGCACCGTAAATCTTGAGAACATGTGGCTTTTCTGCCAACCCGCGGAATTGAACCCGCACTCACAGGAGCTTGTCACAAGCCGTACAACGCGCTACGAACACGCTGGGCAGGGTGGCCCCATCACCTATTGTGTGCCGACGGTCAATGAAAAATATGAGCCTAATATTGTATTACCCAATATGCCTTGAGGTATTTAAAAGAATTCCTTTACCTTCAAATATCATTAAATAGCTTATCCTGAATATAACTTTGCCACCCTAACAGTCCTTCGGTACATCTCTTCCACTTAGGTCAGATGTTCCACCTCTGTAGCTGTCATGCTCAAATCATCATCCACATTCTGAATCCAAATTCTCTGTGGCCATCCTCCTTTTTTGTTGCCGGGTACCCTCCTTCTATAACGGTCTTCTCCAACCCGTCGTGTCTTCTTATATTTCCAAAATACTTCAATTTTCACATTCTTATTTGTAACACTAGAATACTTTTTTAAGTTTGCAGTTCTTTCTGGATGTATCTATTGTTCTTTACTCTATCCCCGATATACGAATGACTCTCTTCTGTAACACTTATATTCATCAGCTCGAATCGCCGTGTGATGCCGGGCTGTCAAGGGGAGTAAAGAATTGTAACATTGCGACCTACAAGGCATATCGTAAGAGACGAATGAGCTAGGGGCCTAGGGAAGCTACCATAGTAAATAAAAAGCGTAGCAGAAATCGGATCCGCAAGCCTACTTGTAGGCGCATAACTGGCACAACTAACAATCGTTTTTAGGCTCAGCTCATATACAAATAATACAGAGTGATTAACAAGAGGTCGATATGGAGCGTTTGAAGAAGAAGAAGAAGAAGAAAGAAAAAGAGATGGAATAACAGAGAATAAAGAGGGAGAGAGCGGCACAATGAAGGGCATACACTCTCTCGACACTCTCATACACTCTCTCGACATGTTTCATTTTAATACATTTTACAAACAGATGTTTTGGACAAAAAAATAATAATTTCTCTTTTTAACTCCCAATTTTCATTTTCTTTGTCCATACAACTGTCTTGTTTGCTGTGACATACGAAGCGATGCTAAATGTGGCTTTGTAATTTTATGTATGTCTGGGGGTCAGTATGACATACATTGTGCAGGAGCTCTGGCGAGTGAGGTCATACAGGAAACAGTAAAATTGGGATGTCTAAAATACGAAATATCTCAGCAACGAAAGAAAATAAATACGTTTCTAAAAAAGGGTCTTCTTCTTCTTCTTCTTGCGTTCGCTCGTTATAAATTCAGACGTAGTCAAGGTGCCTGGTATGGAGATTTTCACTAATTTATTCGTGAAGATTTGATTTCCTTATTATCAGTGACCACCGCTATACTTCTTTTTCTTTTCGAACGCTCCATATACTTACCACTTGTTAAACCACTCTTTGTCATTTGTATGTGATCTGATCCAAAGAGCGGTTGTACGTTGTACCAGTTATGCACCCCTACATGTAGGCCAGCACATTCGATTTCTGCGACGCTTTTTATTTACAAGGGTTGCTTCCCTAGGTCTCTACCTCAGTCGACTCTTACGACATGCCTTGTATTTCACAGTGGTACTGTTCTTTGCTCCCCTGATAGACCCGAAGTACACAGGCGATAGTGTCTAGTAGTATCAACCTGTGATTGATTTTTATACATGAATGTCTAGTAGTATCAACCTGTGATTGATTTTTATACATGAATGTCTAGTAGTATCAACCTGTGATTGATTTTTATACATGAATGTCTAGTAGTATCAACCTGTGATTGATTTTTATACATGAATGTCTAGTAGTATCAACCTGTGATTGATTTTTATACATGAATGTCTAGTAGTATCAACCTGTGATTGATTTTTATACATGAATGTCTAGTAGTATCAACCTTTGATTGATTTTTATACATGAATGTCTAGTAGTATCAACCTTTGATTGATTTTTATACATGAATGTCTAGTAGTATCAACCTTTGATTGATTTTTATACATGAATGTCTAGTAGTATCAACCTGTGATTGATTTTTATACATGAATGTCTAGTAGTATCAACCTGTGATTGATTTTTATACATGAATGTCTAGTAGTATCAACCTTTGATTGATTTTTATACATGAATGTCTAGTAGTATCAACCTTTGATTGATTTTTATACATGAATGTCTAGTAGTATCAACCTTTGATTGATTTTTATACATGAAATCATGATTTCCTTGTCACCAGTGTCTCTTTCTATTTCGGCGAACCTTACTCCGATTTCAGAGAAACCTGTAATTTAGATTCCCAAGTAAAAGATCATGGTTTCGTGTATTCGAACAGCGTACCAAACTGTTGACCCAGCTGGTATTTTATCTCGGATTTTCCCCGGCACGTGGTCACTAGATCAGAGTAATATCAACTTTCGTATCGGTGACCCCTCCTGCATACGCCTATGAAATATGCATATACTAACGCTGAATATGATTTAATGAACGCAAGATGCAACAGTTAATTATTTATATCATATTGTGATGACGTCAATGTGTGGTACAGATTTTATACAGGAAGTAATCGATGTCAGACATAAGTGCATAGGCTGTGAACATTAAGAACGTAGGCATACATTATTGATTGTTATATATTACTTGATTTTGTATAATGTATGAGTCTGCAAGAATAATTTATAAATATTTGTATATAGAGAATATATATATATATATATATGTATATATACTTTGGTCACATCAAGCGTCACGATGGCCTGGAAAGAACAATACTAGAGGGCAGGGTCCCAGGACGCAGAGGCAGACCAAGAAGAAGATGGCTACAAGATATTAAAAAACCATGAACATGACCATCGACGAAGTGAGTGAACTAGCTAGAGACAGAATGAATTTCAGATGTGCTGCAATGAGAGCAACGTCCTATAAAGGATACACACCTTGATGATGATGATGTATGTATATTGTCATTATGAAGTATTATGAAAAATGTATATCGTGGCATATCCTTTACAGAATGTAGCCATCAACAACATTAAACGAGTCGTAGATTTTCTAGGCACCACTTATTCGTTGAGTAGTTTACCATTGCTTTCTGAACGGTGAGGTCTAACTTTTACGGTTTGCAAAAAAATCAAAGGGAACTAATTTGCTTCCAAACTTGCCCACCGCGAAGTTTGAACCAGGTACGCTTGGGTTGTGATGGAGCTCACTACCGCTTAAGCTACAGGCGCTCACATCAAGTGATATAATATGTCATATCTCCATCGAATTATGGTCCTCTTCTTCTTCTTCTTCATTTTTTGGTTTTAATTCTGTTTTCTCTCGCAGCGTCAGAATGAGAAGAGATTTATAGAATGGGCTTTTGTGTGGGCTTCATAAACAGTGGTTTTCGTCGCCGCTGTTATCTCTGAGGTCTATCTTTTGCGTGGATTGCTTTTTGCTTTGTATACTCTGTATTGGATTAACATTACTCTTTGAGGTGCACTGTCTGTTGGTAATCTGCTTATGTGGCCAAACCATTTAATTTGTTGTTTCTTGATGAAGTTCACTACTGATGTTGTAGCCACTTATTTTCCTGATGTCTTCATTTCTAAACCGGTCTCTTCTTGTTACTTCCAGCATTCTACGTAGACACTTCATCTCTGTAGTGACTAGTTTTCTTCTATTGTTTGATGTCAGTGTCCATGTTTGGCACTGATAGTATAATGTTGGGAGAACAATGCTTTTAGTGTTCATTCTGACATGTTTGCATTTCAAAATTGGTGCAATTTGTTCTATGATTTGATTTGCTTTATTACATTTATGTTGGCTTTCATTAGTTTCTCTTCCATTTTCTAAAAGAAATGCACCCTAGGGATGTACCAGCTGGTGTTGGATTTATTTTAATAAATCATACTACATATACTACATATGTATGAAGCTTCATTATTTAGTTGTACACGTGTATCATTTATGTTGAGGTCTCAGTCGTACTTGAACTTTTCTCTCTAATAAGGTTTTGATGTCAAGGTGAAATGTCTCTTTATGCTTCTGAAATATTTTATTTCTTCTCCTGTGAACGCTCCATATGTTAAACCACTTGTTAACCACTTGTTAAACCACTTTTTGTGATTTGTATGTGATCTGAGCTTAAGAGAAATTGTACGTTGTGTCAGTTATGCGTCTACAAGTTGGCCAACACAACAGAATTCTGCGACGCACTTTTTTACTAGATTAGCTTCCCTAGGCCCCCACCTCATTCGCCTTTTACGACATGCCTTGTAAGCTGTAGTGTTACTATTCTTTGCATTCTTTGCTCCGGCAAAACACGGGCAGAATATTTTATTTAGGATAATACCATTTTTTTCTAAGTGTGTCTGATATTTTTTTTTTAAATAGCTATCTTAAAAAAATGATGGGGTTTTTAATGAGGCCTTAGAAGCACAGACTCCAGAGCACGTCCTGCAGTCATGTCTATCATACATACACCAACGAAACGAAACATGGCCTCATGAACAAGATTTACAGAGCATTCTATGGGGAACTCTCGAAGAACTCCAACTGACATGCAGCTTCATAGAGGCAACCTATCTTATGGTTTAGACGAGTATACGAAACGAACGCAAAGAAGAAGAAGAAGAAAAGAAGCCTGCACACAAAATAACATGAATAAAAGAATAACAATCAAGAAAGAAGAAGAAAGTTCTTCGAACATATAATGTGAAGAATAAGTTTTGGAACATTTGGTGACAACGGGTAAATTACAACCGAGAGATAGCTCGCTGTGTTCTTCAAAACGCTCGTATTGTAGAGCTAGGCAATGGGCGCCGTAAGAAATAAGGGTTTGTCGTTCAAATCCTGCATTTTAGTTTCAAACAACTTTGGAAGCCCCTAATACTTGAGCTACTGTCATCGCCCGAGTGGTTACCGGGGCCCAAATTTGGGGTGTAAAGAATAGAACCACTGTTACCTGCCATGCATGTCGTAAGAGGCGACAAAGGAGATTTGGCTGAGATCGGATGCACATGTCCTAAGCGTGTAGAAGTTTATACGTTTAGGGGCCTACCAAATCAATGTGCAACGTATGCACGTTCTTGGCAAAGATCAAACATATCACAAAGAGTGATTAAAATTGGTCATAAAAACGAACGCAAAGAAGAAGAAGATACTGTCATGGGTATGTGGGTGTTTGCGGTAATAAGAGAGTGGACAGACTTGTATCAACAGTATCGATATTTGGGGAGTTGAAGATGGATAAGGGGGATGTTCATCGGTCTCTTTGTGACTGCCTGCTGGAGGAAAACACTAAAATAGATTTTGAAACGATCCAGCGATTTAAGCAGTTTGGAGTTACCCGTTGTACATGTCGAACTGGATGCCTGAGGGGCAGAGTGAGAAGTGTGTTTAATCAGCGAGCGACGGGAACCATCATTATGCATACTCTTCAATATCTGTTGGGAGAGACTGAGCCCCTATGGGTCTGCCCGGAGTGAAATGACGTTAGTTTATTAACTAATAACCAATAACCTGAGCAATGTCTAATAATTGATCATATTCATTAACTCCATTGCTTTTCCTGGGATTCTTAAATCTTATTCTTTCCAAATACAGAGAAGAAGAGATCATAGAAGGCAGAAGAAGTAGATATTGAATGGTTTGACATCGTTGTACGACAACATATCGACGTCAGAACTGATTAACTTCATCAGGGGGAGAGAGATAGAGGATTGTGGAGACACATGATCGCCTACGCCAGCAGGTGTGACACTTTATTATTTGATTGTCTATCTACTAACTTTTTGTCTATTTCTTATCAGTTTAGTTATTTCTTATCAGTTTAGTTATTTCTTATCAGTTTAGTTATTTCTTATCAGTTTAGTTATTTCTTATCAGTTTAGTTATTTCTTATCAGTTTAGTTATTTCTTATCAGTTTAGTTATTTCTTATCAGTTTAGTTATTTCTATTTCTTATCAGTTTAGTTATTTCTTATCAGTTTAGTTATTTCTTATCAGTTTAGTTATTTCTTATCAGTTTAGTTATTTCTATTTCTTATCAGTTTAGTTATTTCTTATCAGTTTAGTTATTTCTTATCAGTTTAGTTATTTCTTATCAGTTTAGTTATTTCTATTTCTTATCAGTTTAGTTATTTCTATTTCTTATCAGTTTAGTTATTTCTATTTCTTATCAGTTTAGTTATTTCTATTTCTTATCAGTTTAGTTATTTATTTCTATTTCTTATCAGTTTAGTTATTTATTTCTATTTCTTATCAGTTTAGTTATTTATTTCTATTTCTTATCAGTTTAGTTATTTATTTCTATTTCTTATCAGTTTAGTTATTTATTTCTATTTCTTATCAGTTTAGTTATTTATTTCTTTTTCTTATCAGTTTAGTTATTTATTTCTATTTCTTATCAGTTTAGTTATTTATTTCTTTTTCTTATCAGTTTAGTTATTTATTAATTGACATCACAATTTTGCTTTATTTATATTTCTTATCAGGCGGTAATTGACATCACAATTTTTATTTATTTATAAAAACAAAAACAGAATTCAGCTTGTAACAACACTGTTTGAAAATCAATACTGGAAATCGGGGTTAAAAATCTTAAACCAGATATGTATATATATATAATAAGTCTATTTAAGAACGTTTGACCTAGTGGCATAGTGACATATGCAAACATTCGACACGGGTTAAATAAAACCGGCATTACGTAATCATCTGTTAAAGATATGTCCTTGCACGCGACCAACACATGGTGCATGCGTACAGCGCCTGATGGGGGTTACTACTTTAATATCCTTCTCTCTCTCTCTCTCTCTCTCTCTCATAAACACCTATCTCAGACATACCTGATGAGGTCGGCCTACCTGGTATACGCTTAACGTGTTGTGTAGGGTGTCATTAACTATCGAATGAGGTGGTTGAAACAGGTTAATGTAGAGGGTTATGTGTCTACCAACATTATAGTACTTTTATCAGATAAACAAAATGAAAATCATGGCATTTCCTTTACAATACTTAGCCATCAGCCACAGTAACTTAGCCATCAACAGTACTTAGCCATCAACAGTACTTAGCCATCAGCCACAGTAACTTAGCCATCAACAGTACTTAGCCATTATCCGCAGTAACTTAGCCATCAACAGTACTTAGCCATCAACCACAGTAACTTAGTAATCAACCACAGTAACTTAGCCATCAACCACAGTTTTTTTTTTTTTTTCGTCCGCTTTCAACTCAGACGAAGTTTCATCTCTGAAACTGATTTTTGCGTGAAAATCCGTTTTTCCAATTTCTTACAATGGTAGCAGCGTGCACATTGTAAATTACTTTACACTGGCAGCCGTGTGCTCAATGTACTCGTAATTAGTATTCCCTCGCCATACAGGCAGATTTTCTCCGACTTCAGAGGTATTCATGTTATCGTCCTGAGTAAGACCAGGGGACTCGAACAAATGCCGGACAGTAGGTTCGAACCCGAGCTATGAGGCGTCTCACAGCTAGCAGGCCGAGCTACTATCAACTACTCTAGGCAGTCCCCGTCAACCACAGTAACTTAGCCATCAACAGGACTTAGCCATCAATCATAGTAACAGCCATCAGAGAAATCACCTTCATTTTTGTTCCTGTGCACGCCAGGAGTTAGTGGTAATGAACGAGCTGATAGATTGGCTGGCTTGGCTACAATATCAGAGGAGCTGCCATGGATCGAAATGACATTCTTCAAGCAATGATAGAGTCTTTCCGAACAGAGGAGTTTCAGGGCTGTGAATCCCACTCGCTGACCAGATTGAAAGAGATGGGTGTCAATATTGGTGCAGCCCGAAAACAACGACATACTAGATATGCAAAGAGATTGAATAATCAACATCGAACTGGCGTGTTGGGTCGCTGGACGCTGCTGGATTTGCTGAGGCGGAGATCGGAGCACCTATGGACATGTCCGGAGTGCTATGATGATAGTCCTCATATAACTGATAACTGATAACTTAGCCATTTTCCCCAGTTAACGAGTCGACAATTTTCTAGGCACCACTTATACGTTCAAGTTTTCCATTGCTTTCTGAAAGGTACTTGGATAGATCTATATATATATATATCATCTATCTATCTTTCTATCTGTCTATCTGTCTGTCTGTTTGTCTCGCTGTCTGTCTGTCTGTCTGTCTGCCTGCCTGCCTGTCTGTATGTCTATCATATGCAATTAAATCTATACAGTTTCTACGTATTTTTTTTTTTTTTACATCCGACCTGATTTTGCTGGTTAAAGTTTTTCTCTCACAGCGTCACGGTGTTAATTCGAACAGCTCTCATACCTTTTACATATTTCTTTTAGAATGATCAATAAATTTCCATTTCACTTCAAGGTCTCTTCCTGGTATACTTTCTCTTAATCCCTTACGTTGTTTGTCTTGTATTATGTCGGTTAACTACTCTGATATGGTACCGACATTTATGTAGATATTTACTAAGTTTTTGCAACTTAAGAATGTGTCTAACACGTCACTTCGTGAACCAACTTTCGCGCGAAATTCTGGTCTGAACGTGAGGGAATGAAGGGTAAGGAAGAGATGGGGAAAAGGGGGTGATTGATATCATTCTTATCTGGCTTAAAGAGCGTAGATTGATATGAATTCCGATATAGTGATTGATTGATTGATTGATCGATTGATTGATTGAACATTCCACTAATTGAAATAACTAGGTGTGTTTTTATCTTACACTGGAAGATGTGCGAATTCTTTTTCTTCTTCTTCTTACGCTCCATGTCGACCACTTGTTAACCACTCTCTATGATTTGTATGTGATCTAAGCCTAAGAGCGATTGTACGTTCTGCCAGTTATGCACCTATAAGTAGGCCAGCCCATCCGATTTCTGCGACGCTTTTTATTTACAAGGGTAGCTTCCTTAGGTCCTACATTACTCGCCTCTTACGACATGCCTTGTAGGCCGCAGTGGTGCTATTCTTTTCTTCCCTTGAGGGCCCCGGCACCAGACGTTCGAGATTTCAGAACGAAGCTTGACCAACGTTCTACTCCTTCTCTTAGCATCCATTGAAGCAGAAGGCACCAAAACAGTTCCTTCAACCAGATCTATCTTGAAAAATCTCTCACCATTCAGAAAGCAATAGCAAACTACTGAACGTATAAGTGATGCCTAGAAAATCAACAACTCGTTTGTTGTGCTTGATGGAGACGCCCGGTAAAGGATATGCCAGGATGTGTATTTTCTGTTCAATGTATTATGTGTACACTTCTCTAGCTTTCTTAGGCCCTTCTTGTCTCCTTCTTCTTCTTTGCGTTCGTTCTTTACGACCAATTTGAATCACTCTTTGTGATATGTTTGATCTTTGCCAAGAACGTGTATACGCAGCACATTGGTTTAGTAGGCCACTAAACGCATAGACTTTTACACGTTTAGGACACGTGCATCCGATTTCAGCCTAACCTCATTAGACTCCTCTTACATGCGTGGCAGGTAACAGTGGTTCTATTCTTTACACTCCAAATTTGGTCCCCGGTAACCACTCGGGCGGGCCCCTGTTGCCATGGCTCGAAAGGAAAGCAAAGAATAGCAGCAGTGCAACCTACAAGGCATGTCTTAAGAGGCAACTGAGATCAATAAGTAAAAAACCTAGTAAATAAAAAGCGTCGCAGAAGTTGTATGTGCTGGCCTACTTGAAGGCGCATAAGTGGCATAACGTATACCTGCTCTAAGGATCAGATCACATACAAATAACAAAGAGTGGTTTAACAAGTGGTCGATATGGAGCGTCTGAAGAAGAAGAAGGATTTCTCCATGTTTCTGACCCCCTCAAAGAAGAATTTCTTTAACAATGGAAGTACATATTCTAATTCTGATTCTATAACACTTCTATAGTACTCTCATTCTTCTTCTTCTAACGCTCCTATCGACCCGGATTTGATTTACTAGGTAGCTTCCTAGGCCCCTACCTAGACGCCTCTTACGACAAGTAGGTTGCAGTGTTACTTTTTTGCTCCCTTGCGAGTCCAGATAACACACATGCGACTCTCACATTCAAAGTAATTCATCTTTTTGTCCCACTGTTGTATCAATAATCGGTGCTTAGCAGGGGCGGCTCGTCAGTAAGGGCTAGTGGGGCCGAATTACAAAAATAATGTGTAACGTGTATTTATTGTTATTTAAATAAAAATAAAACCCCAAACCATGATTTTTTCGAAAATTGTGTCTGGCCCCATCAACAAAAATGATGACGATCCGCCACTGGTGCCTAGCATCCATAACTTTTACTACACAGGTACATTAGGCTCTTGATGGGTACACACTCCAGACACTAACATTGATTCTGAGACCTTATTGCTAATCCATAATCCGTTAAGCTGTGAGAATACGATCTGATATCTGAACCCTTCTATATGTTAGTGTGCCCTTCACCGGGATACATTTGCTTCTGACCCATATTCACAGGAATCAGATTAAGAGCACACACATCGCAATCTTTGCGGGTCGTATACAACTTGGGTTGGTTATCAGCACATTCCTGTCACCTCCATTTCAAATGTGTGCTTTCATTTTAAGGACATATCCAATTATAGAATATAAAGGACATATCAACGCATATTAAAATAATCCTTGTACCAGCAATGTGCAGCAGCGGTTACGTATAAAGTTTATGAAAATATAATCTTTGGTACAGATTATAACTAGGTCAAGGACTCAGGAGTGCAGTTATAACAACATTGAATGCAAAGGTCGGTTGTATATGGTTCCGATACAGCACTCAACTGCTTCACGTGGCTCAAAGAGGTGTTTACATGTATATACGTGCAATAATCAAGTTAATCGATTTTTATTAGCAAGAAAAACAGATATGTTATACTTGTTATGATGTGAGTGCTGGTTTCATATAGTGGTGTAAGCATTGCTTGTAATCGAGCGAGAACAGAATCTCTTCCGTGTTTGTACTCATCCTTCTTATTCTTCAGTTATCCTTCTTCTTCTTCAGTTATCCTTCTTATTCTTCAGTTATCCTTCTTATTCTTCAGGTATCCTTCTTATTCTTCAGTTATCCTTCTTATTCTTCAGTTATCCTTCTTCTTCTTCAGTTATCCTTCTTCTTCTTCAGTTATCCTTCTTATTCTTCAGTTATCCTTCTTCTTCTTCAGCTATCCTTCTTATTCTTCAGTTATCCTTCTTCTTCTTCAGTTATCCTTCTTCTTCTTCAGCTATCCTTCTTATTCTTCAGTTATCCTTCTTCTTCTTCAGTTATCCTTCTTCTTCTTCAGCTATCCTTCTTATTCTTCAGTTATCCTTCTTCTTCTTCAGTTATCCTTCTTATTCTTCAGTTATCCTTCTTATTCTTCAGTTATCCTTCTTCTTCTTCAGTTATCCTTCTTATTCTTCAGTTATCCTTCTTCTTCTTCAGTTATCCTTCTTCTTCTTCAGCTATCCTTCTTATTCTTCAGTTATTCTTCTTATTCTTCAGTTATCCTTCTTATTCTTCAGTTATCCTTCTTATTCTTCAGTTATCCTTCTTATTCTTCAGTTATCCTTCTTATTCTTCAGTTATCCTTCTTATTCTTCATTTATCCTTCTTCTTCTTCAGCTATCCTTCTTATTCTTCAGTTATTCTTCTTCTTCTTCAGTTATCCTTCTTATTCTTCAGTTATCCTTCTTCTTCTTCAGCTATCCTTCTTATTCTTCAGTTATCCTTCTTCTTCTTCAGTTATCCTTCTTATTCTTCAGTTATCCTTCTTATTCTTCAGTTATCCTTCTTATTCTTCAGTTATCCTTCTTCTTCAGCTATCCTTCTTATTCTTCGAACGCGCCATATCGATCACTTGCTAACACATCTGTGGGATCTGTATGTGATAAGAGCCTAAGAGCCAATGTACGTTGTGCCAGTTATGCGCATACACATCAAAAGTAGGCCAGAACATCCGATTTCTGCGACGCTTTTTATTTACTAGGATAGCTTCCTAGGCACCTACCGACATGTCTTGTAGGTCACAGTGTTACTACTCTTTGTTCCTTGGGAGTCCGTAGTAGTGACAGGACACATTCAGCCCCAACCCGAGATCTTCATGAAATCAGAAGTAAAATAAACAGTGAAATAAGTTGTGTTTATTTAACATTAATTTGATAGGGAGCTCTTTCTGGCGAACTAGTGTGTACACGCATCTTTCAACCTAAGAACGAATCTTTTTTTCCCAAGTTATGTCAGAGCGTGTATGCCAACAAACATTAGAAACTATATTCTGGAGTGGCAATCCTTGCCACAGTTGCCGCAGGTAAAACTGGATACTCGCCCGAGTGGTTAACGGGGCCCAAATTTGGGTGTAAAGAATAGAACCACTGTTACCTGCCACGCATGTCGTAAGAGGCGACTAAGGAGGTTTGGCTGAAATCAGATGCATGTGTCCTAAACGTGTAGAAGTCTATGCATTTAGGGCCTACCAAACCAATGTGCAACGTATACACGTTCTTGGCAAAGATCAAACATATCACAAAGAGTGATTAAAATTGGTCGCCAGGACGAACGCGAAGAAGAAGAAAACTGGATAATGGAGCTGATACATAGGATGTTCTCTCTGTCCTCTGCGCTCTCTCTTGCCTCCATATGTTATGGTGTTTTTCTGCTTTTCTTGTTGAACCGCCCCTGACTGCTGCTCGCCATGCTTAGAACAACTACACCGCTGAGATCCACTGAGTATAGTATTGTGTAATATCATAGACGACAAAGAAGTATGTTAGTGTCACTAAACAGCCTTAACCGTCCTGCACCTAATACAGATAAGATTACTTGATTTAAAATGTTAGGCCTAGATATTATTTTTCTGTGTAATGGAGATATAAAATTATGTAATACACACGCACGATGTATGTTTGTATGTGGTTTATATGTAACAGGGTCACTGGTAGCATGTGTAGCAGGGTCGAAGTCTGTACTACCATATGTTGTGTGTTTGATTTGTACATAGTGCTGGTCACATGTTAAGTAAAAAAAAAATAGTAAATGAACTCTTTTTTATACCTCGTGGTCACCATTATCAAATAGTTTGTCCTGAGCAGAACTTTGCTACCCCAACAGTCCTCCGGAATTTCTCTCTCATAGGCCAGATGTCCTGCCTCTGCAGCCATCATATTCAAACCATCAGTTACATCCTGAATCCATCTTTTCCGTGGTCTTCCTTTCCTCTTTGCCGGTATGCCTCCTTCCATGATGGTCTTCTCCATCCCTTCATTTCTTTTTATATGTCCAAAATACTCTATTTTCTCTTTCTTGCATCAGCAAGTTTTCTTTGATTTTGAGTTCTTTCTGGATAGATCTATTTGTTCTCTTCTCTGTCCAAGATTTGTTCTCTTCTCTATCAATATATTTTAAACCCCGAAAAGAGAACAGTGCATGCTTTGGGTTTGTGTAAACGGTCATTTCGTCGATGGATGCATGAATCAAGAATAAACCCTCCAGACAATAAGCAAATAGCTGGTAGAAAGTCAATTGTAGATAGCTTTGACAAGGAGGTTATTCGACGAGCAATTGTGAAAATGTTGGATTGCAAAGAAACAGTGACTGTAAGAAAGCTGCAGACTTGTTTAAGGAAGAACAATGACATTGAGTTATCTAAATGCACGTTGTGGAAAGTTATAAGGACATTAGGCTTCACCTTTAGAAAGTATACGAGTGGAAGAAATATTATTTGAGAGCAGCCGCATTTAGTAGTCATGAGAAGCAAGTACCTACGTGAAGTAAGAGAAATGCATCAGAGAAAATATTCCGTTCAATGAAACTTACTTCAAACCAGAATTGTTGTCCCTTGTAAAGCAGACATAAAAGTCAAAGAAATTTCAAATTGACAAGTTGATAGAGGAGCATGGTCATAGGTGTTTGAGACTTCCACCGTACCATTCACATTTAAACCCAATAGAACTTGTGTGGGCTAAAATTAAAGGACAAGTGGCAGCTGAAAATACTACATTCAGATTGTCTGACGTCAAGATACTAACCCACACTGCGCTATCAAATGTTGATAAAGCTTACTGGATAAAATGTAAAGACCATGTCTTGAAAGAAGAAGATGAATATTGGAGAAAGGATTGTTTGCATTTAATTCAACCTAGAACAGTCATCAATCTACTGGACTCGTCCGACACAGAATAAGGTTAGAAATATATTATTGTCATACTCCAGTCATTTTCTATTTTATAATTCTTCCATATGTCTATGCTAATTATATGTCTATGTTAATTATATACATGGCACCCATCACTATATGAATAGGATCCGCCTTTGATGACATCCTTAACCTATATGAAGTGTATCACTGTAAAATTAGTTCTTTTGCATAGCTTTGCTAAAGTTTTCGCAAAACATCAAAGAAATTCGCCGATATGCAAAATCTGAGCTGCATTTCAACCTGTCAACGACATATTCCTTTGGTCATCGTAAATATAAGACTGCATGCAACATTTCAAATCAATACAACAGATACTTTTGAGAAAATTGAACTTGACTGAGGGCAAACATTTGTAAACGGACTATAGTTAATAATGTGCCTACTAGCTGTCCTCTACAAAATCACTTATCACAAAATGTTGCCAAGACATTGTTGTCCTAACTAAACCTCCCCTGGTTCTTGGACAAATCTTTGCCATACAACTGAATGAAATTTATTTC
The DNA here is from genome assembly GCA_020796225.1 of Arion vulgaris. Classification (NCBI taxonomy): domain Eukaryota; kingdom Metazoa; phylum Mollusca; class Gastropoda; order Stylommatophora; family Arionidae; genus Arion; species Arion vulgaris. The sequence continues at coordinate 74,531,994 of CM036758.1, forward strand.
AGACTTGAAAAATAGGTCATGGCCGTAATCATGATGACAAAATTTTAATCAATTTTTTTGTTTGGATACAAGTCGAATATATGAACAAGTCGCAATATTTTTGTTTTTCATAATTCGAACTGTTGCCTGAAGTGGGTTTTTGACCGTCTCTTTCAAGATAACAAACGGAAATGTTCACGTATTTGGTTCGTGGAGTATGTGTGTCTTATTTCAGTTCATACTTCAAGGTTTTCATTATAACCTTGGATAACAACAGTTCGTATTACGTGTATTTTAAATTGTAGATAAATTCCAGAGATAAGAAATGTAAAGATACACACGCGCGCTGTATCATATATATATATATATATATAATTTCATGTGATTTAAATGTCAAAGGTTAAGATCTATTCTATATCAAACAAATCAATGACTCAGTTGTAAGATCTTATAATTTGACAGCATTTAAAGGTCAGTTTATATATATATATATATATGACACAGAGAAGGCTTATCATCAATATAAGAAAGAGGCAGTTATCATTTTTCGGGCATGTGATGGGGAAGGGGGGTTAGAAAACATTGTGACAACCAGTAAAATCGAGGATAGATAAGACAGCGGAAGACGGGAGAGAGAACATTTTGGATAGCCTGACTTTGGCACGGTAAGTCGTCAACATCTGAGTTGATAGGAAACACCAACGACAGAGATTGGTGGAGATCTATGATCGCCTACGCCAGACGGCACGGCACCTGATGATGATAATGATATATATATGGCTGAAATTTCTTACAAATAATAGGAATATGTTAGGTAAAGGAGCTTCTGTGTTGTCGTATTCTTCTTCCAACGTTTTCAGACATTGATTTGTATATTTCTAAAGTAGTTAGTGGTCAACCGGAGTTCATGTACATCTCCATATAGCTTGTCTTGGACTGACATTGATTTGTAAACTTCTAAAGTAGTTAGTGGTCAACCGGAGTTCATGTACATGTCCATATAGCTTGTCTTGGACTGACATTGATTTGTAAACTTCTAAAGTAGTTAGTGGTCAACCGGAGTTCATGTACATCTCCATATAGCTTGTCTTGGACTGACATTGATTTGTAAACTTCTAAAGTAGTTAGTGGTCAACCGGAGTTCATGTACATCTCCATATAGCTTGTCTTGGACTGACATGGGGATTGGCCACGTGTTTTCTCTCTGTTCATTCATTTTGATCAAAGTGATAAATCGTATGTCTTGCTTTCTAAATGTCGCAGGTTTGAATCTGGAACGCTTTGCTTGTTCTACTACTGCATTATTTTAGGAGAAATATACAAACCAACCAACAATAATAGCATACAATAAAAAGAGATCAGGTACTAGAGCCAAAGGCAGACCAAGAAAAAGATGGATAGACAATATCAAGACCACACTACATAAACACGGATATAACACAACAAGGGCGACTCATCTGTCCCTGGAACGCAAATTAAAGCTCCCACCCTACGCTTAACGGACAACCAATTCCATCTGCCACCTGGGGAAAATACAATAGAGACAATAAAAAGTTTCTAGATCTACGTAGTTCGTGCTTTGTGCAAAACTTTCAACAGGTTGTCGTGTGCTTACTGCGGAGAGTGACTGAGACATATAGGAAAACTCAGTGTAATAAAGTTAATCCTTGACCTCTAACCCCCTTTTTGGGTTAAGTGAGTCAGGCTGCAACAAGGTCGTTCCCTTATCGTGTTTGATAAAAATGAAGTTGCAATTTATGTTGTGATAAATCATGGTTGTAAAAAAGTAGGGCATGAGTAAGTTCTAATGACCTTCTCTGAGGTCAGTCAGATCTGGCACTGAAAATAAAAATCGTGGCATATCCTTTACATGACGTAGCCATCTTCTTCTTTTGTCGTCACACTGCTACCGGGCTGTTGCCCATTGTCGTGGTTTTCTGTCGTCACACTACTACCAAGTTGTTGCCCAGTGTCGTGGTTTTCTGTTGTCACACTGCTACCGGGTTGTTGCCCAGTGTCGTGGTTTTCTGTCGTCACACTGTTACCGGGCTGTTGTCCATTGTCGTGGTTTTCTGTCGACACACTGTTACCAGGTTGTTGCCCAGTGTCGTGGTTTTCTGTCGTCACACTGTTACCGGGCTGTTGCTCAGTGTCGTTGTTTTCTGTTTTTGTTTTGCGCTGTTCTGGTGACTTGAGTGATTGTTATTTTTGCTCTTTGACAGGATTCTGCTATGCCACCTAGCCATCTTTTTCGTGGTCTTACTGTCGCCTTCTTTCCTGGTGTTCTATTGTAGAAGACTATATACTATGGAGTTTGGATGCATTCTTATTAAGTGGCCACATCACTTTATTCTGTATTTCTCAATGTAATTCAAGCAAGGTTCTGTGCCAACTTTCAGCCATAGTGAACGAGTAAACCTGGTCCCCCAAACCAAAATTGAGTAACGTATATTTATCTTTTTATAAATTATTTCTTCATAAATATTACTTTTAACTTGACACGGATTCATTTTGGAAGTTGAATATATATTACTAAGATATAAATATTATATCACAATAACATAGTAATTATAATATTCCATAAAATATCATTAAAAAAAATATTATATAAGTTTGAATACAGTCCCACAAATTGCAGAGCACTATTTTTCGGTAGTTCATTTTAAAATGTGATTATCTACGATGTAACATTGCGACCGTTGACCTTTGGCGTCTACCTGCAATGATAATTGTCAAAACAATTACGTCATTTTCATTCATCCGGTAGCTAAATTTATTCTTACGTGGGCAACTCATTTCTTATTAAATAGTCATTTTAATTATCGATTGAATCACGCATTATATATAAAAATAGTATACAATTATAGAAAATAATAGAAATAAGTTACTAATCATCATATAATATTTTAAGTTAATCACCTATTCCATCAATATACATTTGTCTACGACAATGTACTTTCACTTTCGTTTACACAGCTGACAAGCTTACGAAGAGAGATTATATATTACAACATCACCCAATATGTATATAGTGGGGAATAGACATTTGCTGAGGCAGTGAAAAGCATATGTGTGCTTTTGAATATGTGTGTTGCAGAAGAGTCATCCATGTGTCATGGACAGAGCGGAGAGCAAGTGAATCTATGCAGAAGGAACTCAAGGTCAAAGAAAGCAGGCTGATACTATAGATGGGAATGAGAGAATTTAGATATTTTGGACATATGGAGAGAAATGGGGGTGGCTGGAGAGGACCGTACGGAGGAAGCATGCCGGCAGAGAGAGCAAAAGGATCCTGGAGAAGATGGATTCGGGATATAACTGATGGTTTGAACATGATGGCTGCAGAGGCAGGACATCTGGCCTATGAGAGAGATAAATTTCGGATTACTGTTGTGGTGGCAAAGTTCTGCTCAGGACAAGCTATTTGATGATGGTGATGATGATGATGAATAGTCAACTCTCTTTAATATCAAGTTGTTGCAGAACAGAAGCATTTGTTCTTTTCTCGAAAGGGGGAATCTTCTTCTTCTTCTTTCTCGAATCCTGTATGCCTCACATCGTCAGGTCAGGAAGAGATTTCTAAAACGGGCCCTAGTATGTGCTTCGTAGATAGTCTCTTTCATCGCCTCTGTTATCTCTGAGGTCCATCTTTTGCGTGGCCGGCCTTTTTGCTTTGTACCCATTGTATCGGAGCAGCATTGCTCTTTGGGGTGCACTGTCTGGTGGTAATCAGCTTACGTGGCAGAACCATTTAATTTGTTGTTTCTTGATGAAGTCTAGTACTGATGTTGTACCCACTTTTTTCCTGATGTCTTCATTTCTCAACCGGTCTCTTCTTGTTACACCCAGCATTCTGCGTAGACACTTCATCTCTGTTGTGACTAGTTTTCTTCTATCGTTTGTTGTCAGCGTCCAGGTTTGGCACTGGTAACATAATGTGGGGAGAAAGATTGTGTTGAACATTGCTCTTTTGTGTTCATGGTGACGTGTTTGCATCTTAAAATTGGCGCCATTTGACCTATCATTTGATTTGCTTTGTTGCATCTGTGTTGAATTTTATTAGTTATTCTTCCATTTGCTGAAAAAATGCTCCCCAGGTATGTGAAATTTTTTACTTGATTTAGTAGGCGATAATCGATGGAGATATTGATAGTGCTTTCTTCTCTGGCGAATGTCATTACTTCTGTTTTGTCGATGTTTATTCTCATGTTGTATTCGTTACATGCTAACAGGAGTCTGTTAATGTGTTGTTGTAGCTGTTCTTCTGTTGTTGATATGATTGCCTGATCGTCTGCAAAAGAAATTCATTTAAGAGTTCTCCGAGGTTGTTTCCTTGCTGGTGTTAGCTATTTTACAGATGTGGTCAATATATGTACCCCGAAATAGACAAATAATAATCAATAGTCCAAAAAAACCATGATATTTCCGAAAAGTTTGTCTGACTCCACCAAGAAAAATGACAACGAGCCGCCACTGGTACTATAACCAAGAGTTTTGTGGTCTGTAAAATCTTATCATTAGCAAATGCTAACAAATGTTGCAAATAAAACAACAGCAACAAAGTTGTCTTTACTGCAGGTAATTCCCTATTTGAGGGCGGTGTAGCACACGGGGAACGTGAGTCTGAGAAATATAATGATCGCATTGCTAGTTCAGTCACCGCGACATTGTTCAGGTTATGATTTTCTTTATGCCCTGCAAAAAAATCTCCTCGTCCTTACCGGCGATTGACCCCAGGTCTCCCAAATGGCGGCCATGCACTAATATATTCAACCAGACGCTATATAAATAAACAATTGATAAGATCGCTAGAAGCCATAGAGATGTGGGTTAAAGAATAGTGTTGGAAATCTCATGGACAGTGAAGACAAAACAATTAATGAAGTTTTAAAAGTGGCCTGCACACAGAGAAACCTGATCAGAAGAGTCATACTTTGTTAATCCACCCCTGTGATACCGGCGCCCGCAAGGGAAGCAAAGAATAGTACCACTGCAACCTACAATGCATGTCCTAAGAGGCGACCGATGTAGGCCCTAGGGATGCTACCCTAGTAAATAAAAAGCATCGCAGAAATCGGATGTGCTGCCCTACTTTGTGGGTGCATAGCTGGCACATTGTACAATCGCTCTTAGGCTCCGATCAAATACAAATCACAAAGAGTGATTAACAAGTGGTCGATATGGAGCGTTCGAAGAAGAAGTTTTATGGTTATACTAAAGTGAGAAACAAACGATATACTAAATATGGAAAGAGATTGGTTAATCAATATCAAACTGGCGTGTTGGGCTGCTGGATGCGGTTGGACTCCTTGAGGTGGAGATCGGAACACCTATGGACGTGTCCGGAGTGCTATGATGATAGTGCTCACATAACTCTTAACTGATAACTAAAGAGAGAAAAATAAGTAGCTGTTGTATTGACCAAAACCATACAAATACAAACAAACAACATGCTACTAAAGTACATCGCTACGGTGTTTATGTGTGTGGTGTGTGTATGCAGCTATTATAAACTAACTGTCCAACACAGCGTTTCCCAAACTGAGGTCCGCGGACTCCCTGAGGTCCGTGAGGTACTCACAGGAGGTCCTCAAGCGCTTGAAGAAGTATTATGATTTTGACATTTCAAACAGAACAATATATTTTAAATGTATGTATAAACAACAGTGATCAACTAGTCCCGCTGCGAAATCAAAGGACCCGGATCAGACCGGAGTATAAATGTCTGACAAGAAAACATTAAAGATCATTTGAAGTTTCCCGCAGTTTGAGAAATTGGAGTCATGGAGGTGTTGGTGGGGTGTAATAATAACTCCATCGCTAGAAGAATGAAATGTAAGTAAGCAATTGACTGAAATGATCTTGGGAAAGATATGATCAATAAAGTTGACCTGCATTAGATTTTGCTACAATACATTTTGGTAGAGCTTCAGAATGGATCGCTGACTGAAATTGAAATGGAAATGTTCCAATGATACTAATGATGTCGGTTCTTGTTCTAGTCAAACGTAAACATCTTCCTGTTTTTTAAAATATTAAATTACAGACATTGTTTACTTTTGTAACACACAGAAAATTCAGACATTGTTTACTATTGTAACACACAGATAATTCAGACATTGTTTACTATTGTAACACACAGATAATTCAGACATTGTTTACTATTGTAACACACAGATAATTGCAGACATTGTTTACTATTGTAACACACGGATAATTACAGACATTGTTTACTATTGTAACACACGGATAATTGCAGACATTGTTTACTATTGTAACACACAGATAATTCAGACATTGTTTACTATTGTAACACACAGATAATTCAGACATTGTTTACTATTGTAACACACAGATAATTCAGACATTGTTTACTATTGTAACACACAGATAATTCAGACATTGTTTACTATTGTAACACACAGATAATTCAAATATTGTTTACTATTGTAACACACAGATAATTCAGACATTGTTTACTATTGTAACACACAGATAATTCAGATATTGTTTACTATTGTAACACACGGATAATTGCAGACATTGTTTACTATTGTAACACACAGATAATTCAGACATTGTTTACTATTGTAACACACAGATAATTCAGATATTGTTTACTATTGTAACACACGGATAATTGCAGACATTGTTTACTAATGTAACACACATATAATTCAGACATTGTTTACTATTGTAACACACAGATAATTCAGATATTGTTTACTATTGTAACACACAGATAATTCAGATATTGTTTACTATTGTAACACACAGATAATTGCAGACATTGTTTACTATTGTAACACACAGATAATTCAGATATTGTTTACTATTGTAACACACAGATAATTCAGATATTGTTTACTATTGTAACACACAGATAATTCAGACATTGTTTACTATTGTAACACACATATAATTCAGATATTGTTTACTATTGTAACACACAGATAATTCAGACATTGTTTACTATTGTAACACACAGATAATTCAGATATTGTTTACTATTGTAACACACGGATAATTGCAGACATTGTTTACTATTGTAACACACAGATAATTCAGACATTGTTTACTATTGTAACACACAGATAATTCAGATATTGTTTACTATTGTAACACAAGGATAATTGCAGACATTGTTTACTAATGTAACACACAGATAATTCAGACATTGTTTACTATTGTAACACACAGATAATTCAGACATTGTTTACTATTGTAACACACAGATAATTCAAACATTGTTTACTATTGTAACACACAGATAATTGCAGACATTGTTTACTATTGTAACACACAGATAATTCAGATATTGTTTACTATTGTAACACACAGATAATTCATTCCTGTCCATTTTCATATATAGAAACTTTTGGGAGTCCTGGAAGCAAAATGTGTTTAAAAGGAGGTATATGATAATGCAAAGTTTGGGAACCGCTGGTTCAACATATTCTTTCCCAACAGAAGTTCATTCTTTCATATTTTCCAAGACTGGTTTCAATTAAGTTAGTCTTGAGAGGTCAGACATGACTTTATTTACGACAACCGTAAGTGCATCTATCTGTTATTGTTTACAATATCTTGTTTTTGTCTCTGACAAAAGTTCGATAACTAGGATAGGAATTGTATTATGTTCTATGTGTTTAGTTTGATGATCTAGTTCATGTGAAGTTCTTTTGTTTGTTGACTGCGTGTTTTGTAGTATTTATTGTACTAAAGAAAAAAGTCGATCGATTCTGTAATGAAAAGTCACTCAGGTAAACATATTTAGACGTGCTAGGTAGACGCGTGTGTAGCTTAAGCGGTAGTAAGCTCGATCACCACCCAAACGTACCTGGATCAAACTCCGTGGCAGGCAGTTTGGAAGCAAATCGTTTCCGTGGAATTTTTACGAAAGATAAAAATATACCTCACTGTTCAGAAAGCAAATGGCAAACTACTGAACGTATAAGTGGTGGCTAGAAAAAAATCAACGACTCGTTTATTGTGGTGGATGGCTACGTCCTGTAAAGGATATGTCACGATTTTCATTTCCTTTCAGGTAGACGAGTTTTAAAAAAGGCACGACTGAAACACGAAGGACATTGATAAAAAGGAAGCCCGCGTTCCTGTAAAAGTCGATCAGAAGCGCCATACCAGGCGCCCTGACTACGCGTGAATTCATAGGAAGAGAACGTAAGCAGAAGAAGAAGAACATGCGACATAGACTGCAGAGAATTAAGACTGCCCTCAATATGATATACTGAGTCAAATTCACATGCTTAAAAAAACAATATTGAAAATAAAACTGTACAAATCTATGTGTGAGCTACCAAACACAATGTAGTTCCTTTCTGAACTTGGCTCCCATGACAGCAGTCCTGAAAACTCTCTGTTCTGTGCAAGTTGACCGGCAACAGCAGCAGTCATTCTTAGATCGTCAATGACATCTTGCACGCATCGTCTTCTAGATCTTCCTCTCATTCTTCTTCCAGGCACCTTTCCCTCCAAAATTATCTTCTCTAGGCACTTATGTCGTTTGATGTGTTCGAAATATTTCCTTTCCTTTGTTTTTATGCTCTTTAATAGCCAACTTTCTTTAATACCAAACTGTTGCAGAACAGAAGCATTTGTTCTTTTCTTTGTCCATACTATTTTCAGTACTCTTCTGTAACATTCACATCCATAATGATCTTCTCTGCCGCTATGTCAAAGGAAACGTTGAATGCATGAACAGTATTTCAAGCCAACAAAAGAAAGAAAGAAAGGGGGGGAAAAACACTCTTTCCCGCAATACTTCACATACTAACAAAAGATAAACAACATAGAAAGTATGACAATTTTGAACTGAAAAACAAACAGCCATCAATCATCACACATCATAAAATTTTGTATACCGCCTGTACTGTTATCTTCCTCTTGTCTCCGCTGGCTAATTAACAAGTCTGTATACGGAAATAGAAACTTGTTCAACCCACATACCGCCTACAAACGAAAAAACCCCAGTTATTTATTTTGATTTATGTATAGGAAAACACATCCGTTAATTGTTTCAAAAACTGTTTTAATAATCATCATTTCTATAAAAAGAATATATAAGTTTTATAATATTTCATGCCGCCCACAATGCGTGTCATCCACGTCTCTAGTCAGTGTTTTCATATGTTCAAAATATTATAAGGTCATTATATTTTGACTACGTACCAGACACTGCAGACTCAACACACACTTATATAGACTAGGAATAAGTCACACAGCTCTCTGTCAGTGTCAGCAGGCGGAACAGACACCAGAGTATATCCTGCAAGATTGTCCTCTCCTGTGTGAGCTGAGAAGCAACATGTGGCCACACCCAGTCGACCTGAAAACTAAGCTTTGGGAAACCTGACAGACCTGAAACTGACTGCCCAGTTTGTGGTCCACAGTAAATTAAGCGCATGACCAGAGATCACTGAAGAAGGAAACCTGACAGACCTGAAACTGACTGCCCAGTTTGTGGTCCACAGTAAATTAAGCGCATGACCAGAGATCACTGAAGAAGGAAACCTGACAGACCTGAAACTGACTGCCCAGTTTGTGGTCCACAGTAAATTAAGCGCATGACCAGAGATCACTGAAGAAGGAAACCTGACAGACCTGAAACTGACTGCCCAGTTTGTGGTCCACAGTAAATTAAGCGCATTACCAGAGATCACTGAAGAAGGAAACCTGACAGACCTGAAACTGACTGCCCAGTTTGTGGTCCACAGTAAATTAAGCGCATGACCAGAGATTACTGAAGAAGGAAACCTGACAGACCTGAAACTGACTACCCAGTTTGTGGTCCACAGTAAATTAAGCGCATGACCAGAGATTACTGAAGAAGGAAACCTGACAGACCTGAAACTGACTGCCCAGTTTGTGGTCCACAGTAAATTAAGCGCATGACCAGAGATTACTGAAGAAGGAAACCTGACAGACCTGAAACTGACTGCCCAGTTTGTGGTCCACAGTAAATTAAGCGCATGACCAGAGATCACTGAAGAAGGAAACCTGACAGACCTGAAACTGACTGCCCAGTTTGTGGTCCACAGTAAATTAAGCGCATGACCAGAGATCACTGAAGAAGGAAACCTGACAGACCTGAAACTGACTGCCCAGTTTGTGGTCCACAGTAAATTAAGCGCATGACCAGAGATCGTTGAAGAAGAAATGTTCAAAATTATGGTTCTATTTGTTATGTAGGGGTTATAATAATAATACCTTTGCCTTGCGAGTCGAAGCTCGTGGGTTCGAATCCGGACCGCGGTCTTCTGTTCACGAGTGCAGGTTTTTTCAGAGACCTCTATGATTATTGCCGGAGCTACGGAGTTCGTGCTTTGTGCAATACTCTCGGCAGGTGGCGTGCCATTTCTGCGGAGAGGACGGAGCAAAATAGGGTAAAATCCGGTGCAATGAAGTCATCCTTCGGTTTTTAAACCCTTTTTTGATAATAATAATAATTCCTCTCGTACCTCTCGTATACGTTACATAGGGCCTGCAAGAAATGTTTCCATACCGCTCCATCCTGGGCAAATCGCTCAATCTTCTCAATGGAACTGAGACGATATTTCTTGCCTCTCTCAGCAAAGTTCGTTTTAAGGTCTCCTTAGGTCGACCTCTCTTTCTTGAACTCTTTGCAGACATCTATTCTCAAATGCATTCAACTTGCTTTCTGTATCTTCAGTCATTTTCCAACTCTCGCTGGCATATGTTAGAATTGATACAACAATTGTCGCTGGCATATGTTAGAATTGAAACAACATTATGCAGGAGATTAACGCTCCTTTAACCCAATCGCTGCTCCGAGCTGATATACCGGCTATAGGTATATTTTTAAGATGACCAAAAACCGGTATACTTACTAAGTCAGCACACCTTGCAATGTAGGTGAGCCCTGGGGCGGGAGGGAGGGGGGGGGTTATAATGCGGCATGAAAGGGTTAAGATGAGGCTGTAGCGTCTGCCCGAATAGATTAACAAATCATTAAAGCCTCTTTAAGCCCATTCGGGAGACGACCTGGGTTCAAATACCGGTAAGGAAAATGAGGTTTTTTTCTGTCGGGGCATAAAGAAAACTCGTAACCTGACCAGTTTCGCGGCGATTGCACCAGCCATTCGGTCATTAAATTTCACAGGTACATGCCCCTTGTGTCCTACAGCGTCATAAAAAAGCGATATTACATACAGAAATGACAGGTTTTTAAAAAAAGCTGAGGCACGTCTCTTTCAACTTAAGAACGAACATTGTTTTGGTTATATCAGATTGTGTATTCCATCAAACATGGCAAGTAAGAATAAAATCCTTTCGGAGAAAAGTTCGTCTCCCTTGTTGTCTGATTTCTAGCCACTGTCTAGATTTCAGTTCTGTTCGTCTTCTAAAGGGTCTAAAGCCGAAGGATTGACTTCATTGCACCGGGTTTTACCCCATAGGGCTCGGTCCCTCTCCACAGAAATGACAGGCCATCTGCTGAAAGTATTGAAGAAAGCATGAGCTCCGCAGTCCCAGCAACAATCCTATAGGTCTCTGAAAAAAGCACTCGTGAACAGAACGGCGCAGTCAAGATTCGAATCTACAACTTTCGGAACGCAAGGTAAAGGTTTAACCACTTAGCAACAGAGATCACGTGCGTTGTCTATTATTACGCCACAGTGTTGCTGGGGCTCGAAAGGGGAGCAAAGAATAGTAACACCGTGACCTACAAGGCATGTCGTAAGAGGCGATTGAGGTAGGGGTCTAGGGAAGTTACCCTAATAACTAAAAAACATCGCAGAAATCGGATGTGCTGGCCTACTTAAAGACACATAACAGGTGCAACGTACAATCGCTCTTAGACTCAGATCACATACAAACCACAAAGAGTGGTTAACTAGTTATCGTTTTGGAACATTTGAAGAAGAAGAACTATTATTAAATACCCAACGTAACCTGATTTAACAAGCTGTCTACGATTGAACATGTACGTGCATTCAACAGTAACAACTGATTCACTACCAGGTTTTTTTCGCCTCTGGACGGAATTATTTTTTAGTTTCAAAAATATTGCACACATACTTTAGCTAAACTAAAATATTGTTTCTAAATATGATTTAAAGTTGAACTTATTATATATCAAATTAAGATAAATGAATGTACTTTCATAAAATATTTATTGTGTCCAAAAATATAATGGTATGTTGACTATGCTTTAAAAATATTAGCATGTATTAAAAATACTAATTGAAATTGTGAGAACGAAAATCCAACTTTTCAAGGGCCTTGATGAACATTATGTGGAATAAATCAATCTAACTGCTTTCTTTATATATGGAATCCATTTATGAATACACAAACATTAAGAAAATAGTGAAGGAGTGTATGGTTTATTAACTGTTCACAAAGTAGCATCATGAACATTCATAAAAATCGCTAGTTTTTACGGTCACTGTGTATCCTAAAATAATTGATAAACTCTGTTTCAATTCGAATTCTAGCATAAGCCATGCTGCTATGTATTCGTTATCATTTACACATCACTTCTAAGTAGTTTCCAGTTAATATAAATCTTCAAAAAAATAATAAAAACACAACAAAATAGTCATCGTCTTTTGAGTGACGCGTGGTCCAGGCAGATATGAAATAGTTACACTTGAGTGTTCCACGGTACGGAATCAGAAATGAGATGTGAAAAAGTGTCTACACGTATACAAAGATAAACTATATGAGTCGAACAACCTACACAGTTGTAATCCACACAAGCGTTGCTAATTCTGCGCAGTGACCTGCTACGTAAATGTGGGTAAATAGTTATTCATTTACTGAACCAGAGCCAACTATAAACTTATAGGCCTTCGGACTCAGGTAAGAAGTATGGGAAATCAGACCACAACTACACCATGTGACCTCGCATTCCAGTATTGGTGTATATAGACGAATTCATCTTAAAATCAACACAAAATGCTAAATCGAAGTTATATTATGCAACAAGTTCAGTTTAACAATAAGGAATATCAATATTATGAATATTTTTCACCAATAAATAACCATAGACTCATAGAATTTAGTAGAAAAGCAAAACAGCTTGCAGTGTTCTATCAAACATCTATATTTTCCAGCCCCTTCTCTGATCTAGGTCAGGGATTCCCGAGTCAGTTGTCTGACCTAGTTCTCTAGAGTTGGCTGTGACTGAACCGAGGTAACAGCCGCCCGGGCATTCCAATAGATGTTTAGTTTTCCCCAACAGATGTTGAAGGGCCTGAATGTCTAAAGCCGAAGGATTGATGTCCTTGCATCGGGCTATATCTCATATGGCTCGGTCCAACCTGCTGCCTTGCAGGTCGACTGGGGACAGCCAAAGGCTGACGGAGAGCGAACCAGTAAACGCTGGCTGAAATCGGACACATCGCCGAAGGATAAGCACCAGAGCTCCAAATGACGCTAAAGATGTAACGTATCACACCTGTTCCTGATGTAGGCTGTTTATATATCACAATAAGAATGATCGAAATGGCCAAAAAGAACGATTGACAAGAAAAATAAAAGGCTCGGTCGCTATCCACAGAAATGGCTCGGTCGCTATCCACAGAAATGGCTCGGTCGCTATCCACAGACATGGCTCGGTCGCTATCCACAGAAATGGCTCGGTCGCTATCCACAGAAAAGGCTCGGTCGCTATCCACAGAAATGGCACGCAATCTGCCGATAGTATTACACAAAACCAGAAATACCGTAGCTATGATAAATATTCCTAGGAATCTCTTGAAAAAAATGCACTCGTGAACAGAACTATGTTGTCCGAATTCTAACCCACGACCTTAAGAACGCAAAGCAAGGGCTAACCACTTAGCCACAGACCACCTAGAGATGCTGAAGGGTACGAGTACTGATGGTTCCCGTGGCTCGCTAGTTAAAACACACTCCACACACTGCTCCTCAGACATCCAGTTCTGTTTGTACAGCTTGTAATTTCAAATTTCCTTAAATCGCTGGATAAATTCAACATCAATTGTAGTGTCCTCATCACCCGAGTGGTTACCGAGGTCCAAATTTGGGGTGTAAAGAATAGAACCACTGTTACCTGCCACGCATGTCGTAAGAGGCGTCTAAGGAGGTTTGGCTGAAATCGGATGCACGTATCCTAAACGTGTAGAAGTGTATGCGTTTAGGGGCCTACCAAACCAATGTGCAACGTATACACGTTCTTGGCAAAGATCAAACATATCACAAAGAGTGATTAAAATTGGTGGTAAAGAACGAACGCAAAGAAGAAGAAGAAGAAGTCTCCTCATCAAACAGGCGGTCGCCAAGTGACCGAAGAACACTCCCGTCCCCACCCCTCATATTACCATCTCAACTCTCCGACGATCAATGATGTTGATGCAAGCTCACTCAATGGCGAGAATACCCGCATGCGTGGATGAATAAGAATGGATAACGGTTAATAATAACCGCCCGTCGCAAGCGATGATGACAACTGACTCAGACGTGTGCTGCTGCACCTCTCTGAATAGATAACGGTTAGCATTCATGTCACTAACGTACAACACAACATCCCCCCTCTACACACAGCCCCATAACTATATGTTCTCAGTACCCTACAGTTTTGATGAAACTGCGATTCTCAACATAATTTGAAAGTAGCACACCACAGCAGTTCCGAATTTTCCCCAAACTTCTATCACCAATATTTATCTTCTGTGGTCATTGATTGATTGATTGGTAGGACCATCATCATTGCATTTCGGTGAGTAATGATGTGTGATCCGATCTCTTTCTTACACAGGAAGATCTCTTCTGCAGTGCACGAACTTCATAGCACCGGCGAGGGTCCCCGATATAAATTGATGATGATAAAGAGATTTTGTAGAAATTTGATTTGTAATCTTTTCTAATGAATTTTGTGAGGCCTGCTCTCTTGGATTTTTAACTGCCAATTGTTCTTTTACCTACTGTACTTGAATACAGTACCAACGTTTTATCGTAGGACTAGGAACTCGATCTCAGCTACACTGAGATCAGGGTTCTCATGAGAAATATCCGGATGACTCCACGAGGAAGCGAACCGAGTACCTTTGGCACGAGAGACGAGCACGTAGCCTCTACGCCACAGAGACACCTTGTCGACCACTCTTTGTGAATTGTATGTGATCTGAGCCTCAGAGCGATTGTAGGTTGTGCCAGTTTTGCGCCTACAAGTAGGTCAGCACATCCTATTTCTGAGCTGCTTTTTATTTACTAGGACAGCATCCCTATGGCCTAAATTAATCGACTCTTACGACATACATTGTATGTTGCATTGGTACTATTCTTTGCTTCCTTTGCGGGCCCCGTCACCACGCGGTGCGGGCCCCGTCACCACACGAACGAGAAATTAATACTATCTGAAAGATAGAAAGTATTCTATGGGCGTGGCTTCAAGGTCCTGAGCATGCGAGTCATGTACAAGAGAGCATCACATTCTATTCAAAAGACAAATGACATTTTGGTCTACATGAAGCGGTGTTCATTGTTTTTTTTAGGATCATCTTCATCGCATATCGGACATGTCCATAATTTCTCTGGTCTCCTCCCAAGCATGTACTGCAGTGTGTTTAGACAGAGCCAAATATAAACTACTGGGCCTTCGGGCTCAGGTGAGAATTGTGGGAAATCAGACCCCAACTACACCACGTGAACTCGCATTCCAGTATTGGTGTATATAGACGAATTCATTTTAAAATCAACACAAAATGCTAACTCGAAGTTATATTATGCAACAAGTTAAGTTTAACAATAAGGAATATCAATATTATGAATATTTTTCACCAATAAATAACCATAGACTCACTGAATTGAGTAAAATTGCAAAAAGCGTGCAGTGTTCTATCAAACATCTGTATTTTCCAGATCCCTTTTCTTATCTAGGTCAGGGAATACCCGGCCAGTTGTCCGGCCTGTGCTAGAGCGTGGCTGTGGTTTAGACCATAGATTCCCACTTTTCACAACATAAACTTTGTAACGCCCCCCCCCCTCCACATTATAACAGTTTGCCAACACCCCCTCCCACATAGAAAATTGATATATATTTCTGTAATACATAGTCAATTGTTAAATGATTATATACATGAAATAGAAAATTGGTGAAAAACTTCATCGTTTAAGACGGGCATAAGATGAATTAAAATGCAGAATTCAAATTTTTAAATCGCAAAATCACGAAAATTATTTATTTTAAAATATTTATTATGAATTTCTTCTTTAAGGAGCCACTGACCCCTAATTGCCTGAACACCCTCAAAGTCTTCTGAACCCACTATCACCTCCCATAGAAGGCATCAGAGCCCACTGGGTGGGGTGGGGTGGTACCGCCCACTCTGGGAAACGCTGGTTTAGACTAACAACTCCCGTTCTTTGTTGGTTAATGTATCTACTGAGATGAGCACAAGGAGTTTTCTTACAAGAACCCCAGAGGAAGAAACGGAAGTAACGAATATGATCAACAAATAAACAGATACAGGTATTAAGAGCTTCCGAAAAACAAATAGACAAACACGGGACTCGAACCACTTACCCTAGTCCTTACGACACCAATCGCCTAGCCTAGCAATACGAGCGTCCTTACGTACACAACATCTACTGAGGTTTCTCTTGTAGTTTTCCCGTCTTGCTGCACATATCGGTATGCATAACTTGCGCAACCAAGAAAAACCATTTATCTTCTTCATTGAAACCTTCAGAGCGTATATTTTCTCTTCGAGCGTTGATGATGTCGCTTTTGTTCATAGAAGACCCATTCTCGATCCTATCATTGCTCGCTAGTGCAACCGCTCTCTCATTGTACTTCACCCCAGAATGACCTTTGACAAGGATGAAGATACGTGTCTGGATTATCGCAGTTTGTATTAAGTTCATCCACCCCCTTCGTACATAACCAGTCTTGATCCAGCGTGTTCGTAGCACGTTGGACTACGGGTGACTAGTCCTCTGTATGTGCGGGTTCAACTCCGCGGACTGGCAGAAAAGCTACAGGTTCCCCAGATTTACGGTGTTCATGGCACCGAACCGAAGGGTTACGATGTCCATGATACCGAGCCGAAGAGCTTTCAGCTCAAGTGCTTCTGGATCGATAAAAAAAAAAAAAAAATCTTCTGTATCATGTTTATAGAGTCGCTGAACATGCAATATGTCACTCACAAACAGTTTATATATAGGTTATAGTTTTTTTTTCTAGCTCCGCCCATGAGGTTTATGATGTTGAATTGACTTCGATCGTTCCTCGCCAGGTGTTATCAACATTTTAATAATTTGTTTTATTCGGTCTTCTTGCTCTCAGCGCATGTTTAATGAGCCCTGTTTTTTTTCACATATTCAGTTATATTCAGCTGAATTGCAAAACCGAAACTCTGCTGACGCATTTAAAAAATGAAAAAACGACTCTGTTTTCAAGGGTAGGCTGCCCTGGTGTAGCCTATTGTTGAGACGCAGAAAAAGTTAGCTGCACAGAAGAACAAACACACAACACCCACTTGTTCAACCTTGATCTTGTATGCCCTACCTGTAGTAGGGGATTGTGTTGCAGGATTGGACCCTACAGTCACATCCGCACATACAACAGAGGTGCAACAACACACGTCTGATACTGTTGTCATCATTCTTGCCATGAACTGACTGTTATTACCTGATTAGTTTTATTTTCGTCCGTGTTTATCCGGGGCGTTCAATTGGAGCAAAGAATAGTACCACTGCGACCTACAAGGCATGTTGTAAGATGCAACTGAGAAAATACCCTAGTAAATAAAAAGCATTGCAGAAATCGGATGTGCTGGCCTACTTGTAGGCGCATAACTGGCACAATGTACAATCGATCTTAGGCCTGGATCACATATAAATCACAAAGAGGGGTTCAAATAATCGATATGGAGCGGTCGAAGAAGAAAGAAAGAATATTTATATTTTACTATCAATGAATCTTAATTAAACATGCCCTTTTTGCCCATACGACGTGGTTTTATTTATCGTTTCTGACATGATTACATTTGTAATCTCACCCTCCCTGAGGTCTCACATTGTGAATATATTTTCTCCCAATCATGAACTTGAAACGTAATAACAAATGTATGTGAGTATGTCTGGCGTACACCTTCCTAAGCTAAGGTTACCCATGATGTCATCCCTATTAATAGAGCCTCTCTTTACAAACGTCATAAACGTGGCACGTACAACGAACAAGGAATGTGGAATCTATGGTTCCATACCACATTGCTGAAATCAAAGTCTACGCAAACATTTCCTACTTCTATTTGTTCCCCGGGAACTCTTCGATTGTTTAGGGTTATCTATGGTCTTGGGGGTCTCTGGGGTCTAAGTGAATAATCCGTTAGCTTATAGAGCGTGGCTACCATGCGTGAGACCTGGGTTCAATGCACTGTAGGGTCAATGAGTGTGTTTTTTTCTATCGAGGATATAAATAAAACATCATAACATGGACAGTTTCGTGACGACTGCACTAGCAAGACGGCCATTACATACCGCAGGCTCATGTCCCTCCTGTCCTACACCGCCCCAAAAAGTGGTATTACAAACAGTAACGATAGTGTATATGTTCCGAAGGTAGTGAGTTTGAAATTATATGTTGTTGTTCTATCCACTAGTTGTATTTTTCTCCTCTGAGATCTCTAAAACTGTTGCTATAGCTACGGAGATCGTGCTTTATGCAACACTCTAAACCATAGATTCCCAATCGTTTTCGGCCCATCGCCCACTTTGCACAACATATACTTTATAACGCCCCCCTCCACATTATAACAGTTTGCCAACGCCCTCCACATTATAACAGTTTGCCAACGCCCCCTCCCACATATATACATGCTCTGTTTTCTCTTTGATATAGAAAATTGATATACATTTCTGTCATACATGGTTAATTTTCAAATGATTATATGCATGAAATAGAACATTGATGAGAAAATGGATCGTGTAAGGCGGGCATAAGATGAATTAAAATGCAGAATTCAAATTTTAAATGATTATTTAATCGTAAAATCACGAAAATATTTTATTTTAAAATATATATTATGAATTTTTCTTCAAGGAGTCACCGATCCCTAATCGCCTGAACGCCCCCAAATTCTTCTGAACCCACCATATCCCTCCCCCAGAACGCTTCAGCGCCCACTGGGCGAAGGCCCACTTTGGGAAACGCTGCTCTAAACAGATGTCGTGCCATTTCTACAAAGAGGGACCAAGTCATGTGGGGAAAGACGGAGCAATGAAGTCAATCATTCGTTTTTAGACTGTTCACTCCTTCCTTGTTTACCTGTTATTTTATCCTATTGATACATCTAGAGACACTTCCCTTACAACCCAAAAACGTGTCTTTTTAAAAAGTTATATCAGGGCGTCTGTGACTTAGCGGTAGTGAGCTTGATCACAACCAAAGAAAACCTGGTTCAGACACCGCGACAGGCAGTTTGGAAGAAAATTTACTGTCGTGGATTTTTACGAACGGTAAAAATACAGCTCACCGTTCAGAAAGTAATGGCAAACTTCTGAACGTATAAGTGGTGCCTAGAAAATCAACGACTCGTTTACTGTGGTTGATGACAACGTCATGCAAATGGTATTGGAATTTAATTTAATTGTATTTTTATCAGGGCTTGAAGACCAAAATTATATTTTGTAAATTAGAATTCACTTCTTACGGAAAGTCCAACAGTTATCAATCCTTGGGCTGAAATTTTGCACCCGTTTCGTTCCTTGTTACTTCTTAGCTCCGCCCTAGAGAGACCTGTTTCCTGTGTCACTTCTACATTTCTAATTCCTCCCCCACGTTGATCTTCAACCTCTTCACCGTCCCTAATCATCAGCTCAAAAATCTATCTTAAGTTTCAAGAAAATAAACAAAACAAACTTGTTTTGTTTAAACTAAAATTTACTCCTACCTCAGGGCCAGGTTATAACTTAACTTTAATGCTACAGGCATTGCGCCACGACCTTGACATGCTGGGCTTTCACACTAACTTAATGTCATTCTGTCTGACATGCTTCGTCAGAATACGAAATTCGGTCAGTATTTTTGCAGTTCCGTGTGCAGTGCGTTGAGTACAAGTTGCTGCAGCGAATCAGGAAGAGGAAGACTAACGAACCAGCCACTTATCTATGGAGAAATTGAACAGAAGGCTAATAATAACCATTTGTCTTTCATTTCCTTCTCAAAGATCATCATCTTGTTCATGTTAGTTCAGAAATCAAGTTTATTTCCCCAAAGAAATGTGAAGGAAGTAACCAAAATAATTAATCTGAAGTTATGTTGAAAAGTACGTCAATGACATACGTGTGGAAGATTATCTATCTATCTGTTCATCCACCCATCCAACAATCCATCCAACCAACCATCCATCCATCCAACCAACCATCCATCTATTCTTCCATCCATTCATCAACCTCTCCATCTCTCTCTTTGTCTGTCATTCTGTCTGTCTGTCCGTCCGCCCATCCATCCATCCATTCAACCCTCCATCCATCTATCTATCCATTCAACAATCTATCCACCCAACCATCCATCCATTTATCCAATAATCCATCCACCCATCCATCCATCCAACCACCAACCAACCATCCATCTATTCATCTCTCTCTCTTTCTCTGTCTGTCAGTCTGTTTGGCTGTCATTCTGTCTGTCTGTCCGTCCGTCCGTCCATCCAACAATCCATCCATTCATCACGTCTGTCTCTGCTGTCTGTATATTTATCTATCTATCTATTTCTGTCTGTGTTGCCGGAGATCTCAAGGGGAGCAAAGAATAGTAACACTGCGACCTATAAAGCATGGCGTAAGAGGCGATTGAAGTAGGGACCCGCCCGAGTATTACCAAGGCCCACATTTTTGGTGTAAGGAATAGAACCACTGCTACCTGCAACGCATGTCATAAGAGGCGACTCAGGAGGTTTGGCTGAAATCGGATGCATGTATCCTAAACGTGTTTAAGTCTATGCATTTAAGGGCCTACCAAACCAATGTGCAACGTATACACGTTCTTGGCAAAGATCAAACATATCACAAAGAGTGATTAAAATTGGTCGTAAAGAACGAACGTCAAGAAGAAAAGACGATAGGGACGTAGGGAAGCTACCCTAGCAAATATAATGCAACGCAGAAATCGGATGTGTTGGCCTGGGATGTACTTGTAGGCGCATAACTATAGTTCGTTCCAAAACTCGTGATCATCTTTACCGACCGATATAAACTCATCATCCACTTGATATAGATTATTGATTTTTACATTTTTATATAGGTAACAGTGGCGACCTTCCTAATTTTTTTTTGGCCACCATAAACCTTTAATGCTGTAAGATTTTCATTATATGGTATTAATAAAATAACAGCGATGTTGATTTGGTATACATGTAGAAGTTTAGTAGTACGATTGTCAAGTTTTTCTATAATTTCGCATTTGCGTGCTCCGCATGCAATTCCGTGCAAGTGTTAATCGGGAATCCCGTGGAATTAATCAGTTTACAATGTATCTTAACAACTGTCGTTGGCGTATACACATAACATTTATTTTCACTGATAGAAATAGAAGGTAATTTATTCACTATGTCAAATTGTTTTTTTAAATAAGTAATAGGGATACGCCTTTGCAAACGTTCGGCACCATTTTGTATATTACTGGAAATTCTAAACTTTGATTATCATTTGGTTGTTCTTATGCAAAATTATATAACCAGAAACGTTTTTTACATCAACTAAGCTACCTACCAATTAGTTAAACATGGATTCGTAAGGTTGTGAGGTATATAAGACTGCATGCAAAAATTACTTGTATCCATCAGATAGATTTCGTACAAATTAAACCTTAGTGTGATCACCAATTTTGGAACGAACTATAGCAAACGTACAATCGCTCTTAGACTCAGATCATATACAAATCACAAAGAGCGGTTAACAAGTGGTCGATATGGAACATTCGAAAAAGAAGAAGAGAAGAAGATGAAGATAACATCCAGATTCCACTGAGATCTATGATTAATTGTGTCTTGCAAGAATGATTATGCGATTTCAAAATGAGGTGTTCTTTGGAGAGAGGGTAGAGGAGGAGGTCTCAATAAACAAATCTTGAAACAGTAAAAAGTTGATAACAAAAAGTTGGGTGTGTGTTCTGTTGTTGCAACGCAACGGCGTGGGAGACAGGAAACCTGTAAAAATGAACTGGTACGTTAAGTGCTCTCTGTCTGTCTTCTGGAGAAAGGTCTATGTTGATCAAAACAATAGTCACATGAAATGTGTATTTATCTTTGATTAATCCTGTGTTGCTTTACAAGGTCAGGTTAAACAGAAAATTATAGATCGTGCTATTGTTGTGCTGCAAGGTAATAAAGAATTAAACAATGTTTCCGAGGTCGTGGGTTCGAATCCAGACCACGCCGTTCTGTTCACGTGTTCATTTTTTTTTACAGACGCCCTAGGATATTTTCCGGAGTTACAGAGTTCGTGCTTTGTGCAAAACTCTTGACAGGTGGAGTGCAATTTCTGCAGCTAGGGACAGAGCTATATGGGGTTGTTTTGTTTTTCTGATCCAGAAGAACTTGAGCTTTCAGCTCTTCGGCTCTTCGGCCATGGATATCGTAACCTGTCGCTGCCACGAACACCGTAAATCTGGAGAACCTGTGGCTTTTCTGCCAGCCCGCAGAACTGAACCGCACTCACAGAGGACTTCAACTATATGGGGTAAAATCCGGAACAATGAAATCAATCATTTGGCTTTATACCCTTTTAATGAAGCCCCTGTAAGTGCGGTTCAATTCCACGGGCTGGCAGAAAAGCCACACGTTCTCCACATTTACGGTGTTCGTGGCACCGAAGAGTTACGATGTCCATGGCACCTAACCGAAGAGCTGAAAGCTCAAGTGCTTCTGGATCACGACATTCCCCAAATTTACATATGTTAATTAGTGTACCAATCACGACATTCCACAAATTTACATATCCACATCTTCTTCTTCGAAATCTCGATATCGATCACGTGCTAACCACTGTGTGATTTGTATGCGATCTAAGCCTAAGAGCGATTGTACGCTATGCCAGTTACGCACCTACAAGTAGGCCAGCAGATCCGATTTCTGCGATACTTTTAATTTACTAGGGTAGCTTCCTAGGTCCTACATCAGTCGCCTCTTACGACATGCCTTGTAGGTCGTAGTGGTACTATTCTTTGCTTCCCTTGCGGCCCCGGCACCACACGGGCGCATTTTACATATACAAATTGGTCTACATTTTAAGGCCGTTATGAACTTATTGTTTGATTCTACATGTTGTGTGATGTGTGAGAAGTGAAATTCTTCAGCTCTCTTGTATTCTTTGCTTGTTAAAGACCTTTTGGTCGAAACGTTGATGTGTATTGTTTTTGTATTTTGTAAAACTACAGTACTTTCTTTTATGTATTTCGCCAAAGTAGTGTAAAATGATTAATGTTGAGGTGTTGAATGAGATCAAGACACAGAGAAAGCTTATCATCAATATAAAGAAAGAGGCAGTCATCATTTTTCGGGCATGTGATGAGGAAGGAGGTTTAGAACACATTGTGACAACCGATAAAATCGAGGGTAGACGAGACAGGGGAAGACAGAGACAGAAAATGTTGGATAGCCTGACTTCATGGCACGGTAGAGCGTCAACATCTGAATTGATAGTAAACACCAACGACAGAGATTTGTGGAGACCCATGATCGTCTACGCAAGCCGGCACGGCACCTGATGATGATGATGAGTGTAGCAATCACGACACTCCACAAATTTACTGACGTGAAGTACATACGCACTTCAAACCGGTCGTGACGTTACAACATATATTTGTAATAAAATATGGAGTAGACAATCTAGTCTAACATGACCTTCGCTTCAGATCAATCAGGTCATAACGAACTGGTTTAAATCTAAACCTCTTGCACCAAGCAGACCAGAATAAGGCTGAAAATAGACATAAAATAGAATGAGGTTTTCTATTGAGTTAGATCGATAAATCAGCGTGGTACGGGATGACAGGCTATGTCAGTTTGTCACTGGCTAATTTAACGTTGACGCACTCCAATACAGGAACACTAGATAGTTTGTTTCGTTGAGTTCTGACTGTTTGCTTATGTCTAGTTTTTTGTGTTTTTGTTTTTTAAAAATAAACAATCATTGCTAGGCAACGTATATTCTTCCCTTATCTGTTGCATAATTTCCAGGAAGCGTTAATAAGGTAAGGTTAATTATGCGTATTAATGATTAGTGATGACGTCATGCTTGGGGAGAGAGAGGGATATCTATATATATATATAATATCTATAGAGTGAGAGAGAGAGAGTGTTTATTGGAGTATAGTAGAGTGAATGAGGCAGAGAGGTAGAAAAGTTGGGAGGAAGGGAGTGTTATAAATTGCTTCCATGTTCCATCAAGTTTTATATCAGCGAGTTGCCTTAGACAAGACTAACAATGGTCTCTTGAGCGTGGAGGCTAGGTCCTCGCCTCTTGTTCAAATGATATTCGGTTCGCTCCCTCGTGGAACAATCGGAATATTTTAAGAGAGATCCCTGATTCTCAGTGTAGGTGAGATCGAGTTACTAGCCCTATCGGAGACGCGGATATGACGTTTGTCCAGTGCTCAATTTTTGCACGTAAAAGAACCATTGGTAGTTTAAAATCGTGAAGAGCAGGCTGGAAAGTCGCTGCCCGGGCAAAATTTATTAGAAAAGTCTAGAAATAAATTTCTTACAAATAATCCTCAACATCATCAATATTGCATCGGGGACTCTCGCCGGTGTTACGGAGTTTGTGCACTGCCGCTGAGATCGTCCTTTATAAAAGTAAGATCGAAGCACACATGGTTACTCACCGAAGTGCAGTGACGAAGGACATATTAATCAATCATCCTAACATGACCTCATACCAGTGTTGAAAGCCTAATTTCAAAACGTGTCACTTGTACGTTCTGTTCAGTACTGATGCCTAAACAGAGGTTCCAGTTCACTACTGGTGTAAGATATGGATGCCTGCTGATCCACTTTCCTCTTATTGATGCTACTTGATTGGGTTACACGCACAGCACATGCCAGAAAAGACATTCAGTGGACACATGTCAACATTAGAAGATCTGGACTTCGAGGATGATCTTGCGTTGCTCTCACACATACTACCAGATGTGTAGGAGAAAGCGGATGCCCTGGCAAAAACAGCGTAATTGGTTGGTCTTAAAATAGGCCTGGGAAAGACAAAATTACTGCGAAGCAAGAACATACAGTAAGTAAAGGAACCCTTTCATACCTCGTGATATATAGGGCAATACAGTGTTAGGCCTGTATAGTTCATTGACCGTCGGCACACGATGGGTGATGTGGTCAGCATCACGCCGGCCGCCTTTACTTTCCCCGAGCATATCTGGTACCCAGTTGAGGCTGGGTCGACCTGAGAGCCGTCGCGGTCGGAAAAATTCCACGCCCACTGCGGAGTTGAACCCGGACCACCAGCCTTGAGAAGCGAGTTCACTAACAACTACGCTACCACGGCTCTCAAGAACATACAGCAAGACTCGTTATTGATTGAGGGAAGTTATATAGAGGATGTATGTGAATTTGTGTACCTTGGAAGACCTCAAAACCTCATGGACTCAACGCGCTACATTCCTATACTTCTTAGTACTTTTTCTTCTCATGCTTCATATTATATATGTGTATATGTTCAATATATATATATGTTTTATGTAGATATATTTGATTTTGATTGTTTATCTTCTTTTTTCCACTTCTACTTTTTTCCACTTCTACTTTTTTCCACTTCTACTTTTTTACACTTACATTGTTTTCAGTCACAGATTTTCACTTTAGGGCCGTTAGGAATGTATTGTCTGATTCTACATGTTCAGTGACGTGTACAAAGTGAATTTATTCACTTCTGTTGTATCCTTTGCTTGATAAAGGCCTTTTGGTCGAAACGTTGAGCGTATTTTTATTGTTTTTGTATCTTGTAAAACCATAGTTCTATGTTGTTACGTGTTTCGCCGATACCTTGGAAGCTACATCAGCCAGTCAGAAGGTACAGATGAGGATATTAATGCCAGGATTAGAAAAACCCAACAACTTTTGTTATCTTGCACACAGTGTGAAATTATACTGCCATCTCCACTATAGCAAAGCTCTGGATTCTTTCTTTTTCTTTTTAATTGCATATACTTTACATGACTTTGCGAATCAACCTCAGCTTTTTAACGCTGTTTGTGATTTTTCTAGGCATTATTACGTTCAGTAGTTTGCCATTGCTTTCTGAACGTGTGGTGTCATCGTTCGTTTGTAAGAATCCACGAGAAAAAATTTGCAACCAAACTGTCCGCAGCGTGGTTCGAACTCAGAAAGTCCGGGTTAATAGACCGAGTCATTGTCC
Source organism: Arion vulgaris (assembly GCA_020796225.1). Taxonomy (NCBI): domain Eukaryota; kingdom Metazoa; phylum Mollusca; class Gastropoda; order Stylommatophora; family Arionidae; genus Arion; species Arion vulgaris. The sequence goes on from CM036758.1 coordinate 74,558,349, forward strand.
CCTAGGCCACAGACGCCACCAAGCTCTGGATATTCAACTCAAATGTGAAATCTGTGTTGCTGTATGACTCGGGAATATGGCGAGTCACCAAGTTAAATACAAATAAGGTTCAGACCTTTCTCAACGGAACTCTTCCGCGTATTCTCAGACTGAGATGGTATGACAGGTTTACAGACCTGTGATTAAGAACAGGACAGGAACCCACCCATAATGACCCAGGTTTCATGGGTCTTAGAAAAAGGTAAGAAATGTTGACGTAGATATTGGTAACCACTTAGCCACAAAGATGACCCACGAAACGGAGTTAGTTTTTGTGAACTATTACTTGATCGTATATTGCTGGGGATCACATGGGGAACAACGGATTAACACTGTCTCCTACAAGACATTCTGTAAGACGCATCTGAGGTCCTAGCCTATGGAAGCTGTCCTAGTAAATAAAATAGCGTCGCAGAAATCGGATGTGCTGGCCTACCTGTTTGCGCATAACTGGCACAGTGTACAATCGCTCTTAGACTCAGATCATACAGATCTCAAAGAGAGTTTTAGCAAGTGGTCGATATGGCGCGTTCAAAAAATAAGAATGTGAATGAGTATTTGTAGACACTGCACATGAAGTATAACACTGTAGACACTGCACATGAAGTATAACACTGTAGACACTGCACATGAAGTATAACACTGTAGACACTGCACATGAAGTATAACACTAGTTTGAAGCATAACGAAAATATGCCCGTTTTATATCATTAGCTTGATAATCTTTCACTGTCTCATTGACACCTGGATACGTACACAAAGGGTTATGACAGGTTTGCAGGCGGAATGGTTACATGAATTATTGATCGACCTGCTGCAGGTTAGCATGACACGCTCTGGCGGACATGGAGGTTAGCATATCAAACAAAGGTGAAAGTTGAATGAATAGGCGTGTAAAGTGGTGGAAAATGAGAGGTAACACGGAGTGCAGAAATGGAGTCAGTGAGTTAAGAACGAGAGAAAGTTGTGTAAAATAAATGTTAGGGATGTGTGGAAAGTGTGTGAGGTAGGAAGATAGGATTATGAATGTGTGGAAAATGTGTGAGATAGGAAGATAGGATTATGAATGTGTGGAAAGTGTGTGAGATAGGAAGATAGGATTATGAATGTGTGGAAAGTGTGTGAGATAGCAAGATAGGATTATGAATGTGTGGAAAGTGTGTGAGATAGGAAGATAGGATTATGAATGTGTGGAAAATATGTGAGATAGGAAGATAGGATTATGAATGTGTGGAAAATGTGTGGTAGGGAGATGTGATTCTTCTTCTCCTTTGAATGCTCCACATCGATCACTTGTCAACCCCTCTATGTGATTTGTATGTGATCTGAGCCTAAGATCGTTTCTACGTTGTTCCAGTTATGCACCCACATGTAGGCCAGCACATCCGATTTCTGCGCTGCCTTTTTATTTACTAGGTATCATCCTAGGGCCTACATCAGTAGCCTCTTACGACATGCATTGTAGGTTGCAGTGGTACTATTCTTTGCTTCCCTTGCGAGCCCCAGCACTACACGGGTGAGAATAGGATTAGGGATGTGGGGAAAGTGTGTGAGGTAGGAAGATATCATTAGGGGTGTGTGTGAAGAGACTGAGATGGTATGATAAGATTACAAACGAGGAACTCAGAGAAAGAACACAGCAGGTACCAGTGGAGAAAGAGTTAAGGAAGAGACGCTGGCGATGGATAGGACATACATTGAGAAGAACGACCGGAATCATTGCAAGACAGGCACTGTTTTGGAACCCGCAAGGAAAGAGGAGTAGGGGCTTAGACATACATGGAGGAGATAGCTGGAGGCTGATATTAAAAGTATAGGTAAAACATGGAAAGAATAGGAAGGTATGACAGGAGAGAGGAAGAGCTGGAAGAAGTTTGTTGAAGACCTGTGCTCCGTTGGGAGTTGAACGTTGAAGAAGAAGAAGAAGAAGACATATGCCAATAGCTATGCCAGTTTGATGTAACCTGTCACACAGGAGACCAATGACAAAGTCTATATCTTATTTACCCTTTAAAATTACCCTTTCTCAACTATCTAAGAAGAATGATGAACGGGGGAAGGAGAGACAAAGAGGGAAACGGAGTGGGGGTATTTGGGAGGGTGGGGAGGGGTGGTGGCTCTATCGAAGCGATTAAACAGCTTTTCTTGAATCCTAAATCGCCCGTGTAGTGCCTTGGCCTGGAAGAGAAGCAAAAAATAGTTGCACTGCGACCTACCGCGCATAGCGTAAGAGGTGACTGAGGTAGGGGTCTAGCGAAGCTACACTAGTAAATAAAAAGCATTGCAGAAATCGGATGTGCTGGCCTACTTGTAGGTGCATAACTGGCACAACCTACAATCGCTCTTACGCTCAGATCACGTACAGATCACACAGAGTGGTTAACAAGTGGTCAATATGGAGCGGAAGAAGAAGAAGGAATCCTAAATGTCGTGGATTCGAATCTGGACTACGTCGTTCTGTTGGGAGTTCTGCTTCTTCTGCGATGAACTTCTGCTATGCGACTACTCCGATATGTGTCATAAAGAAGGCGATGCGCTTGAGGTCTTCACGCCCCCCCACCCCCATATTTTGGTTTGTATGGTTTCTGTTGGAGGAATGCTAGAAAATATGTAAAAACTAAGTCAAACTGATTGCTTGTAAACGAATCAGAACAAGGATGTTTACTTGATGGCATGGTATCCTGTATCTAAAGCTATTTAATTACATCATAGGTGGTGAAATCTCTCTCTCTCTCTATCTCCCTCTCTCTCTCTCTCTCGCGATCCTCTGAAGATGGTGAAATCTCTCTCTTTTCTCTGATGATGGTGAAATTTTCTCTCTCTCTGATGATGGTGAAATCTCTCTCTCTCTGAAGATGGTGAAATTCTCTCTCTCTCTCTCTGATGATGGTGAAATCTCTCTCTCTCTCTGAAGATGGTGAAATCTCTCTCTCTCTCTCTGAAGATGGTGAAATCTCTCTCTCTCTCTCTCTGAAGATGGTGAAATCTCTCTCTCTCTCTCTGAAGATGGTGAAATCTCTCTCTCTCTCTCTGAAGATGGTGAAATCTCTCTCTCTCTCTGAAGATGGTGAAATCTTTCTCTCTCTCTCTCTCTGAAGATGGTGAAATCTTTCTCTCTCTCTCTCTCTGAAGATGGTGAAATCTTTCTCTCTCTCTCTCTGAAGATGGTGAAATCTCTCTCTATCTGAAGATGGTGAAATCTCTCTCTCTCTCTGAAGATGGTGAAATCTCTCTCTCTCTCTGAAGATGGTGAAATCTCTCTCTCTCTCTCTGAAGATGGTGAAATCTCTCTCTGAAGATGGTGAAATGACTCTCTCTCTGAAGATGGTGAAATGACTCTCTCTCTGAAGATGGTGAAATCTTTCTCTCTCTCTCTCTGAAGATGGTGAAATCTCTCTCTATCTGAAGATGGTGAAATCTCTCTCTCTCTCTCTGAAGATGGTGAAATCTCTCTCTCTCTCTCTCTCTCTCTGAAGATGGTGAAATCTCTCTCTCTCTCTGAAGATGGTGAAATCTCTCTCTGAAGATGGTGAAATGATTTCTCTCTGAAGATGGTGAAATGACTTCTCTCTCTGAAGATGGTTAAATGATTCTCTCTCTGAAGATGGTGAAATGACTCTCTCTCTGAAGATGGTGAAATGACTCTCTCTCTGAAGATGGTGAAATGACTCTCTCTCTCTCTGAAGATGGTGAAATCTCTCTCTGAAGATGGTGAAATGACTCTCTCTCTGAAGATGGTGAAATGACTCTCTCTCTGAAGATAGTGAAATGACTCTCTTTCTGAAGATGGTGAAATGACTCTCTCTCTGAAGATAGTGAAATGACTCTCTCTCTCTGAAGATGGTGAAATGACTCTCTCTCTGAAGATGGTGAAATGACTCTCTCTCTGAAGATGGTGAAATGACTCTCTCTCTGAAAATGGTGAAATGACTCTCTCTCTCTGAAGATGGTGAAATCTCTCTCTGAAGATGGTGAAATGACTATCTCTCTGAAAATGGTGAAATGACTCTCTCTCTCTGAAGATGGTGAAATCTCTCTCTGAAGATGGTGAAATGACTCTCTCTCTGAAGTTGGTGAAATGACTCTCTCTCTGAAGATGGTGAAATGAGAATGGTGACATATCTCTTACAGGACGTCGCAATCAACTACAATAAACGGGTCGTTGATTTTCTAGGCACAAATTATACGTTCAATAGTTTGCCATCGCTTTCTGAATGGTGTGGTATGGGATCGCGAGAGAGAGAGAGAAAGAATGGTGTGGTCTAATTTTATCGTTACAAGCCCCCTGTGAGTGCTGTTCAATTCCGCGGGCTGGCAGAAAAGCCACAGGTTCTCCAGATTGATGGTGTTTGTGGCATCGAAACAATGTGTTACGATGTCTATGGCACTGAGCCGAAGAGCTGAAAGCTCAAGTGCTTCTGGATCGAATAAAAAATCGTTCGTAAAAATCCACAAACACGAATTTGCTTCCAAATTGCCTCCCGCGTAGTTTGAACCAGGTACGCTTAGGTTGTGATCGAGCTCACTACCGCTTAAGCTAGAGACGCTCACAGATGGTACATGTCTATAATTAGATCAGCGTGTGACAATCCGTCAAAAATACATCAAAAGGTCTGTTTGTTAGTTGGTATATCGCTATGAGGATGTTTTCTAGTGTAATGTGTCATTCTTGAGAATAGTCATTTAGTAAACGTCACACATCCCGTTATTTTATGTTCATATTGGTGGTTTTCAACCCGTATCAAACGTGACACACCACGTTATTTTATTCTCAACATTAGTGGCTCTCAACTAGTATCAAACGTGACGCATCCCGCTATTTTATGTTCAACATTAGTGGCTCTCAACCAGTATCAAACGTGACGCATCCCGCTATGTTATGTTCAACATTAGTGGTTTTAAACCCGCACCTAACGTTACACATCTTGCTATATTGTGGTACAAGTGAATAATATGTTTTAAGCACCACGGAAAACGCACTGCAGACAATGAATATCATAAATAAATGACAGTATAAAGTATTACGTGTCTCTGAACAACAATTTACCACACACAGGATTCGAACCACAACCTTACTTCTTTCGGCACTATTTGCCTAGCCCTGTAGACGAGCGGGGTTTTTTTCAGAGCACATCCAGCTAATTCTCCAGAAAAATAGCTTCACTTAGTCGTGAATTTTTCAAACAGCGTCCTCTAGGAACACAGAAAGATCAGGTCACATTCGATATTCTTCATTGAACGCTCCATATCGACTACAGGATAGACTAATTCACATAGCCACCTGAAGGTGAATAGGATCTGAAAGGTATTTAAAGGTTTTTAAAGCCGAAGGATTGACTTCATTGCACCGGGTTTTACCCCATATGGCTCGGTCCTCTCCGCAGAAATGGAATGCCACCTACCGAGAGTATTGTACAAAGCACGAACTCCGTAGCTCCAGCAAAAATCCTAGGGGTCTCTGGAAAAAATGCACTTGTGAACAGAACGGCGCGGTCAGGATTCGAACCCACGACCTTCGACTCGCAAGGCAAAGGGCTTAACCACTTAGCCACAGAGACCCCCATCTGAAAGGTATGAATCACGGATCGAACACAATACAGAGGACGGCCAAGAACAGATAAGAATGGCGTACGTTTGCTGCTCTCCTAAGCGCCAAGGGCGCCCGCCACAAGCTCGAGAAAAGAGACTATCTTCATGATGTCAGTTTCATCTGTCTGCTGTGTTTTCATAAAGGTCCTAAAGCCGTAGGATTGACATCATTGAACCACGTTTTGTCCCATATGTCTGGCTTCATCCCTGCATACATGTCACGTTACATGCAAGAAGAACGGCAAGGTTCGGATTCGAACCCTCGACTTTCGAAACACAAGCCAAATGATTAACCACTTAGCAGCAAAGATCCCTTTTGGTTTTTGTGGTTTTTTTTTAGATCATACAGCGGACTTGTTCTTCCATCGCTTGTTATAACGTCAATAAGAAGGAACGGATTCAAGTGCACCAACATAACAGGCTTTCAATACAATTCTTCTTCTTCTTCTTCTAACGCTCCATATCGACCACTTGTTACCCACTCTTTGTTATTTGTATGTAATCTTAGCCTAAGAGCGATTGTACGTTGTGTGTCAGTTATGCGCCTACAAGTAGGGCAGTACATCTGATTTCTGTTATGCCCGCGTGCCCAGCGTGTTCGTAGCGCGTTGAACTACGGGTGACAAGTCCTCTGTATGTGCGGGTTCAAATCCGTGGACTGGCAGAAAAGCTACAGGTTCCCCAGATTTACGGTGTTCGTGGCACCGAAAGGAAAGGTTACAATGTCCATGACACCGAGCCGAAGAACTTTCAGCTCAAGTGCTTCTGGATCGAAAAAAAAAAAATAATTTAAAAAATTCCTATACCTTAGTCGCCCCTTACGGCATGCCTTGTAGGTCACAGTGTTACAATTCTTTGCTCCCTTACAAACCCCAGCAACACGAGGGTGTTTCAATACAATAAAATGTACTAAAAATAAAGGAGTTTTGCAATACTAAGCAACGGTTTTCCCCCCTTCATGTTGACTCTGACTCAGTTGGTTGCTATCTGTAAAGAAAAATCTAAGTGGTGGCAGGTACTGCCAGGAACTGTGGTTGCTCGTATTGACTGATGTTGAAGGTCGCAGCTGGTCTCTCACAGGTGACAAAAATCGATTACAACTGGCCAGAAGGTGGGACAAAATTATAATTTACGCGTTCTCAAAGAGTTGATTTTTCTTTCTTATGAAATGGTATGTATATCCGGCAGTTATTGTGTCTCTCTTATGAGATGTTATGTATCTATCTCTTCTCTCTCTCTCTCTTTCTCTCTCTCTCTCTCATGCATTTTAACCCCGATTGGGGCATAGGCCCTCAACCAACTCATGCCAAGTTTTCATAGCTTTAGCTATCTTCTGCAGCTTCCTCCAGCACTTCTTTATATTGTTGATCTCTGCCACCTCGTCAGTGTTGTCGCCCACTTGGAGCAAAGAATAGTACCACTGCGACCTTCAACGCATGTCGTAAGAGGCGACTGAGGTAGTGGTCTAGGAAAGTTACACTAGTAAGTAAAAGCGTTGCAAAAATTGGATGTGCTGGCCTACTTATAGGCGCATAACTGGCACAGCGTACACTCGCTCTTAGGCTCAGATCACATACAAAAAACAAAGAGTGATTAACAAGTGGTAGATATGGAACGTTGGAAGAAGAAGAAGAAGCCAAATATATCAAACGCGATACGAATAGGATATATGTATATGTGCATATGTGTGTATGTGCGTGTCTGGGCGTGCGTGCGTGCGTGTGTGTGTGTGTGTGTTCGTGTGTGTGTGTGTGTGTGCGCGTGCGTGTTTGTGTGTGTGTGTGTGCGTGTCTGTGTGTGTGCGTATGTGCGTGTGTTAGTGTGTGTGAGCGTGTGTGTGTGCCTGTGCGCGTGCTGTGTGCGTGTTTGTGTGCTCGTGTAAGAGTGGTGTGTATGTGCCTGCGTGTGTATGTGCGTGCATGCATGTGCGTGTATGTGCGCGTGCTGCGTGCGTGTGTGGCTGTGCGCGTGCGTGTGTGTGTTATTGTGCGTGCGTGAGAGTGGTGTGTATGTGTGTGTGTGAGAGAGAGAGAGAGAGAGAACTACACCTGCTATTAGATTCATTGAAAAACAGAGATTCAAATGGTTTGCCCACCTGGTCAGAATGAACCCGAATACACCAGTTGCAAGAGCGTACAAACTGAAAATGGAATCATCAAGAGGAAGGGGCAGACCAAGAAAAAGAAGGATGATGGAGCTACAGACATCTTAAAACTCCACAATACCACAGAATATCAAGCGACCAAGCGTGCACTATCTCGGAAACCGATCATCAGTTAAACTTGCTACACCTAACGGCAACAAAGCAGAGTACAAAACAGAGTGTGTGTGAATGTGTGTCAAACGTTCTAATGACGTAGTGCACACTACTTCACACTGTACAAAATATAAGTCATTTTCCTTGTATAATGACGCACTGACAACTAAAATATCAACGATTTAACAGATATAATATGTACCAAAATCAATAGTCAGGAAAAGTTCGATAATTACTTAGCAAATAATTGGAAATAGCAACAGAGACCCTCGTCTTGTTGATACGAATATTACCGCTCCTTCAAATACTTGAACTGTTCCCAGATTTACCAGCAACACTTTGGTATGTTTTTTAGATTGCCGTCACGCGCGTAGAAAAATCCTGGCATTCCCAGACTATTCACTTAACTTGACATTCATTTTCTGTCCAGGTCAACCACTCCTGGATGTATGATTTCTTTTCTGTATGTTTTTATATTCGCGTTTTCTACGCCGTATCCTGTTATACTAGCTTATGTTTGACGTCATGTAAGATAGGTTCATAAATTGATATCGTTGTCTCCCGTGTGTGCTGCCAGGACTCGCAAGGGGAGCAAAGAATAGTAATGCTGCGACATACAAGGCATGTCGTAAGAGGCGACTGAGTTAGAGTCTAGGGAAGCTACAATAGTAAATAAAAAGCGTCGCAGAAATCGGATGTTCTTGCCTACTTATAGGCGTATAACTGGCACAACGTAGATCGCTCTTAGGCTCAGATCACATATAAATCACAAAGAGTGGTTAACAAGTTATCGATATGGAGCGTTCGACGAAGAAGTGGAAGAAGAAGATATCTTTGTGATTTATGTTGTTATATTCATATATTGATGATATCTTTGTGATTTATGTTGTTATATTCATATATTGATGATATCTTTGTGATTTATGTTGTTATATTCATATATTGATCGCCCGAGTGGTTACCGGGACCCAAATTTGGGTGTAAAGAATAGAACAACTGTTACCTGCCATGCATGTCGTAAGAGGCGACTAATGAGGTTTGGATGAAATCGGATGCACATGCCCTAAACGTGTAGAAGTCTATGCGTTTAGGGGCCTACAAACCAATGTGCAACGTATACACGTTCTTGGCAAAGATCAAACATATCACAAAGAGTGATTAAAATTGGTCGTAAAGAACGAACGCAAAGTAGAAGAAATACATTGATGATATCTTTGTGATGTATATTGTTATGTTCATAAATTGATGATATCTTTGTGATGTTTGTTGTTATGTTCATAAATTGATGATATCTTTGTGATGTATGTTGTTATGTTGATAAATTGATGATATTTTTGTGATGTTTGTTGTTATGTTGATAAATTGATGATATCTTTGTGATGTTTGTTGTTATGTTGATAAATTGATGATATCTTTGTGATGTTTGTTGTTATGTTGATAAATTGATGATATCTTTATGACGTGTATCATAAATTGATGATATCTTTGTAATGTGTGCTGTTATGTTCATAAATTGATATCTTTGTGATGTACGCTATGTTCATAAATTGATATCTTTGTGATGTACGCTATGTTCATAAATTGATGATATGTTTGTGATGTATGTTTTTATACTCATAAATTAATGATATATTTGTGATGTTTGTTGTTATGTTCATAAATTGATGTTATCTTTGTGATGTATGTTATGTTCATAAATTTATGATGTCTTTGTGATGTGCGTTGTTATGTTCCTAAATTGGATGTTTGATAACACAGTTATATATGTATCTATTCTTCTGCATTTCCACGTAGAAAACTAAATAAAAAGGGATCGAAGTGGGAAGATAAAGACGGCCCAATAAATGATCGTTGAAACGAATGTCTGACATTATTAAAGCACTTTTGTCACATCAACGTTAAATTTCGTCACAGAACGTTGCTAAAAATAAAACCCTCTCGTTGCGAGAAAGAACCAGAACGAACGATAGAAAATGGTTTAAAAGAACAAGTGCTTTCACCTGCCATGACCTCTAGAATATTTGTGATTCTAATGTAACAGGTGTGTCGCTTTACTCGTGATGTAACACATTGATAACTATTCAAGATACTATATACTTCGCTACGGACTTACGTAAGTCAAATCAATGCCTTCTGTACATATTAACATCGTATTACAACATTCATATGTGTAATATGTTCACGCTACGAGATTATTCAGCGAACTGATACCAACTCTCGGTGGCCTAGCCCTCGCTATATTCCTCGGTGAATGTCATATAACTGGATCAAGCGCAATGATATTGAAAGTCATTTGTCGGCTGACCTTGACTAGTACAGTCTGCTCTAGGTCACGAGGTAGGAGGTGGGAATTTGGATGACGTAAGCGTTGAAGGAGGATCAAGGGAAAAGAGAAATAATGCAATTTCTTTGTTTCTATTCTCCTTCCCTCCCTCCCTCGATTCCTCTCTCTCTCTCTTTACAAAGATACTGTTTCAAATGTTTTGTTGTGTATGGGTGGGACCTTAATGATAACAGAGGCGATGAAAATTACACTATTTATGAAGCGCACACAAAAGCCCGTTCTAGAAATCTCTTCTTATCCTGACTGTGAGGTAAAACAAGATTAGAGAAAATAAAACAGAAAGAAGGTTGTGTATTTGTCAATCTGAAAAATATCTGCGCCGTACATCTTTTAATATATATTTCATCTTTGAACGCTCCACTAGTTAAACCACTCGTTGTGATCTGTATGTGCTCTGAGCCTAACAGCGATTGTACGTTGTGCCAGTTAAGCATATACAAGTAGGCCAGCACATCTGATTTCTGCTACACTATTTTTTTACTAGGGTAGCTTCCTAGACTCTACATAAGGCACCTCTAGGGACATGTCTTGTAAGTTGCAGTGTTACTATTTTGTACTTCCCTTGCGAGCCCTGACAAATCAATAATATTAGTATTTGTCTAGAGTCAACATATAGGTAATGTACATACATATGTGGTGTTGTCACTGCAGTAATACCTCTTCTTCTTCTTCCATCGTTTTAAGACATCGATTTGTATACTTTTAAAGTAGTTAGTGGTCAACCGGAGTCTATGTACATCTCCGTATAGCTTGTCTTGGACAGATATGGGGATTGGCCATGTGTTTTCTCTCTGTTGCGTGTATGTTGGACATTCTTGCAGTATGTGTGTCTCTGTCATCTTGCTGGTGCCACATGTACATATGTCAGATTGGCCTATATTATACTTGATAAACAGATGGTACCTCAGCCTATTGTGCCCTGTTTGTAGACGAAAAATGTAGATCGATTGCCGGTCACATGCCGCTGGTAAAGCTGGCTGGATCGAACTGATATGAGTAACTGGATAATAGCCCTTGCTGGTTATAAGAATATACCTCTAAAGTCGACGAAGACCCACCGCATGGCGAGAGACACCAGTCCAATGGTAAGCAGTCCTCACGCAAAAAAAATCAGTCAGAAGCGCAATACCAGGCGTCATAACTACCATCGGAACTGATAACGGGCGATTGCAGAAGAAGAAGGTATAAGAATGTTTGTCTTGGTCGTAATACCCTGTATTTCAGGCTCGTAATAGTAGTTACACGGCTTAAAGCTTGCAAGCTCACAATAGTTGTTGTATGGCTCCACGTATAGGTGGCTCGTGATAGTAGTTACATGACTTCATGTTCAGAAGGCTCGTGATAGTAGTTACATGACTTCATGTTCAGAAGGCTCGTGATAGTAGTTACATGACTTCATGTTCAGAAGGCTCGTGATAGTAGCCACATGACTTCATGTTCAGAAGGCTCGTGATAGTAGTTACATGACTTCATGTTCAGAAGGCTCGTGATAGTAGTTACACAGCTTAAAGCTTGCAAGCTCGCAATAGTAGTTGCATGGCTCCATGTATAGGTGGCTCGTCGCCCGAGTGGTTACCGGGTCCTAAATTTGGGGTGTAAAGAATAGAACCACTGTTACCTGCCACGCATGTCGTAAGAGGCGACTAAGGAGGTTTGGCTGAAATCGGATGCACATGTCCTAAACGTTTAGAAGTCTATGCGTTTAGGGGCCTACAAACCAATGTGCAACGTATACACCTTCTTGGCAAAGATCAAACATATCACAAAGAGTGATTAAAATTGGTCGTAAAGAACGAACGCAAAGAAGAAGAAGAAAAGAAGGTGGCTCGTGATAGTAACTACATGATTTCATGTTCAGAAACAGCCGTGATAGTAGCTACATGATTTCATGTTCAGAAACAGCGGTGATAGTAGTTACATGATTTAATGTTCAGAAACAGTCGTGATAGTAGCTACATGATTTCATGTTCAGAAACAGCCGTGATAGTAGCTACATGATTTCATGTTCAGAAACAGCTGTGATAGTAGCTACATGATTTCATGTTCAGAAACAGCCGTGATAGTAGCTACATGATTTCATGTTCAGAAACAGACGTGATAGTAGCTACATGATTTCATGTTCAGAAACAGCGGTGATAGTAGCTACATGATTTCATGTTCAGAAACAGCGGTGATAGTAGCTACATGATTTCATGTTCAGAAACAGCCGTGATAGTAGCTACATGACTTCATGTTCAGAAACAGACGTGATAGTAGCTACATGATTTCATGTTCAGAAACAGCTGTGATAGTAGCTACATGACTTCATGTTCAGAAACAGACGTGATAGTAGCTACATGACTTCATGTTCAGAAACAGACGTGATAGTAGCTACATGACTTCATGTTCAGAAACAGACGTGATAGTAGCTACATGACTTCATGTTCAGAAACAGACGTGATAGTAGCTACATGACTTCATGTTCAGAAACAGACGTGATAGTAGCTACATGACTTCATGTTCAGAAACAGCTGTGATAGTAGCTACATGACTTCATGTTCAGAAACAGACGTGATAGTAGCTACATGACTTCATGTTCAGAAACAGACGTGATAGTAGCTACATGACTTCATGTTCAGAAACAGACGTGATAGTAGCTACATGACTTCATGTTCAGAAACAGACGTGATAGTAGCTACATGACTTCATGTTCAGAAACAGCTGTGATAGTAGCTACATGACTTCATGTTCAGAAACAGACGTGATAGTAGCTACATGACTTCATGTTCAGAAACAGACGTGATAGTAGCTACATGACTTCATGTTCAGAAACAGACGTGATAGTAGCTACATGACTTCATGTTCAGAAACAGACGTGATAGTAGCTACATGACTTCATGTTCAGAAACAGCCGTGATAGTAGCTACATGACTTCATGTTCAGAAACAGCCGTGATTCTTTGTCTTTCTCGTGTATTTTTTGCAACGTATACACGTTCTTGGCAAAGATCAAACATATTACAAAGAGTGATTAAAATTGCTCGTAAAGAACGAATGCAAAGAAGAAGAAGAAGTTATAATTTGTCAATCACGCAAATGGGGAGGAGTATCAGTGGTGCAGATGTTAGGTACTTGCCTCTTGTTCCAAACATACACAGTTCGCTACCTCATGGAAACCATCTGGATACTGTTCCAGAGATCCCTGATCTGAGTCAGGGCCGTGCGGTATATTTTCTCAGTATGATGCAAGTCTTCAAAATGCCGCCCTTAAATCTTTTCCCTTTAAAATAACCTTCAATTGTAATTTCGATTTTGCTGCTTATGCCGCCCCCATTATGGTACCACCAGATGCGGCCGCCTCTCTGCATCATAGAACTGCACGGCTCTGATTCCTCCCTGTTTATTCTGATTTCAAAATTCTCATTCTGAAAGTTATTTATCAGAAGATGTTTTTAATATGAATCCTGTTCTATATATCCGGTTGTGTAATACATAAACTGTAGATTCCCACGCTTAACACCCCCTTGTTTTATGCTAAAGTCACAATCCTGGGAACATGTAGATCATACTGCCTGGGAACATGTAGATCATACTGTCAAATGTTCGTAGTGTGTGTTATTATTCTGGCTGTACAGCTCTCCTCATATAGTTTGTTTTCTCAGTGTATGTTTGAAACATCTATTATGTTTCGTTTATCCAGTCTCTTTATAAAGTTCTGCTCTGATTCACCATATCTTCTGTTAGTTTTACATGGTTATATGTTCTACAGGGGTGGCTCGTCATTAAGGGTCAGTGGGGCCTGGTCCCACCAATAATCGAAAGGAGGGAAACTTCCCGGAATAGACAAATAATAGTAAATACTCCAAAAACCATGATTTTTTCCCGAAAATGTGTGTCTGGCCCCACCAAGAAAAATGACTACGAGCCGCCACTGATGTTCTATCATGAATCTATATTTCTAAGCTTTCTTCTGTTCTGTGTTTCCGAGCCTATCTTTGTCCTATCTCAATCTCTTCTGTCGTCTCTCTGTCACTCACCTCTCTCTCGCCCTCTCCCCCGCCCGTGTGTTGTCAGGGGCCCTCAAGGAAGCAAAGAATAGTAACACTGCCGACCTATAAGGCATGTCGTAAGAGGCGATTGAGGTAGGGACCTAGGGAAGCTAACCTTGTAAATAAATGTCGTCGCAGAAATCGGATATGCTGGCCTACTTGTAGGTGCATAACCCGCCCAACGTACAATCGCTATTTGGCTCGGATCACATACAAATCACAAAGAGTGATTAATAAAGGGTTGATATGGACCATTCGAAAAAGAAGAATCTATATTTCTATTCTTTCTTCTGTTCTGTGTTTCCAAACCTACCTTTCTCTAATCTCTCAGTCTCTTATGTCTTCTTTCTGTCTCTCACTCATTCTCTCTCTTTTCATTATTTGTCAACCCTAGTATGTATACAGCTTCTTCTTCTTCTAACGCTCCACTTATTAACTCTTAGAATACAATAAGCCACCTGACAAACCACACAGGCTGCTCACATTTTCCGACAAAAAAAGCTTCACATGCCACAGTTTTGTTTTTGGTTTAAATGGTCATTTGCAAGATCCATCTGATCCTATTTGTGTATAGTCGTTTGTAGAATATAGCAGGTCATTCTCTTCTCTTCCATCATTTACTTCTTTATAGAAGTGTTGAGGGTGGGGCGGGGGGCGTATGTAGTGTTCTTGTGTTGGCTTGTTTTAAGGCACTTTGTAAACTGTTATTCATTTTCGTAATGCTGTTCTTGATGCCATCGCTCCATATTTTGCGTGGTCTTCCTCTTGCTTTGTACTCGCTATACTTTTTTCTGTGTGGTTCTCTGTAGTAGACGATACCAGGGCATTCTTCTCAGGTGTCCAAACCATTTAATCTGTTGTTCTTTTATGAATTGCATGACTTGTTTCACATCCAGTCTTCTTCTGATTTCTTCATTTCTAATTGTGTCTCTTATTGTCACACCTGCAGCTCTTCAAAGACACCTCATCTCTGTCGTTATGATTTTCCGCTCATTTGCTGCTGTTATTGTCCATGTTTGGCAATGGGCCAGTATCTTTTGATTCAGATCATTTGTTAGTATCATGTTTTAGTTAATTTAGTTTTTGTGTTCTTGATAAAGGTCTTAAGCACCGAAACGTTGAGTGTTGTTTTTTCATATCTTATAATTAATTTTTCCCTTCTTATGTAATAGTGTATATACCAGTCTTTGCTCTATCGCCTATTTCCTCAGTATTACCGCAGCCACCCTAACGATTTTCTCCAGATCTGATCTGATCCAGTCTGACCACCTCAGATTTGTTGATTTTCGTACATCGCAATGGTAACATAGAACATCGTTCTTATGAAATATAACAGGTAACTTTATGAAAATAGAAATTTCAATTCTGACTCTGTGATATATGAAATAGTATCTGGTGTTTCGTAAATATTTTTTATTCTTAAAACCAGCACCTGAAAACTGTATTTCTTCTTTCGTTCTTTCTCTCTCCTTCTTTTGTCGTCACACTGTTACCAGGTTGTTGCCCAGTATCGTGGTTTTCTGTTTTTGTCTTGCGCTGTTCTAGTGGCTTGGGTGATTGTTATTTGTGCTCTTTGACAATATTCTGCTATACTATCTAACCATCTTTTTCGTGGTCTTCCTCTCGCCGTCTTTCCTGATGTTCTTTTGTAGAAGACTTTGTATACTGTGGAGCATTCTTATTAAGTGGTTTGACCACTTCTTTCTTTGTTTCTCAAAGTAATTCAAGCAAGGTTCTGTACTAACTTTCTTTCTTATGCTGATGTTGGTGACTTTGTTTCTCAATGTAATTCAAGCAAGGTTCTGTACTAACTTTCTTTCTTATGCTGATGTTGGTGACTTTGTTTCTCAATGTAATTCAAGCAAGGTTCTGTACTAACTTTCTTTCTTATGCTGATGTTGGTGACTTTGTTTCTCAAAGTAATTCAAGCAAGGGTCTGTACTAACTTTCTTTCTTATGTTGATGTTGGTGACTTTGTTTATCAAAGTAATTCAAGCAAGGGTCTGTACCTTTGTTTCTCAAAGTAATTCAAGCAAGGTTCTGTGCCAACTTTCTTTCTTATGTTGATGTTGGTGACTTTGTTTCTCAAAGTAATTCAAGCAAGGGTCTGTACTAACTTTCTTTCTTATGTTGATGTTGGTGACTTTGTTTCTCAAAGTAATTCAAGCAAGGGTCTGTACTAACTTTCTTTCTTATGCTGATGTTGGTGACTTTGTTTCTCAATGTAATTCAAGCAAGGGTCTGTACCAACTTTCTTTCTAATGTTGATGTTGGTGACTTTGTTTCTCAAAGTAATTCAAGCAAGGGTCTGTACTAGCTTTCTTTCTTATGTTGATGTTGGTGACTTTGTTTCTCAATGTAATTCAAGCAGGGTTCTGTACCAACTTTCTTTCTTATGCTGATGTTGGTGACTCTGTCTTTTCTGGTGTTGTTGGTAACTTTTTGCATGTACCACATTTCACATGTAGTTATTATTTTTGCAACTGCGCTTTGCTCATTGTCCATGTTTGGCTGTGGTAACACAAAGTAGGTATGAAAATACTGTTGATCATCTGTTGTTTAGCTGTCAGTGAGAAACTTGGTTTCAATATACGTATATAAAGAGTTAACCACTATGTGATCTGAGCCTAAGAGCGGTTGTACTTTGTGCCAGTTATGCACCTATAAGTTGCCCAGCACATCCGATTTCTGCGATGCTTTTTATTGATAAGGGTATCTTCCCTAAGCCGCTAACTACCACTGTCGCCGTGACTCACACCTACCAGTCGTTTTGTACTTGATATCGATTCGTGCTTACCTCATTACCTTAGAGTGACATGCACTTGACAACGATTCAAGATGGTTTCATTAGTGTCGCTTGTCTTTCACATTATAGCGACATGTGCCTACTCACTACTATATCCAGTCTTGTACCTGGCAACTTTTCATGTCTATTCCATTACTATATCCAGTCTTGTACCTGGCAACTATCCATGTCTATTCCATTACTGTATCCAGTCTTGTACCTGGCAACTACCCATGTCTATTCCATTACTGTATCCAGTCTTGTACCTGGCAACTATTCATGTCTATTCCATTACTGTATCCAGTCTTGTACCTGGCAACTATCCATGTCTATTCCATTACTGTATCCAGTCTTGTACCTGGCAACTACCCATGTCTATTCCATTACTGTATCCAGTCTTGTACCTGGCAACTATCCATGTCTATTCCATTACTGTATCCAGTCTTGTACCTGGCAACTATCCATGTCTATTCCATTACTGTATCCAGTCTTGTACCTGGCAACTATCCATGTCTATTCCATTACTGTATCCAATCTTGTACCTGGCAACTACCCATTTTATTCCATTATTTATTCCTGTCTGATGGTTTGAACATGACGGCTGCAGAGGTAGGACATCTGGCCTATGAGAGAGAGAAATTCTGGAGGACTGTTGGGGTAGCAAAGTTCTGCTCAGGACAAGCTATTCGATCATGATGATATCCAGTCTTGTACTTGGCAACTGCCCATACATATTTAATTTCTATATTACCAGTTTTCAAATTGAAGCAATCAAATTTAAAAAACAAACAGACGTAACAATGAACCGTCCAACATCAATCAAAACTGATCTAGACATGAATATCATTAAAACAGACATCACATATGATCTCAAAGGTATCATTAATATCAACTTCAGCTGTCGCAAACAGACTGCATAGGAAATAAACATATATTTGTAATTCGCAGAGAAACTTGTAATTTGTTGCTGTCCTAACCAGCGTATTAACAAATATATCGTTACAGTTGCAACAAATAACAAACAAGATTGACACTGTAAGTGCGCTGAGGTAAACGAAAAGTCCTTGACACAGGCATGCAGCCGAGGTTTGTCCAGGTCAGTTAGTTTATGCGTCAGTTCTTCTTATTTAAGTCATGTGACCTTCTTTATATGCGCCATAATGAGAACTTCATAAGCAAATATTCCTATCTAAAGGTCATGGTTTGGCCTTGATGTCAGATATATTCTCCCCGCAACATATACATATATATTTACAGATTTATACATATATATATATATATATATATATATATATATGTTTGTGACGTGTATGTGCGCGCGCATGTAACGATTGATTGATTTATTCATGCGTGCGTTTATCTGTATCTGCGGGCATACCGTAAAAATGAATATTTCAAACATCCAAAACTCAATAATAATATTACGGTTTTGTTTGGTAAAGCAGTGAGATTGTGATCGATACCACGTTCTGTGTACTCGGCGATAACGTTTTTTTTTTTTAAATGTGTATTTATTGAAGAAATGGTTGGAAGTATGCATAGCCCAGGGCAAAAACAATACCGTGTTTCACTTAATTAAACACAACCTCTGCCTGGTGTACTTGACCTCCATTGACCGTTATCACCAAGAGCACGCATGAAACTTGGTTTAGGTCAAGGTTCAGGTATACCAGGGAACAGATATATATGACCGAGTTCTGCACTGAGGTAATTACAGGTTGTATTGATTCATATTTTTATATTAATGTTATGTTATGTTATGCGATCGACGACATGGCACATTGGACATTCTCATGTGTGCTCTGTCCTTCGCTACAGCAGCCATCATAAAGTCCATTTGCACACCGTACCCATGAGATGTTGATTAGTATATATACTAAATATATATTAGATATATTATTGTTGTCATATGACATGTCGGCAGGCATATGCGATCATGAAGCTCCCCAACATAATATTCATATGAGTTCTTCTTCTTCTCTTCCACCATTTACTTCTTTATAGAAGTGATGAGGATGAGGAGGGGTAGTGATCGTGTGTGTGCTTGTCCTAAGGCACTTTGTAAGATGTTATGCATGTTTTTAAAAGGCTGTTCTTGATGCTGTCACTCCATCTTTTGCGGGGTCTTCCTCTTGTTCCGTAATCGTTAGAATTTTTCATTGTGTCTCTCTGTGGATGACGATATCATATCAGGCCATGTATATGAAATAAATGGACAGTAGACTAGTATTAGAGAGCCGCGGTAGCGTAGTTGTTAGTGAACTCGCTTCTCAAAACTGGTGGTCTGGGTTCAACTCCCGCGTGGAATTTTTCCCGACCGCGACGGCTCTCAGGTCGACCCAGCCTCAACTGGGTACCAGACATGCTCTGGGAAAGTAAAGGCGGCTGGCGTGATGCTGACCACATCACCCATCGTGTGCCGACGGTCAATAAAAATACAGGCCTAACACTGTATTGCCCTATATGCCACGAGTTATGAAAGGGTTCCTTTACTTCTTTGTGTTGCTTCTAAACTAATATTACTATTAGTAAACTTCTAAACTAGTATTACTATTAGTAAACTTCTAAACTAGTATTACTATTAGTAAACTTCTAAACTAGTATTACTATTAGTAAACTTCTAAACTAGTATTACTATTAGTAAACTTCTAAACTAGTATTAATATTAGTAAACTTCTAAACTAGTATTACTATTAGTAAACTTCTAAACTAGTATTACTATTAGTAAACTTCTAAACTAGTATTAATATTAGTAAACTTCTAAACTAGTATTAATATTAGTAAACTTCTAGACTAGTATTAATATTAGTAAACTTCTAAACTAGTATTACTATTAGTAAACTTCTAAACTAGTATTACTATTAGTAAACTTCTAAACTAGTATTACTATTAGTAAACTTCTAAACTAGTATTAATATTAGTAAACTTCTAAACTAGTATTAATATTAGTAAACTTCTAAACTAGTATTAATATTAGTAAACTTCTAAACTAGTATTACTATTAGTAAACTTCTAAACTAGTATTACTATTAGTAAACTTCTAAACTAGTATTAATATTAATAAACTTCTAAACTAGTATTAATATTAGTAAACTTCTAAACTAGTATTAATATTTCTAAACTAGTATTACTATTAGTAAACTTCTAAACTAGTATTACTATTAGTAAACTTCTAAACTAGTATTACTATTAGTAAACTTCTAAACTAGTATTAATATTAGTAAACTTCTAAACTAGTATTAATATTAGTAAACTTCTAAACTAGTATTAATATTAGTAAACTTCTAAACTAGTATTACTATTAGTAAACTTCTAAACTAGTATTACTATTAGTAAACTTCTAAACTAGTATTAATATTAGTAAACTTCTAAACTAGTATTAATATTAGTAAACTTCTAAACTAGTATTAATATTAGTAAACTTCTAAACTAGTATTACTATTAGTAAACTTCTAAACTAGTATTACTATTAGTAAACTTCTAAACTAGTATTACTATTAGTAAACTTCTAAACTAGTATTACTATTAGTAAACTTCTAAACTAGTATTAATATTAGTAAACTTCTAAACTAGTATTACTATTAGTAAACTTCTAAACTAGTATTACTATTAGTAAACTTCTAAACTAATATTACTATTAGTAAACTTCTAAACTAGTATTACTATTAGTAAACTTCTAAACTAGTATTACTATTAGTAAACTTCTAAACTAGTATTAATATTAGTAAACTTCTAAACTAATATTATTATTAGTAAACTTCTAATCTAGTATTACTATTAGTAAACTTCTAAACTAGTATTAATATTAGTAAACTTCTAAACTAGTATTAATATTAGTAAACTTCTAAACTAGTATTAATATTAGTAAACTTCTAATCTAGTATTACTATTAGTAAACTTCTAATCTAGTATTACTATTAGTAAACTTCTAAACTAATATTACTATTAGTAAACTTCTAAACTAGTATTAATATTAGTAAACTTCTAAACTAGTATTACTATTAGTAAACTTCTAAACTAGTATTACTATTAGTAAACTTCTAAACTAATATTACTATTAGTAAACTTCTAAATTAGTATTACTATTAGTAAACTTCTAAACTAATATTACTATTAGTAAACTTCTAAACTAGTATTAAGGGTCTCAGGAAAATACAATTTACCAAGCACAGGATTTGAACCTCAAACATTTATTTCTTAAGGGCACTTTTGCTTAGTTCTGCATATTTTATAGCACAACCAGCTAGCTCCTCAAAATAAAGAGCTTTACTTAGGAGTATCTTTTAAACAGCGTCGGCTATAGAACTACAGATAAACCAGGTCAGATTCGATCTTGCACAGACTACAGATAAACCAGGTCAGATTCGATCTTGCACAGACTACAGATAAACCAGGTCAGATTCGATCTTGCACAGACTACAGATAAACCAGGTCAGATTCGATCTTGCACAGACTACAGATAAACCAGGTCAGATTCGATCTTGCACAGACTACAGATAAACCAGGTCAGATTCGATCTTGCACAGACTACAGATAAACCAGGTCAGATTCGATCTTGCACAGACTACAGATAAACCAGGTCAGATTCGATCTTGCACAGACTACAGATAAACCAGGTCAGATTCGATCTTGCACAGACTACAGATAAACCAGGTCAGATTCGATCTTGCACAGACTACAGATAAACCAGGTCAGATTCGATCTTGCACAGACTACAGATAAACCAGGTCAGATTCGATCTTGCACAGACTACAGATAAACCAGGTCAGATTCGATCTTGCACAGACTACAGATAAACCAGGTCAGATTCGATCTTGCACAGACTACAGATAAACCAGGTCAGATTCGATCTTGCACAGACTACAGATAAACCAGGTCAGATTCGATCTTGCACAGACTACAGATAAACCAGGTCAGATTCGATCTTGCACAGACTACAGATAAACCAGGTCAGATTCGATCTTGCACAGACTACAGATAAACCAGGTCAGATTCGATCTTGCACAGACTACAGATAAACCAGGTCAGATTCGATCTTGCACAGACTACAGATAAACCAGGTCAGATTCGATCTTGCACAGACTACAGATAAACCAGGTCAGATTCGATCTTGCACAGACTACAGATAAACCAGGTCAGATTCGATCTTGCACAGACTACAGATAAACCAGGTCAGATTCGATCTTGCACAGACTACAGATAAACCAGGTCAGATTCGATCTTGCACAGACTACAGATAAACCAGGTCAGATTCGATCTTGCACAGACTACAGATAAACCAGGTCAGATTCGATCTTGCACAGACTACAGATAAACCAGGTCAGATTCGATCTTGCACAGACTACAGATAAACCAGGTCAGATTCGATCTTGCACAGACTACAGATAAACCAGGTCAGATTCGATCTTGCACAGACTACAGATAAACCAGGTCAGATCTGATCTTGCACAGACTACAGATAAACCAGGTCAGATTCGATCTTGCACAGACTACAGATAAACCAGGTCAGATTCGATCTTGCACAGACTACAGATAAACCAGGTCAGATTCGATCTTGCACAGACTACAGATAAACCAGGTCAGATTCGATCTTGCACAGACTACAGATAAACCAGGTCAGATTCGATCTTGCACAGACTACAGATAAACCAGGTCAGATTCGATCTTGCACAGACTACAGATAAACCAGGTCAGATTAGATCTTGCACAGACTACAGATAAACCAGGTCAGATTCGATCTTGCACAGACTACAGATAAACCAGGACAGATTCGATCTTGCACAGACTACAGATAAACCAGGTCAGATTCGATCTTGCACAGACTACAGATAAACCAGGTCAGATTCGATCTTGCACAGACTACAGATAAACCAGGTCAGATTCGATCTTGCACAGACTACAGATAAACCAGGTCAGATTCGATCTTGCACAGACTACAGATAAACCAGGTCAGATTCGATCTTGCACAGACTACAGATAAACCAGGTCAGATTCGATCTTGCACAGACTACAGATAAACCAGGTCAGATTCGATCTTGCACAGACTACAGATAAACCAGGTCAGATTCGATCTTGCACAGACTACAGATAAACCAGGTCAGATTCGATCTTGCACAGACTACAGATAAACCAGGTCAGATTCGATCTTGCACAGACTACAGATAAACCAGGTCAGATTCGATCTTGCACAGACTACAGATAAACCAGGTCAGATTCGATCTTGCACAGACTACAGATAAACCAGGTCAGATTCGATCTTGCACAGACTACAGATAAACCAGGTCAGATTCGATCTTGCACAGACTACAGATAAACCAGGTCAGATTCGATCTTGCACAGACTACAGATAAACCAGGTCAGATTCGATCTTGCACAGACTACAGATAAACCAGGTCAGATTCGATCTTGCACAGACTACAGATAAACCAGGTCAGATTCGATCTTGCACAGACTACAGATAAACCAGGTCAGATTCGATCTTGCACAGACTACAGATAAACCAGGTCAGATTCGATCTTGCACAGACTACAGATAAACCAGGTCAGATTCGATCTTGCACAGACTACAGATAAACCAGGTCAGATTCGATCTTGCACAGACTACAGATAAACCAGGTCAGATTCGATCTTGCACAGACTACAGATAAACCAGGTCAGATTCGATCTTGCACAGACACATGCGATCAACTTTTTGAGTTTGTATATAGGGTATGAAACAATAACATGACACGCACAAGTATCTCTCTTCACCCTTCGCCCCTAGGGAGGCATAGATCCACAACCAAGGCCTTCCAAGCCTGCCTATCCAAGACGATCTTTTCCAGATCTCTCCACATTTTCTTGCCCTGAGTCCCTCCTTGCGTAGTCTTTCCTCGGGTGGCAAGCTATGAATATTCCTGGTTGTTGTTTCTGTAGCTATCTAGTGATTTTTACAGGGTGGGGTAGCTAGCCCTACGTCCAACCTCCTTGGTTGTCTCTTACTCTCTCTCTCTCTCTCTCTCGCGCGATCACCACCCAGACCGATGTACAAGATCTCCCCATAAATTATATTCATGTGGAAATCTGATTCATGCAGCCTTAGCATTGGTGTGTTTACATCACATCTTCAGCCCTATTTGGAGCTCTGATGCTTATCCTTCAGCGATGTGTCCGGTTTCAGCCAGCGTTTACTCGGTTCGCTCTCCGTTCTGTAGCCATCTAGTGTTTTTTACGGTGTGAGGTAGATAGTCAACCCCCAATCTCCTTAGTCGCCTCTTACGACATGAGTGACAGGTAACAGTGGTTCTATTCTTTACACCACAATTTGGGCACCGGTAACCACTCGGGCGACGCCCAAGTATACGCATATACTATTCATGAGAGTAGAAATCTACTTGAAGCTACTATGAATGATGTGAGAATGTATATTGTTTCTATATTAATAGATACAAATGAAGTATTTTGGATATATAAAGAGACACGAATAGTTGGAGAAGACCGTAATGGAATGAGACATCCCGGCAAAAAGAGAAGAGGAAGACCACAGAGGACATAAATTCAGGATGTTACTAATAGTGGTAGTATGACGGCTGCAGATGTGGGGCATCTGACTGATCTCGTTTCTCTCTCTCTCTCTCCCTTTGCCTTTTACCCCGGATTGGGGCATAGGCCCTCAACCAACTCATTCCAAGTCTTCCTATCTCTAGCTATCTACAGCTCCCTCCAGCTCTTCTTTATATTGTTGATCTCCGCCTCCAAATCTCGTCTCTATGTATTTCTCGGCCTGCCCTTATTTCGCTGTCCCTGCGGGTTCCAGGCAAGGACCCTTCTTGTTATATTCCCTCCGGTTTTCGCAAAGTGTGTCCTATCCAGCGCCAGCGTCTTTTTTAACCTGTTCGTTCAATCTGACTTATAAGAGAGAGAAATTTCGAAGTACAGTTAGAGTGTGAAGGTTCCGTATAGAGCAAGCTATTTGTTGATAATACTTGGATGTTGGTAACGTTGATATCTGTGCACTTTGTGATCTCAATATTAAGTATTCCTTGATCCCATCAAATTCGGAGAATTCTTCTGATGCATCTTCCATCAAAGTCTTTCATTCCACATCTCCAGATTATAATATTTGCTCATAAACCTGGCAGTATACACGAGCATATCATACAGTGTCAGCCATTAAAAATGGCGGACTTCAGTCATTACTTCGCGGTGAAATGTCGAGTAAGTACACTAATCAAAGAAATACAAGAAACTACTGTAGAAATTACTTTCATGTTTAGAATATTACATTCTTGGTCTCGTAAAATGTGTTGGAAATGGTCGCCCTGTAAATTGAGACATTTATGTTCTTGAGTAAATGTTTTGAAAAACATGGAATTTAAAAAAATAAATTATTTTCGATCCAGAAGTACTTGAGCTTTCAGCTCTTCTGTTCGGTGCCATAGACATCGTAACTCTTCGGTTCGGTGCCACGAACACCGTAAATGTGGAAAACCTGTGGCTTTTCTGCCAGCCCGCGGAATTGAACCGTATTCACAGGGTGCTTATCACCCGTCGTCCAACGCGCTACGAACACGATGGGCAGACGGGCAAAGAAAACATGGAATATAAGACGGTCGTGTTAATTGTCTTAATAGCAATTTGAATATTCTTCCTTCAGCCAGGTAAAGTAATACAAATAAAAGAAGGGGTGAGGGAAGGTTGAATTATAAATTAACTTCTTGAAGCACCCCAGCAGGAAAAAAATGAAATGGCAGGTAGGTGATGAATTAATTATTTGATTGATACATTGATTGATTGATTGATTGATTGATTGAAAGGACCAGTATTGATGCACTTCAATGAATAACTATGCATGCTCCAATTTCTTCCTGATATAAGAAGATCTCAATAGTACACAAACTCCGTAGCACCGGCAAAGGTTCCTGATGTAATTTTGAAAATGGTGGAAATTTTTGTAGAAATTTTAATGCTAATGATTTAAATAATTTTGTCCAGGCAGTGGCTCTGCAGCCAACTCTTATTGGTTTTAAACTACCACCCACGCGTTACTTTACCTGCTTAAACTTGAACACAGGATCTACATGTTATCGTCCGTATCCGGTAGGACTGGGAACTCGATCTCATCTACATTAAGATCCCGGATCTTTAGAGAATTTTTTCGATTTCTCGACGCGGGAAACGAATGCCGAGTACCTTAGAAGCGAGAGGCCAGCCCCTTACCTCCACGCCCCTAAGTCCTTCAAAGGTAAAACAATCGATGAAACTATTGATCTTGCATTGGGGAAAAAGGGAGTTAAACGTTTGAAGAATTAACTTCATTGTACCGAGTCTCCTCATTTGTCTGGGTAGTTATTTCTCCACAAAAATGACACTTCAACAGCCGATAGTATCGCACTAAACACGGGCTCCGTAGATCCAGCAATAATATCCGAACTCTTCGGGAAAATGCATGCGTGAGCCACAGACAACTCTAGATAACTAGGTCAGACAACTGACAGGGAATCTCTGACCTAGATCAGAAAAGGGGCTGGAAAATACAGATGTTTGATAGAACACTGCTCGCATTTTTGCAATTTTACTCAATTCTATGAGTCTATGGTTATTTATTGGTGAAAAATATTTATAATATTGATATTCCTTATTGCTAAACTTAACTTGTTGTATAATATAACTTCGATTTAGCATTTTGTGTTGATTTTAAAATGTATTCGTCTATATATACCAATACTGGAATGCGAGGTCACGTGCTATAGTTGTGGTATGATTTCCCATAATTCTTACCTGAGTCCGAAGGTCCATAAGTTTATAGTTGGCTTTGCGTGAACCGACCGTCGCTTTTCGGATTGGAACCCATGACTTTCAGTGCGAAATTCACATGTCCTGACTGCGTCGTCAAGGAAACCCCTGTGGCACGATTACGGACGCTTTAGACACCAACCAGATTATTCTCTTACCTGTTCTCTTTGTACAGTGGAACCATTTAGAAATCAATAAATGAGATGACTGGATCAGAAGTACTTGGACTCTTAATTAACTTGAGATATGTTGATAACACTGTCATGATATTGAATATTGGACATGATTGCGACCTCTGTGACGTGGAGAGTAGTACTTAGCTCTCGCTTCAAAGGTACTCGGTTCGTTCCCTCGTGGGGACGATGGGGATATTTTTCCAGAGATAACTGATCTCAGTGTAGGTGAGATCGAGTTTCTAGTCCTATTGAATACGGACGATTTAAATGTAGGTGTCTTGCTCTTGTTGAGCACGAAATTGAACCTTTGGCCGTTGCAAATCGATAAGGATAGACTTTAAAGCCTTTGTTGTGCCCACCTGCCCAGCGTGTTCGTAGCGCGTTGGATGACGGGTGGCAAGCCCCTGTGAATGTGGTTCAATTCTGCGGGCTGGCAGAAAAGAAACAGGTTCTCCAGATTTACGGTGTTCGTGGCACCGAACCAAAGGCTTACGATGTCCATGACACCGAGCCGAACAACTGAAAGCTCAAGTGCTTCTGGATCGAAAAAAAAAGTCTTGACTCGGGCAAAATTCATTTCAGTATCTAAAACAATTTGTTACAAAAGCATTATTTCACCATCTTCAAATTTATATTGGTCAAACCTCGCCGATGCTACTGTGTTTGTACACTACCTGTGAGATCTCCATGTGTACGACAGAGATCGGAGCACACATGGTTACTTACCGAAGTGCGATGATAATGGTCTTACTAATCAATCAATCATTCAATCAATCCGCCCGAGTGGTTACCGGGACCCAAATTTGGGGTGTTAAAAATAGAACCACTGTTACCTGCCACGCATGTCGTAAGTAGCGTCTATGAGGGTTTGGCTGAAATCGGATGCACTTGTCCTAAACGTGTAGAAGTCTAAAACGACCTGGAAGAGAACAATAGAACAATAGAACAGGAACGGAAACAAAAAATCTTACTGGAATATAATGCAGATGGCGGTCAAAATATAGAAGAATTGTTTGCATTTGTTGCTGGCCTAAACGTCAATGGCGTCGCAGGCTAGAGAAAGAGAAAAATGGTCGCCTACGCCAGCGGGCTTAGCACACAATAAAGATGTATAATACATAAGAAAAGTTGTGTAAAATGAATATGTGATTACACATACACACTTCTTGAATGAAAACTTTCTTTGCACATTGGAACGCCAATGCAACATTTTGAGAACCCTTGCTGTGGAGACATGTTATATAATGTCATATTAGTTATTGTTTTTGATTAAATATGGGGAAATCTAAAAATAAATCTTGTATTAACGAATAAAAACAAACATAGTCTCAACAACCATTATCTGGTCGAGTTAGATTTTGTATCTTCGCACAATGACCGGTGGTGCCCTTGATTGTGTTTGAACATTGATCTAAAACCTTAACCTCAGTAAACTGGAAGTTTTGGTGCTCTGACCTTCAGAAGTAAATATTAGCTATGTTTTTTGTTGTTTGTTTTGTTTGTTGGTGTAAATAGGTCGCATATAGTTGCGGAAGAACGCGCAGTAATTCGCTGAGAAAACTTGGTCTCCTTTCTGTTGCTTTTCTCATCACGATATGTTCATTGGTAGTCATAAATTCCACTGTGTAATGTGTTTTATGTTGTACAAATTTACTTTTGCGAACGAGCTAGTGGCATCAGTGGTTTGCTACCTTTCGTGTGCTGCTTCGCCATTTTACGAACGAGCTAGTGGCATCAGTGGTTTGCAACCTTTCATGTGCTGCTTCACCATTTTACGAACGAGCTAGTGGCATCAGTGGTTTGCAACCTTTCATGTGCTGCTTCACCATTTGACGAACGAGCTAGTAGCATCAGTGGTTTGCAACCTTTCATGTGCTGCTTCGTCATTTTACGAACGAGCTAATGGTATCAGTGGTTTGCAACCTTTCATGTGCTGCTTCGCCATTTTACGAACGAGCTAGTAGCATCAGTGGTTTGCAACCTTTCATGTGCTGCTTCGCCATTTGACGAACGAGCTAGTAGCATCAGTGGTTTGCAACCTTTCATGTGCTGCTTCACCATTTTACGAACGAGCTAGTAGCATCAGTGGTTTGCAACCTTTCATGTGCTGCTTCACCATTTTACGAACGAGCTAGTAGCATCAGTGGTTTGCAACCTTTCATGTGCTGCTTCACCATTTTACGAACAAGCTAGTAGCATCAGTGGTTTGCAACCTTTCGTGTGCTGCTTCTCCATTTTAATCGACAGAGGAGCACAGAATAGTAACACTGCGGCCTACAAGGCATGTCGTAAGAGACGACTGAGGTTGAGACCTAGAGAAGTTACCCTAGTAAATAAAAAGTGTCACAGAAATAGGATGTGCTGGCTGACTTGTAGAACTTTGCTGAGAGAGGCAAAAAAATATCGGTCTCAGTTCCATGAAAGAGATTGACGAGTTGCCCAGGATAGAGTGGTGTGGAGAAATTCTTGCCTGCCCTATGTAACGTATAACGGTACGAGATGAATTATTATATTATAATTACTTATTAATATAAGTGTTGGGTAGGGGGCGTATGTAGTGATCTTGTGGTGATTCTTTTAAGGCACTTTATAAGCTGTTTTTTTAAATTTTCTTAAGGCTGTTCTTGATGCCGTTGTTCCATCTTTTGCGTTGGCTTCCTCTTGTTCTGTACTGGTTATAATTTTGTCAGTGTGACTTCCTGGTAACGCAAAAACACTTTCTGTAAAGCAAAAACAAATTATACAAATATCATGTAAGCTACACATGAAATAGATTATCTGCCGTCAAAATGTAACTGATTCTGCATCTCTGTTAATGAGAATCTGAGCCAACACCTTTTTTCTGCAGTCGACAAATGTCTGAAATGGAAAGGGTGATGTCAACACGCATGATATTTGTGAACTATTCAGTTCTTCTTCTTCTTCTTCGACCGCCCCAAGTCCACCACTGGTTACCCACTATGTGTGATTTTTATGTGATTTGAGCCTAAGAGCGATTGTCCATTGTGCTATTAATGCGTCTAAAAGTACATCCGATTTCTGCGACGCTTTTTATTTACTAGGGTAGCTTCGCTATGCCATACATCAGTCGCTTCTTATGGACCCCGGTACCACATAGACAATTTGACCGAACAAAAACGATGCTTTGTTTGAAACGTTATAGTAACAGGTACAGAGTGAGAGAATGTTAATTTATATAACTACCACTACTACCACTAAACCTCAAAGAGCAATGTTACTTCGATGCCGTGGAAACAGAGTAAAGGGTCGTCCACGCAGAAAAAAATGTGAACCTCAGAGATAGCAGAGGCGACGATAAACATGGCCTATGATCATTGTTTATGTTCATTTTTCGGACAAGTGATGAGAAGGGACGGTTTATAATACATTGTGACAGCCGGTAACAGCGAGGGAAGACGAGACAGAGGAAGACAAAGAGAGACAATATTAGACAGTCTCTCACTCTCGCGATCACCGCCCAGACCGATGTACCAGATCTCCCCATAAATTCTATTCCTGTGGAAATCTGATTCATGAAGCCTTAGCATTGGTGTGTTTTACATCACATCTTCAGCACCATTTGGAGCTCTGGTGCTTATCAGTCGGTGATGTGTCCAGTTTCAGCCAGCGTTTACTCGGTTCGCTCTCCGTTTTGTAGCCATCTAGTGTTTTTTACGGTGTGGGGTAGCTAGCACCACGCCCAACTTCCTTAGTCGCCTCTTACGACATGCGTGGCATGTAACAGTGGTTCTATTCTTTACACCCCAATTCTAGCACCGGTAACGACTCGGGCGATATTAGACAGCCTCAGTATAAAAGACCATTCTCAGTATAACAACATCGACGGGTCCTATTTTCTGTCTCGTAGGGAACAAGTTGCCATCCTACCCCTCCGAACCGGCCACAACCAGCTCCGCGCACACATGTTTCACAAATTTAAAATTGGCACAACTAGCCTGTGCCCCTGCAAAAGGCGGACATGACGGCAGAACACGTTCTGCAAGATTGTCAACTGATAGCAGGTATAAGAAAAGAAACCTGGTCCCATAACACAGAGCTTCGCGAGAAGCTGTACGAAGGAACGGAATCCCTTAAAAACACGGAAAAATTTATGATAAAAGTTGGTTCATCAGTCTAGGCCGGGATCGCAGGAGAGAGAGAGAGAGAGAGAGAGAGAGAGAGAGAGAGACAGCCTGACTTCATGGCACGGAAGAGAGTCAATATCTGAGATAATAACAGTTACCAGGGACAGAGATTTGTGGACAGTTCTGCATTCCGTACAAACTCATCAAAAACTAGTTCTTTTCATCGTGATTCCTTTCCTTCTTCTTCTACCTAATGAAACTAATTATCACGTAACAGCAGAAACATGGGAGCAAGTCGTGATCTTACACAATCTAAAAACTGTAGGGCTCAAAAATCACTTCACTAACTACTGAGTGTTTATCATCAACATTAAGTAGCTTGTCCCCTCCGGAACTTGGTTCCCATAACAGCAGTCCTGAAACGATCTATGCAAGTTGATCGACGTCAACAGCAATCCTTTTCAGATCGTTAATAACATCTTGCACTCATCGTCATCTAGATCTTCCTTTCATTCTTTTTCCGGGCGCTAATCCCTTCAAAATTATCTTCTCTAGGCACCCATGTCGTTTGCTATTTCCGAAATATTTAATTTTTCTTTGGTTGTATGCTCTTTAATAGCCAACTCTCTTTAATATCAAACTGTTGCAGAACAGAAGCATTTGTTCTGTTCACTGTCCATGATATTCTAAGTACTCTTCTGTAGAATTTCCATTCAATGGCATTAATGATCTTCTCGGCCGCTTGGTTAATTGTCCATGTCTCACAATCATATGTTGCCAAGGAAAAAGCGAAGGCCATTAAACCTTTATTTTTTCTTATGTCAGTCATGAAAAAATGAAAATCGTGGCATATTTTTTATAGGACTTTGCCATCAACAATAGCAAATGAGTCTTCGATTTTCTAGGCACCACTTATACTTTCAGTAGTGTGCCATTGCTTTCTGAAAGGTGAGGTACAAATCACCAACGCTGGTTATGTTCGTAAGAACGTTCGTATTGCTAGACTATGCAATGGGTGCCGTAAGAAAAAAGGATACGTGGTTCGAATCCTGTGTTAGTAAATTTTTGGAGGGGCTGGGGGATTTCTAATACTTATACATCATCATCAAGGTGCGTATCCTTTATAGGACGTTGCTCTCTTTGCAGCACATCTGAAATTCACTCTGTTTCTAGCCTGTTCACCCACTTCGCCGATGGTCATATTATGGTTTCTTTAATATATTGTAGCCATCTTCTTCTTGGTCTGCCTGTGCCTCTGTGTCCTGGTACCCTGCCCTCTAATATTGTTCTCTCCCGGCCATCGTGACGTTTGATGTGACCAAAATATCTAATTTTTTTCTGTATAGTATACTGTTTATCAGCCAATGTCTGTAGCACTCAGTTCTTTCAGGACATCAGTGTTCTTTCATTTTTCTATCCATGGTATTCGTATGATCTTTCTGTAGTACAGTATTTAGTTTCGAAAGACTTGTACACTGTCTATTTATTGATAATATTCATTGCTTCCCCTGGTATTCTTACAAAAAAATCCTGATTCTCAAATCACCAACAATAAAATGTGCTTAGTCTTACGGTAACTCCCCATTAGCATAATACCATTAGCACAGTGGCGGTTCGTCATTAAGGGTCAGTGGGGCCGGCCCCACCAAAAATAAGGTGTAACGTGTATTTATTATTTTATACGTTAAAATATATCCTAACCGAAACCATGATTTTTCCGAAAATGTATGTCTGGCCTCATCATCACAAATGATCACGAGCTGCCACTGCATTAGCATAATACCATTAGCATTAAATAAGAACGGGCGTTAGCATATTGTTGGTTTACTAACTTTTACCCTACTTAGGGATAATATTCTATCAAGTGCTTTATGATAATTTTGTTTTATCTCTACAACTTGATTTTTAAACCAATGATGTGCATTAAGTATATGAACTTATTGCACTAGTGTTTAGAATAAGACCTCGCTATCAGTAAAAACGTTACCACATGCGGTGTGTGCATGCAGTGACCAGTTCATATATGCGTGTGACATTATGTGTGTAAGTGTGTATGTATGTGTACCACCCCGCATCTCTAACACCCAATTGCTTTGTTTTGTGTGTAATCACGATGATACTAAACAATAGATCACATTTAATTTGAAATTCTAGGGCAGTGCTCTACAACGGTTTTTTTTTTAATATACCGATGGCGCATCTGACTGATGACTGTGGAGGCGCGGGGTCATGTGACAATTGCAATAATAATATGGATAATAAAGTAATATTAATAGTGACATTAAAAAAAATTAATTAAATAATTAAACCTGACTTTTTGAAATCGTGGCATATCCTTTACAACACTTGGCCATCAACAACAGAAAACGAGTCTCTATTTTCTAAGCACCACTAATACGTTCAAAAGTTTGCCATTGCTTTCTAAACGGTGAGGTCTACTTTTACCGTTTGTAAAAATCCAAGGACGGCTAGAGTACTGCATGAAGGAAAACTGACAGAGGCCTTTGAAATAAAGACTGGTGTGCGACAGGGCTGCCTTTTATCGCCCTTCCTTTTCCTGCTGGCTATTGACAGGATAATGAGATCAACAACTGCCAGGGGAAGAAATGGAATACAATAGACCATGGTGAGTCAATTGGAGGATCTGAATTTTGCAGATGATCTAGCACTCCTCTCTCACAACCATCAGCAGATGCAAGAGAAAACGACAAAACTAGAAACAGTCTCACAGCAACTAGGCCTGACTATTCACGGGAAGAAAACAAAGATCATGAGATTAAATGCTGGTTCCAGAGACCCAATCTTATTGAGAGGATCACCACTAAAAGAGGTTGACACATTTACATATCTGGGAAGTGTCGTCAACATTCAAGGTGGTACAGATGAAGACGTTAGGGTTAGAATACAAAAGGCAAGATCAGCATTTGCCATTCTGAAGAACATATGGAGTTCAAGAATGATCAGGAATAAAACTAAGATAATGATATTTAACTCAAATGTCAAGTCTGTCCTTCTGTATGGAGCGGAGACATGGAGAACGACTAAGGTGAACACCAAAAGCTGCAGACATTCATTAATAGATGCCTACGCAGGATACTCCATCTGAGATGGTACGACAGGACCACAAACAGAGAACTGTGGGATAGGGCAGGACAACGGCAGGTGGAACAAGAGATAATGAGCAGAATGTGGACATGGATAGGACACACACTGAGGAAACCCCTGACAGCATCGTGAGACAGGCTCTCCGATGGAACCCCAGGGCAATAGAAGTAAGGGAAGACCTAGAAACACCTGGAGACGGGAGTTAGAGATGGAACGCAAAAAACGGGAAGAGAGTGGCGAGATCTGGAAAAGATGGCCTTGGATAGGTGGGCTTGGAAGGCCTTGGTTGCGGATCTATGCTTCCCTAGGGGCGAAGGGTGAAGAAGAAGAAGAAGAAGAAAAATCCAAGGGAACTAATCTGCTTCCAAACTTGCCCGCCGCGGAGTTTCTTCTTCTTCTTTGCGTTCGTTCTTTACGACCAATTTTAATCACTCTTTGTGATATGTTTGATCTTTGCCAAGAACGTGAATACGTTGCACATTGGTTTGGTAGGCCCCTAAACGCATACACTTCTACACGTTTAGGACACATGCATCAGATTTCAGCCAAACTCCCTTAGTCGCCTCTTACGACATGCGTGGTAGGTAACTGTGGTTCTATTCTTTACACTCCAAATGTGGGACCCGGTAACCACTCTGGCGGCCGTGGAGATTGAACCAGGTACGCTTGTGTTATGATCGGGCTCACTACCGCGTAAGCTACATACGCTCAAAATATTGTGCCTACAAAAATGCAGAATCATATTCAGAAACAGATTATTTTCTCTTGAGCTTCTAGTTAACGCTAACGCCAGAGTAATAATACATGGTGCAAGGGATGTACCACACTGGCGTCATGGCGCCTGTGGTAACCACGTAGGACATCGCTGCTCTATGTCATTTGTAGTTTAATATGTTAGGTAGAAGTTATGATGAATACAAGGGAAGACTGAAGTAAAACTATGTAACAAAGGTGAAACACTTACACGCGAAGTAAGATAGTTTTACAAAGTACAACAACACGATTCAACTACGTTTCCACCAAAAAGCAAAGGATACAGCCCGCGTAATGACGGGGCACTCAAGGGAACCAACGATTCGTAACTTTGCGACCGAGGCGAACGAGGTAGGAGCCTACAGAAGCTACCATAGTAAATAAAAAGTGTCGCAGAAATCGGATGTGCTAGTCTACCTTTAGGCGCATAACTGGCACAAGCTACAATCGCTCTTAGGCTGAGATTACATACAAATCACAAAAGAGTGGTTTAGCAAGGGATAAATATGGAACGTTCGAAGAAAAAGGAGTAGCAAGCAAAGGAAACAAAATAAAACAAAAAAAGATTTTGGTCCTATACACCAGACATCAAAAACACAGTCAGACGCTAAATTCCACACTACCTTAGGATTAAAGTACGTGATTAAAAACGAAAAACAAAATAAATGTGAAAAACATATGAAGCGTACACAAAAACCCGTTCTAACAATCTCTTCTTATCATGATTCGGGGAGGTAAATCAAGGATTAGAGAAACGAAAGAAGAATAGGTACTAAATGTAGCAAAGTCTGACTTAAAACACATCAAATAGAGTAAAACACATCAAATAGAGTAAAACACATCAAATAGAGCAAAACACATCAAATAGAGCAAAATACATCAAATAGAGTAAAACACATCAAATAGAGCAAAACACATCAAATAGAGCAAAACACATCAAATAGAGTAAAACACATCAAATAGAGCAAAACACATCAAATAGAGCAAAACACATCAAATAGAGCAAAATACATCAAATAGAGTAAAACACATCAAATAGAGTAAAATACATCAAATAGAGCAAAATACATCAAATAGAGTAAAACACATCAAATAGAGTAAAACACATCAAATAGAGTAAAACACATCAAATAGAGTAAAACACATCAAATAGAGCAAAACACATCAAATAGAGCAAAACACATCAAATAGAGCAAAACACATCAAATAGAGCAAAACACATCAAATAGAGCAAAACACATCAAATAGAGTAAAACACATCAAATAGAGCAAAACACATCAAATAGAGCAAAACACATCAAATAGAGCAAAACACATCAAATAGAGCAAAACACATCAAATAGAGCAAAACACATCAAATAGAGCAAAACACATCAAATAGAGCAAAACACATCAAATAGAGCAATACACATCAAATAGAGCAATACACATCAAATAGAGCAAAACACATCAAATAGAGCAAAACACATCAAATAGAGCAAAACACATCAAATAGAGCAAAACACATCAAATAGAGCAAAACACATCAAATAGAGCAAAACACATCAAATAGAGCAAAACACATCAAATAGAGCAAAACACATCAAATAGAGCAACATACATCAAATAGAGCAAAACACATCAAATAGAGCAAAACACATCAAATAGAGCAAAACACATCAAATAGAGCAAAACACATCAAATAGAGCAAAACACATCAAATAGAGCAAAATAGCTGAATACAGAACACATATCGCATAGGATAGTACAGCAAGACAACGCTTGTAATCTTAATTATAAAGTTCATTGTCTGTGTGTGTATGTGTCACAGGTAAATTACGAGAACGCTTAACTCTGGAATAATGTAAATTAGACAGATTATTCCTGCTGAAATGTGTTAGTTAACGAAACCATTGTCAACTCTTTACTGGCGTTCTTTAATGAGTTATCTACTAGTTGAGTTTCCTTATAAATGTATGTTTATGTATGTGAGTTTCCTATATAGCATGTTAAGTCAGACATTACACTAGGTCATTGAGCATGAGCATCGGTAAACATGCTTCTTCTTCTTCAAAAGAACACTTATAGACCACATCTATATAGACCATTTGTTAACCACGCTTTATGATTTTAATGTGATCCGAACCTAAGAGAAGCTATACGTTGTGTCAGTTATGCCCCTAAAGAACGCCAGCACATTCAATTTCTACGACACTATTTATTTACTAGGGTAGCTTACCTCAGTCGCCTCTTACGACATACCTTGTAGGTCGCAGCGTTACTATTATTTGTTCCCCTAGAGAGCTACAACAACACATGGGTGGGTAAACAGAAAGCACTCCTGATAATAAAGAAAGCACGCCTTCAGGAAAAAATCAGTCAGAAGCGCCATACCAGGCGCCAGACTACGTCTGGATTCATAGCAGGCGAACGAAAGAAGAAGACGACACTGCGCAACTTTACTTCCCAGTGTTTCTCTGATACCAAACTGGGTCGACCTGAGAATCGTTACAGTTGGAACAAAATTGAACCCCTACTGTTGAAATGAACGCGGACCACGAGCCAGAGAAGCGAGTGCACTATTCACTACGCTATAGCCGCTCTCTGTTTAGGGCAGTTGGTTATTTATTATTGGTTGCTTATCCGAAGCTATGGGCATAACCATAAGGGTATTAATAGAGAATATATGCGCATAAAGATGTTAGCGACGATAGAGCAAGAGCTCTGTAGTACTGACGAAACTTTGAGGATGGTAAAAATGTGGAGTTTTATTATAATTAATCTTCTTTTTCTTCGAACGCTCCATATCGATCACTTGTCAACTACCCTGTTTGATTTGTTTTGTGATCTGAGCCTAAGGGCGATTGTACGTTGTGCCAGTTATGCGCCTACAAGTACACCAGCACATCTGGCAACCGAGTGATTATCGGGGCTCAAATTTGGGGTGTAAAGAATAGAACCACTGTTACCTGCCCTGCATGTCGTAAGAGGCGACTTTGGAGGTCTGGATGAAATCGGATGCCCATGTCCTAAAAGTCTATGAGTTTAGGGGCCTACCAAACCAATGTGCAACGTATACACGTTCTTGGCAAAGATCAAACATATCACAAAGAGTGATTAAAATTGGTCGTAAAGAACGAACGCAAAGAAGAAGAAGAAGGAGAAGACCAGCACATCCAATTTCTGCAATGTTTTTTATTTACTAGGGTAGCTGTCCTAGGTCATACATCAGTGGCCTCTTACAAGATGCCATGTTGACCGCAGTGGTACTATTCTTTGATTCCCTTGCTGGCCCTGGCACCACACGGGCTATTAAAATTAATTATTGTTTTGCCTGCGCAGCGACTTTCCAGCCTACTTCCTCTAAGTGTTCAACGTTTTTTGTCCGTCTTCGACAGGACTAGGGGCTTGACCTCACCTACTTTTCTGTTTATTCTATTTAACATATGTGTCTACTTTTTGCAAGCTTATCAGTGCCCCATTTATGATAGCGTTTATGACATGACTTATGAGATGTGGACATATTAGGCAGCTGGTTTTTTTTTCGATCCAGAAGCACTTGAGCTGAAAGCTCTTCGGCTCGGCGCCATGGTCATCGTAACCCTTTGGTTCTGTGCCACGAACACCGTAAATCTAGGGAATCTGTGGCTTTTCTGCCAGCCCGCGGAATTGAACCCACACTCACAGAGGGCTAGTCACCCGTAGTTCAACGCGCTACGAACACGCTGGGTTCGTTTAAATTATGGGATATCGATCTCAGCAAGGGATGGGAGAGTGGTGTTTTGGAGAGGGAAAAGAGTTCACCTTAGTGTACTTGCACAGGTTTTTTCTTCTCTGTCCTTTACACATGGGCGTTGATATAAATTTTTGCATGGAGGAAGGATTAGGTGGGGGTGGGGGAATGATGAATTACAAAATTAATTTAGTTTGTAGCTCACTACAGAGGTAGCAAGGAATAGTAACTTTGCCACCTACAAAGCATGTCGTAAGAGATGACTGATGTATGGGGCTTAGGTAAGCTACCCTAGTAAATGAAAAGTGTCGCACAATAGGATGTGGCGTCCTACTTGTAGGGGCATAACTGGCACAACTGGTACAATCGCTTTTAGGTTCAGATCGCATAAAATCACAAAGAATGGTTTAACATGTGTTCGATATGACGTGTTTGAAGAAGAAGAAGAAGAAGCCTACAATAAAATGAGAAGATCAGATTAACATAAATCTATTTTATTTTTTAAAAAGCGGTTTTCCAGAGAATGTTCTCCCACCCTTTACCTTAAAGTATGTACGCCCATGACGTTACCTGTAAGTTACTTTGAAATACATGCACGAAACTATACCTTGCCTCCTATGCAATTCTTTTTGTTATCTGTTAACATTTCACCTAATTCCCACGTAGGTGGGTTCTAAATTTAGCATTTTATTATCATAGTACAGGTGTATTTAGCAATGATTGTTCACTTAAAAAAACACAGGTGAAAGAATGAATAGAATATAGGACAAAGAAGAAGACGAAGAAGTGGTTAGTGTTAGATGTGAAAGAGAAGAAAAGTAGGAGAGACATGAAGAAGGCAAATACGATCTGTTCCTCAGCAGAACAGACGCTGTCATTATATTTCGTTTATCCTGCCCATCGTGTTCGTAGCGCGTTGGACGACGGGTGAGAAGCCCACTGTGAGTCCGCTTCAATTCCGCGGGCTGGCAGAAAAGCCACAGGTTCTCCAGATTTACGATATTCGTGGCACCGAACCGAAGGGTTACGATGTCCATGGCACCGAACCGAAGAGCTGAAAGCTCAAGTGCTTCTGGATCAAAGGAAAATTTTTTTTTACTGGGCACTTCAGACTCAACATACACTTAAATAGACTAGGAATAAGTGAAACAGCTCTCTGAGAGCGTCAGCAGGCGGAACAGACACCGGAGGATGTCCTGCAAGACTGTCTCCTCCTTAGTGAGCTGAGAAGCAACATGTGACTACACCCAGTTGTTCTAAAAAAAAACAATTAAGTTTACGGGAAACCTGACAGACGTTGAAGCTGATTGCTCAGTTTGTGGTCCACGGTAACATAAGTGCTTGACCAGAGATCGATTCAGAAGAAGGAGAAGAATGCAGGTGTTTTATTACACAGGTGTTTTATTACACTGGTGTTTTATTACACTGGTGTTTTATTACACTGGTGTTTTATTACACAGGTGTTTTATTACACAGGTGTTTTATTACACTGGTGTTTTATTACACTGGTGTTTTATTACACATGTGTTTTATTACACTGGTGTTTTATTACACAGGTGTTTTATTACACAGGTGTTTTATTATTTGAAGTTTTTAGTTTTAGAGTTTGTACAGAAAATAAAGAAAAATGGAGATGGTCGGACATGAAGATGAGGAGAGTAAAAATACTGTAGGAGGAGGTAGAAGAGGTAGAAAAGGAAGAAGAAGAAGGGAGATATATATATATATATATCTCTCTCTCTCTCAATCCCCATGAGAACGGAGATGGGGGTGGGGACATGAGGTGAAAGAGAGTAGAAATACTGTATGAGGAGGTAGAAGAGGTAGACAAGAAAGAAGAAGAATGAAGATGGAAGGACACCCGAGTGGTTACCGGGGCCCAAATTTGGTGTGTAAAGAATAGAACCACTGTTACCTGCCATGCATGTCGAAAGAGGCGACTAAGGAGGTTTGGCTGAAATCGGATGCATGCATCCTAAACGTGTAGAAGTCTATGCATTTAGGGTCTACCAAACCAATGTGCAACGTATACACGTTCTTGGCAAAGATCAAACATATCACAAAGAGTGATTAAAATTGATCGTAAAGAAGAAGAAGATGAGAGGAGATGGAAGGACGTGAAGATGAGGAGAATAAAAATACTGTAGGAGGAGGTAGAAAATGAAGAAGAAGAAGAGGGGGATCTTCTCTCTCTCGATCCCCATGAGAAGGGAGATGGAGGGACATGAGGTGAAAGAGAGTAGAAATACTCTAGGAGGAGGTAGAAGAGGCAGATAAGGAAGAAGAAGAATGGAGATGGTGGTGGGGGGACATGAGGTCAAGGAGAGTAGAAATACTCTAGGGGGAGGTCGAAGAGGTAGGAAGAAAGAGAAGAAGTGATAATATATATGTTAAAGCGGTGTGTACAATTTCACTGTTATATTGAATGATTGTTTAATGAAGTCAGTGATAGAAGAGAAGGGCTGAAAATAGAACTCGTTCGTTACACCCATCTGTTATGCCCACGCTCCTGACCTTGGATGCTGTAATAGATTTGAGAGAAGGATGCAGGGATGTGGGTGGGCGGTTGAGTACGAGTGCTCTTGGTGTGGGGGAGAGTGAAATGTCGTGGTGTGTGTGGGTATCGGTGGTGTATGTGGATTTTAGTGCGTGTGGGTGCATGCAATGGGTGTTGGTTTGTACGCCATTAGTGTGTGTTCGGCGTCAGTAGTGTGTGTATTGAGTCAGAAGTGTGTGTTCGGTGACATCAGCGTGTGTTTGGAGTCAGTAATTTGTGTTCGGCGGCAGTAGTTTGTGTTCGGTGGCAGTAGTTTGTGTTCGGCGTCAGTAGTTTGTGTTCGGCGTCAGTAGTGTGTATATTGAGTCAGAAGTGTGTGTTCGGTGACATCAGCGTGTGTTCGGAGTCAGTAATTTGTGTTCGGCGACAGTAGTTTGTGTTCGGAGTCAGTAATTTGTGTTCAGCGTCAGTAGTTTGTGTTCGGCGTCAGTAGTGTTATATTGAGTCAGAAGTGTGTGTTCGACGGCATTAGTGCATGTATTGAGGCAGTCGTGTGTGTTTGGTGTCAATTTGGCAGAACTCTTCTTAAACATTTTACATGTCTCCATTTGTGTATGATGCTGTGTGTCAATTTCCATGACTAATTACTGTATAATAACTCCCAAAACACTACTATTTATATATATATATATATATATATATATATATATACGATGAACAACCGTAGAAGACTAAGATGGTTAGGCATTTGAGAAAAATGAACAATAGCCGCATACCCCAACAGGTGCTGTTCTGTAAGCTTTCTAAGAAGAAGAGGCACCATGGCTTTCGGGGAGGCACCAAGACAGACAACTGCTCATACATAATGAAGTCTGCAAGATCTCAATGAAGAACTTTTCTATCGGTTCCAACAAATGAGAAAAACTAGCTGATGACAGAACAACATTATGCAAATGTGCAGAATCTTTGGAGAAGAGACTTAGTGGTGAGCTGAAAGACAAGAGAGAGAGAGAGACAAGCATAAACTCAGAAGTTGTCATAGTAAAACCCTTGCCAAGTAGGTGACTCTCTGTAAAGATCTTCTTCTTCTCGTTTGCTGATGTTCAATGTCTACACAATGAGTCTGGTTCTCTGGATGTATGTTGTTGTATTTGTTAGTTCATCAAAGCTTTCAAACAGCTTTGTGTTGATGTCTGTCTCTGTTGACGAGTGTTCTTTCCGTAGTTCATTCATCAGGTAATAATTTTGCAGGATGTGTTCAGCTGTATTTGCTTTCTGTCCACATGCACATGTGGGTGATGGAACTAGTTTTAGTCTGTGTAAGTGTCTGTTCATTCTGTTGTGTCCAGTTCTGAGTGGAAACAATATCACTTTCCT
The DNA here is from genome assembly GCA_020796225.1 of Arion vulgaris. NCBI lineage: Eukaryota > Metazoa > Mollusca > Gastropoda > Stylommatophora > Arionidae > Arion > Arion vulgaris. The sequence goes on from CM036758.1 coordinate 74,600,868, forward strand.
TGCTCTATCTAGATAGTGGTAATTATCTCTGTGCTGGTCTTCTTTTCTAATGGCCTTGATGAGCGTTTTCTTTTCCTGGAAATGATTATTTGATTCCTTTGTTCCTTCTGTAAAGAGAAAAAAATGCCATACATATATACAGGGTGTTCAAGATTAAAGCAGCCCCATTGACAAATCGAAAGTTGCCAGATAATCTATCGCGTTATGTTTATGTACTATTTAAACCGGTTCTGACTAGCTCGTTTTACGTCACATTTGTTCATCGCCCCTTCCCGCACTACAATTACATACCGTCACATAACCTTGACCTATACTACGTCATAACTGAACCTTCTCATTTTCATACATGTATGACAGATTGACTCCATTCACAGGTTGCTATTATCTTGAACACCCTGTATAATGCAATGTCTACCAGTGTGCCAGCAACAAACGTAATGACAACTAAAACAATACCACATCAACGAAAATATTTATCAATCGATTCATTGAAAAACAAAGACTCAAATGATTTGGTCACTTGGTGAGAATGAACTCGAATACACCAAAAGCAAGAACGTACAACCTGAAAATAGAATCATCAAGAGGAAGAGGTTGACCAAGATAAGAATGAGTTGATGGAGTTTTATTTTTTTCCCGATCCAGAAGCACTTGAGCTTTCAGCTCTTCGGCTCGGTGCCATGGACATCGTAACCCTTCGGTTCGGTGCCCCACCGTGAATCTGGAGAACCTGTGGCTTTTCTGCCAGCAAGCGGAATTGAACTCGCACTCACAGAGAGATAGTTACACGTAGTCCAACGCGCTACGAACACGCTGGGCAGGCGGGCGAGTTGCTGGAGTTACAGACATCTTAAAACTCCACAATACCACAACATATCAAGCGACCGAGCGTGCATTATCTCGGAAACCGATCATCACTTAAACCTGTTACGCCTAGAGACAAAAAAGCGGAGGACGAAAGAAAGAAAGAAAGATAGAAATTAGAAGCAATGATGAGGATTGATTATTTTCATGGTAAACCTGATGCCTTGCAGGACGGCTATGGACAATCAAAGGCTAACGGAGAGCGAACCCAGTAAACGTTGACTGAAACCGGACACGTTACCGAAGGATAATCACTATTTATAGATCTCTAAATGGCGCTGAACGATGTGACGTAAAAATACGTTCTTGGAAAAGGTTGTTTTTACGAGTATATATAACAAAAAGAATGATCAAAATGACTGAAAAAGAACGTAAGAGAGAGAGAGAGAGAGATTATTTTCGTTATTTGGCATCAAGTGTTGGAGACATACTGGGACCATTGCAAAGAAACAGAGAATATCATTAATGCCTTTGAATGTAAATGCTACAGAAGAATACTTCGAATATCATGGACAGAAAAAGAACAAACTGTTCTGCAACAACGATATTAAGAGATTGGCTATTGATCAAACATCAAGAAAAATTAAACATTTCGGACGATCAAACGACATGAGTATAATATTTGGAAGGAATCCAGAAGAAGAATGAGAGGAAGACCTAGAAGACATGTTAGAATGTCATTGACTATCGAGAATGACGATGCGCTCACAGCACAGAACTTCAGATGTGTCATGGAAGAGAAAGGACAAATCGAAGAATACTTAGAATATCATGGACAGAGAAAAGAACAAATGCTACAGAAGAATACTTAGAATATCATGGACAGAGAAAGAACAAATGTTACAGAAGAATACTTAGAATATCATGGACAGAGAAAAGAACAAATGTTACAGAAGAATACTTAGAATATCATGGACAGAGGAAAAAACAAATGCTTCTGTTCTGCAACAACTTGATATTAAAGAGTTGGCTATTAAAGATCATAACATCAAGAAAAATTAAACATTTCGGACGCATCAAACGACATGAGTATAATAATTTTGGAAGGAATGCTGCCTAGAAGAAGAATGAGAGGAAGACCTAGAAGACGATGTGTGCAAGATGTCATTGACGATCTGAGAATGACTGCTGCTGACGCCGGTCAACTAGCACAAAACAGAGAGTTTTTCATGACTGCGGTCATGGAAGTCAGGTTCCGAAAGGGACAAGCTACTTGATGATGATGACTGGAGACGTCGTAAAAGAAATTAAAAATAGATATGCATCGCCATACAACAATGTGAACAACTGAAATCTTCATCTAGTGGCACACACAGTAGGGAAACACTCAACAAAAACAGCTTTCACATTCCCAATGGCAACAAACGAGTGCGAGATTTAGACATTTAGCAAATCAAGTGACAAATAATTAACGAATTTTGAGCATAACTGTTGTGTAAGAGTTGTCAAAATGAAATGAACAGATAGACAAACAAATAGATTTTTACAAGAACTCAGATTTGAAGAAAATTGTTATATCTATTTATTTATCTAGATAATTTATCTATCTGTCCGTCCGTCGTCCGTCCGTCCGTCCGTCGTCCGTCCGTCCGTCTGTCTGTCTGTCTATCTGTTTGTCTGTCTGTCTGTCTGTCTGTCTGTCTCTCTATCTATCTATCTACCTATCTATCTATTTGTCTATCTGTCTGTCTGTCGATCGGCCGGTAGATCTTTATTTTTGTCTGTCTATCCGTCCATCTATCTGTATCTGTCTGTCCGCCCGCCCGTCCACCCCATCCGTCCTAACGTTCAACCATCCGCCCGTCCATCTGTCTGTCTATCTTATCTGATCCTCTTAAAATCTATCTATAACTAATCAATGTAGTCTCTCACTAACTAACTAGCCTGAGTTTAATAGCACTAAATATAAGACAAATAATTTCTGAACAATAAAACAATTTATTCTAAAAATACAGAAAGTCAATAAGTATTTATTTAAGACAGTCCACTGAGCGTTTCCAACATACTCACTTAATTACGCCCCCTCCCAGTGCACTCATTATAGTCCAATTACCACCCACACAAACCAAACACACATATACGTCATCAACCTGCGTGAGATATCATTAATAAAGGTGCTATTATCAACATTTAACGACTCTACCTGTTGGTGATAGTTATCAACAATATTGCAGCTCATTACTAGATATTTTTTAATTGTCGTGTTTTTTTGAGCCAAGTAAAACTCGGAAACGCGAAATTGTAAAATTGATTTAATTTCTTCATCGTTCGATATGCACCAACCTCTTATTTAAACCACTCTTTATGAACGGTATCTGCTTCTTCTTCTTAAGCGATCTCTGGGCATGTGATTAGTTTACTGTGGATTATAAACTGGGCAGTCAGCTTCAGATCTGAAGTTTATCGCTGGTTATCTTCTAGTTATCACTACCTGATGCTGAAAGGCAAAACAGGATTAGAGAATAGATAGATAGATAGATAGATCACAGCTGTTATGTAAACAATGAAGCAACAGTTTATCTCTTGTTATTGTTACAGTATCATAATACTGTTCCCATATAAACAACAGTTCGCATTGTTTGATTATGGAACATCAAAAATGATCTCAAGAAGACAGAATCAGATCTTGTGGGACGTGTGTGTGGTGCCGGGGCCCGCAAGGGAAGCGAAGAATAGCACCACTGCGACCTACAAGGCATGTCGTAAGTGGCGATTAATGTAGGACCTAGGTAAGAGACACTAGTAAATAAAAAGTATTGCAGAAATCGAATGTGCTGGATTACATATAGGCGCATAACTGGCGCAACATATAATTTCTCTAAGGCTCACATCACATGCAAACGACACAGATTGGTTAACTAGTGATCGATATGAGCGTATGAAGAAGAAGAAGAAAAAGAAGCTTGATTAAAGAACATGAACATTGCCATCATGTAGACAGTATCAGATCTTGTGTCTTTTTTGTACTGTTCTTCTTCTTCTCTCTTATTCTGTTTTGTCTCACAACGTCAGGATAAGAAGAGATTTCTAGAACGGGCTTTTGTTTGCGCTTCATAAATAGTGTTTTTCGTCGCCTCTGTTATCTCTGCTGACCAGTAGAACACACCAGACTACCCCACCTCCCAATGGTGCAGAACAGGAAACGTTGAATGAGAGATCAAAGGCTAAGGTGACTTTGACTTGCTGAAACATTTTGAAATTGAAGGTTTTTCATCTACGTAGGAATGCGACTCCGAATAAAAAACGCATGAAGAAACCGGATGTGCTAGTCAAGGATCTATAGGCGCTTAACTGACACAACGAACTCAGACTCCAAGGCGCGAATAATACAGATCATAAAGAATGGTTTATTGGTTATTGATTATTGGTTACTGAACTGACGTCATTGCACTCCGGGTAGACCCATAGGTGCTCAATGTCCCTCAACAGATATCGAAGAGTATGCATACTGATGGTTCCTGTGGCTCACTGATTAAACGCACTCCTCACTTTGCCCATCAGGCATCAAGTTCTACTTGTACAACGGATAACTCCAAACTGCTTAAATCGCTGGATCTATTCAACATTTATTTTAGTGTCCTCAACCAACAGAGAGTCGCGAAGAGACCGAAGAACATCCCCTTATTCATCTTCAACTCCCCAACAATCGATGCTGTTGATGCAAGTCTATCCGCTCTCTCATTACCGTAAACACCCTCATGCCCAGGACAGTATATCCACGTACGCCTCTGGAGGTTAGAAACTTCTATAGACGACATCCACTCACACCAGAACCTGCAAGAATGGTTTCTTCTTCTTCATCAAACACTCCATATCGACCACTTGTCAACCACTCTGTGTGATTTGTATGTGATCTGAGTCTAAGAGCGATTGTACGTTGTGCCAGTTATGCTCCTACTTAGCACATCCGATTTCTGCGCTTCTTTTTATATACTAGGGTAGCATCCCTAGCGTCTACATCAGTCGCCTCTTACAACATGCCTTGTAGGTTGCAGTTGTACTAATCTTTGTTTCCATCGCGGGCCCCGGCACCACCTGGTCGGGAAAGAATGATTTAACAAGTGGTTGTTGTAGAACCAATGAATAAGATGAAAACGTTATCAATGAAAATATATCACTAATGTCTACATTCAATTTGTATGTTAACATTTTCTCTATGTTAAGTAATAAAAATATGTGGGTACAGTGGCGGCCCGTCATTAAGGCCACTGCGCAGGCCCACCAAAAATAATGTGTAACGTGTATTTATTATTATTTCATAAATTAAAACATAACAACCCAAAGCCATACTTTTACTATAATATTTGTCTGCCCACCACAAAAATGATCACGAACCACCACTGGTGGGGTAACAGATTACCTACTTGTGCGTGTAACGAATATCAGGGCACATAACATATAGTTGACATACGATGGAATTTGAATATTATTTAGTAGGAAGAATGTGTGCGATGCAGGGTCGAACTATACACGCTGGGCAGGCGGGCATACCAGGGTTAAATAACATTCTTAATACAATAATCCAAACAGAAAAAAAGCAAGTCCAAGTGTGAGATGAGCGTGCATGTTTCAACATGAAAGGTCACTCCAAAATCTTCATGTATTACGACGAACATTTTTAACCCCTTCGCTCCTCCGAGACGATATACTGGCTCGTGGTATATTTTAAGATGTCGAACAGCCAGTATATTATCTAATTCAGCAAACATTGCAATACAAGTGTCTCGAGAGGTTTTTAAAAAACTGCGGAGTGAAAGAATTAAGCAAGTGGTACGGATTAGTGGTACGTATTAGTGGTACGTAATGCATAAGAGCTCGCCTATCAACTCTGACACAGGTGGGTTGTGGGTTCTCTCTCTCTCTGTCTCTGTCTCTCTCTGTCTCTCTCTCTCTCACGTTCGTTCACGTTTATCATTCTAATTGTGATATATACACAGCCTTTGCCAAGAACGCAATTTTACGTCACAACGTTCAGTATCATTTGGAGCACTAGTACTTATCCTTCAGTGAAGTGTCCGATTTCAACCAGCGTTTACTGGGTTCGCTCTCCGTTCTCCTTTTGCTGTCCCCAGCCATCCTACAAAGCAGCAGGTTGCTATTTTCTTTTAGGGTAGCGACCCTTAGACGACCTGCCCTCCTGGGTTGATGAGCATCATCTGTCTAGCTTGTGGTTCTATCCCACACTAGACGTTCCAATGGAGAAAGGAACTGACCCTCTTATCTCCTGCACGCTAGGCTCTATAAATGTGAAGTGACTAAAGTCTTAAAAAGTCTACTCAATTTAAAAAAAAATATTTTTATTTTAAAAAGTTGAAGCGACATTTTTTGGAATCCTTCAATGTTGAGTTTTGGAAACTGGAAAATTTGAAGCGGCAACATTCGACAATTGTTTTGAAAATAAAATATTAACAAAATTATCATGAAGATGAAGAACAAGGAAAGAAAAGTAACCTAACGAAACTCTAAACCAGCGTTTCCCAAAGTGGGCGCTACCGCCCCAGTTGGTGCTGAAACGTTCTAAGGAGGGGAGGGAAGGGGTGGCGATAGTGGATTCAGAAGAATTTGGGGTGTGTTCAGGCAATTAGGGTTGGTAGTCCTTAAAAATAATCATTTAAAATTTGAATTCTGATTTTAATTATCTTATGCCGTCTTACACGATCATTTTTCATCAATTGTCTATTTCATGCATATAATAATTAGAAAATTGATCATGCATGACAGAAATATATATATAAATTTTCGATGTCAAGAGAATATAGAGCATGTATATATGTGGGTGGGGGAGGACGTTGACAAACTGTTATAATGTGGAGGGGCGTTACAAGATTATGTTGAGCAAAGTGAGGCGTGGGCAGAAAAGTTTGGGAATCTATGCTCTAGAGGATAGGTTCCCAAACTTTTCGGCCCACGCCATTGCTCAATATAAACTTTAACGCCCCTCCACATTTAACAGTGTGCCAACCCCCAATCCACATATATACATGCTCTATTTTCTCGTGAAATCGAAAATGAAATATATTTCTGTCATACATGGTTAATGTTCAAATGATTATATGCATGAAATAGAAAATTAATGAAAAAATGGATCGTGTAAGACGGCATAAGATGAATTAAACTGCATAATTCAAATTTTTTATGATTATTTAATCGCAAAATCACGAAAAAAAAACCAAATACTTCTGAACCCACTATCGCTGCCCTGGAAAGCTTCAGCGCCCACTGGGGAGGGGGCGGAGGTATCGTTCAATATGCGAAACGCTGCTCTAGACTAAAGTAGCAATAAGACATGAAAAATATTTACAAAATAAAAAAAGAAAAGAGAACGTAATCTCATGGAATATGAAAGAATAAAAGAAAAAGGTAGACGTAGAAACAGAAAAAGGTAGACGTAGAAACAGAAAAAAGGTAGACGTAGAAACAGAAAAAAGGTAGACGTAGAAACAGAAAAAAGGAAGACGTAGAAACAGAAAAAAAGGTAGACGTAGAAACAGAAAAAAGGAAGACGTAGAAACAGAAAAAAGGTAGACGTAGAAACAGAAAAAAGGAAGACGTAGAAACAGAAAAAAAGGTAGACGTAGAAACAGAAAAAAAGGAAGACGTAGAAACAGAAAAAAGGAAGACGTAGAAACAGAAAAAAGGTAGACGTAGAAACAGAAAAAAGGAAGACGTAGAAACAGAAAAAAGGTAGACGTAGAAACAGAAAAAAGGAAGACGTAGAAACAGAAAAAGGAAGATGTAGAAACAGAAAAAAAGGGAAAACGTAGAAACAGAAAAAAGGAAGACGTAGAAACAGAAAAAAAGGAAGATGTAGAAACAGAAAAAAAGGAAGACGTAGAAACAGAAAAAAGGTAGACGTAGAAACAGAAAAAAGGAAGACGTAGAAACAGAAAAAAGGAAGACTAGAAACAGAAAAAAGGAAGACGTAGAAACAGAAAAAAGGTAGACGTAGAAACAGAAAAAAGGTAGACGTAGAAACAGAAAAAAGGAAGACGTAGAAACAGAGAAAAAAAGAACCTAATGGAACTCTAGAGTAAAGTGACAGTTAAACTTGAATAGATTAAAAAAAGGTGAAAAAAGGAAAAGAAAATAAGTAACCTAATACCTCTGAAGTCAGAGAAGGTTCGCCTGAATGGCAAGGGACACTTATGATAGGGAAGCAAGTGGAGCAAAGAATAGTAACACTGCGACCTACAAGGCATGTCGTAAGAGGAAACTAAGGTAGGAGCCCATGGAGACTACCCTAGTAAATAGAAAGCTTTACAGAAATCGTCTGAGCTGGCCTACTTGTAGACGCATAACTAGCACAACGTACAAGCTGTCTTAGGCTCTGATCACATACAAATCAAGCACAGTGGTTAAACTAGTGGTCGATATGAAGCATTCGAAGAAGAAGAAGCGAGGAGCCTAGGGAGGCTACCCTAGTAAATAAAAAAGCGTCGCAGAAATCGGATGTGATGGCTTAATTGTAGGCGCATAACTGACACAACATACAACCGCTCTTAGGCTCAGATCCTATAAAAATCACAATGGTGAACAAGTGGTCGATATGGAGCGTTCAAAGAAGAAGGAGAAGAAGAAATATAAAAAGTTAAATAAAAGACCACAAAGAAAGGAAAAAAAAGAAAAATGGAACACAATGAAACTCTAGGCTAAATGGGCAATGACCTGTAACCGTTGTTATAAATTAGGGGCAAATCCCAATTTAACGAGAACAGAGGAAAGGGTTAGCTGGTATGAACTTCTGAATGTGTGGACTGTTCTAGTTGGAGGTCAACAACCTGGCATGTCGTGATGATGACCTACAAATGAATAAACTGACTTAACATAGCAGGAATTTGGGAAATCCGGTTAGAATTGTTTCTGCTTCAGGACAAATTCTCGGTTTGCTAGTTACGGACTATTTCTCTCTCTCTCTCTTTGACTTTTACCCCGATTGGGGCATAGGCCCTCAATCAACTCATACCAAGTCTTCCTATCTCTAGCTATCTCCTGCAGCTCCCTCCAGCTCTTCTTTATATTGTTGATCTCCGCCTTCAAATCTCGTATCCATGTATTTCTCGGCCTCCCACGGACTCTTTAGTTAATTTATATTATCGCTATAAGGGAAGAATGTAGTCTGCTTCTTCGATGAAAGCTTTATATCGACCACTTGTTATATAAACCACTCTTTGTGATTTGTATGTGATCTGAGAATTAGAGCGATTTTTTGTTGCAGGGTCGTGCGGTATATTGTCTCAGTATGATACAAGTCTTCGAAATATCACCCCTTTTATGTTTTTTTCTTTAAAATAACCTTTGTAATTTAAAAAAAAAATCTTCAAAGTATATGAATTGGGTACAGAAAGAGCAATAAATAACGAAACCCAAATCAAAGAGTACCGAAAGCGCTTAGGCAGAGGCGTGCTATAAATCATAAGTCGTAAACGTCAGTATTGTAATAACATAGACCAATATAGAAAAGCGTTACGTTAAGATTTTTAACTATTAAATGGTTCAAATTGTATTTTGATTTCGCTGCAATGCCGCCCCTTACGGTCCGCCTGATCAAGCCGCCTCTCTGTATCATATCACAGCACGGCCCTATCACATTGTGCCAGTTATGCGCTTATAAGTATCCCAAATCATATTTCTGCGACGCTTTTTATTTACTAGGGTAATTTTCCTAGACCCCTAACTCAGTCGTCTCTTACGACATGCCTTGTAGGTCACAGTGTTACTATGCCTTGCTCCCCTGTGAACCCGGCAACACACAGGCAGGACGACTGCAGGCAAACTATGTAGCAACACACGGGCAGGAAGACTGCAGGCAAACTATGTAGCAACACAGGCAGGAAGACTGCAGGCAAACTATGTAGCAATGGCGAAAAACGTAAAAAAACAAAGTAATGTAGTTTTGAAAGGTACAAAAACAATAACAATATACAGCGACGTTTCAACCAAAAGGTCTTTGTCAAGTAAAGGATACAACAGAAGGGAAGAAATTCACTTCATATCCGGCAGACGTAACAATAAATCTCTAACGGCCCTGAAATCAACATTGATAGTAAGATGGTAACTGAATTATAAAACTGGTGTCAGCGTCTGTAGCTTAAGTTGTAGTGAGCTCGATCCCAATCCAAGCGTACCTGGTTCAAACCCTACGGTGGGCAAGTTTGGAAGCAAATTCGTTTCCGTGAGATTTTTACGAAAGGTAAAAATAGACCTCATCGTTCACAAAGCAATGGCAAAACCTACTGAATGTATAAGTGGTGCCTAGAAATCAACGACTCGTTTACTATGGTTGATGGCTACGTCCTGTTACGTTTTTCCTTTATTTCATCCTCACATTAACCCTTTCGCTCCTTAATTTTAATGTTAGCTTCGGATGCACTCATTTTACAATGGATACTGTCTAAGCCGGTACACTGGTGTTGCGTCAACTGATTAATGACCACTAGCCGGTACACTGGTGTTGCGTCAAGTGACAACTCGATTTCCTGGGACATCCACTTCAAGAGGTAGAATCATACACATATTTGGGCAGCAACGTAGACAAAGAAGGTGGAACAGATAGAGATGTTAAAATAAGAATACAGAAGGAAAGAGGAGCTTTCATTGCACTTGGAAACATTTGGAAGTCCAAAGAAATCAAATCTAGAACAAAAATTCGGATATTTAACTCTAATGTTAAAGCAGTTCTACTGTATAGGTCAGAAACATGGAGCTAAAACAATAGCGCATAAATTGCAAACATTCATCAACTGGTGTCTCGCAGAATAGAGGAATAAGATGGTATGATAGGGTCACAAATGAGGAACTTATGGAGAGAACAAGACAGATTCCAGTGAACGAACAGGTTAATAAAAGACGCTGGCGCTGGATAGGACACACTTTGCGAAAACCGGAGGGAATATAACAAGAAATGTCCTTGCCTGTAACCCAGGGACAGCGAAGAAGGGGAGGCCGAGAAATACATGGAGACGAGATTTAGAGGAGGAGATCAAATATATAAAGAAGAGCTGGAGGTAGCTGCAGGAGATAGCTAGAGATAGGAAGACTTGGCATGAGTTGGTTGAGGGCCTATGCCAACCAGGGGAAAAAAGGCAAAGAGGGAGAGAGAGAGAGTATATCGAATAAGAAGAGCGAATGAGTTAACAAGCTAAAATTGCGGTTAAATACAGATCACAAAATACTTTAAAAGTAGTGTATTCTAGTATAGACGATGTTGCCTCAGGTTTCGTGAGAAATCAATGCGTTATACACACTCATACATAATCAAAACATACGTCTACCCCTTTAATTACTATTGATCTTTGCCGTAATTATGGTATTAATGATTTTACCTGTTTCCAAAATAGAAACTCAAACATGGCAGACTAGATCTATTATTAGAATTAGCGGTTCTCAAAATGTTCGTTAACACTTAGATATTTCTTCTTCCAACGCTCCATATCGATCACTTGTTAACCACTCTGTGTCATTTGTATGTGATCTGAGCCTAAGATCGATTGTACGTTGTACCAGTTATGAGCGTACATGTAGGCCAACACATTCGATTTCTGTGACTCTTTTTGTTTATTACTGTAGCTTCCTAGGCCCTACCTCAGTCGCCTCTTACGACATGCCTTGTAGGTAGTAGTGTTACTGTTCTTTTCTTCCTCGTGGCCCGGCAGCACACAGAGCGACTTAGATATTCAAGAATGGTTTGAAATGAGATAGATCTGAAGACCACACCTGTGACACATTAATTCTGGTACCATGATATTAAAAACAGCAGTTATGAAAAACACTATACGTGAGTTCCCTACTAATGACACCGCGGAAACGAATACTCTAGTGCTATATTGAAGCAATACTTCGCCCGAGTGGTTACCTGGGCCCAAATTTGGGGTGTAAAGAATGGAACCACTGTTACCTGCCACGCATGTCGTAAGAGGCCACTAAGGAGGTTTGGCTGAAATCGGATGCACATGTCCTAAACGTTTAGAAGTCTATGCGTTTAGGGGCCTACCAAACCAATGTGCAACGTATACACGTTCTTGGCAAAGATCAAATCATATCACAAAGAGTGATTAAAATTGGTCGTAAAGAACGAACGCAAAGAAGAAGAAGAATTACCAATACTTATCTATGGCAGCTAATTATGGACAATGAATAAACAACCAATAAGATCATTGGAAGCCACAGAAATGTGGTTTTACCGAAGAATGTTGAAAATTCCATGGACAGCGAAGAAAACAAATGAGGAGGTTTTAAATCAGGCCTGCACACAAAGAAACCTTATCCAAAGAATAAGAATCCAACAATCAAGGTTCTTCGGGCATATAATGCGAAGAGAAGCCTTAGAAAATTTGGTAACAACAGGTAAAATTCAGAGAAGGATAGATCGTGGAAGACAGAGGGAGAAGATGTTGGATGGCCTGACATCGTAGTTCGACAATAGATCGACGTCAGAACTGATTAACTGCACCAAGGAGAGAGAGTTGTGGAGAGACATAATCACCTACGCCGGCAGGTATGGCACTTGATTGATTCAACTCTTAATGTTGATTGACCATGCTATAGTATAATTCAGTAGATGTTATACTAATCAGTGCTTTTTGGTTCTTTTAAGCTCTTTCTAGTCGCCGATATGTATTTTTTGTGTACTATTAAACAATAGCCATTTACTATCTGTGGTTGGAACAAGATATAAAAGGCAAGATCAGCATTTGCCGTTCTGAAGAACATATGGGACTCAAGAAGGATCAGGAATAAAACTAAGATAATTTTTCTTCTTCTTTACGCTCGTTCTTTGCGACCAATTTTAATCACTCTTTGTGATATGTTTGATCTTTGCCAAGAATGTGTATACGTTGCACATTGGTTTGGTAGGCCCCTAAACGCATAGATTTTTACACGTTTAGGACACGTGCATCCGATTTCAGCGAAACCTCCTTAGTCGCCTCTTACGACATGCGTGGCAGTTAACAGTGGTTCTATTCTTTACACTCTTAATTTGGGCCCTGGTAACTACTCGGGTGACTAAGAAAATGATAATGACTCAAATGTCAAAGTTGTCCTTCTGTATGGAGTGCAGATATGGATAACAAGTAAGGTGAACATCAAATAGTTCTAAGCTTGATATTGCTAATCTTATCCCCCCATGTATACCCAAGTATTATTCTAAAATCTCTTCACTAGAATCATCTAAACATCATTTATATTTCCTTTACATCTTCTTCTTTCTTCCTCTATTCTCTAATCCTGTTTTGCATCACAGCTTCAGAATAAGAAGAGATCTATAGAACGGGCTTTTGTATGCGCTTCATAAATAGTGTTTTCTCGTCGGCTCTGTTATCTCTGAGGTCCACCGTTTACGTTGACGGCCTTTTGCTCTGTATCCAAGGTATCGAAGCAACATGGCTCTGTGAAGTGACTGTCTGTTGTAATCTGCTAATGTGGTCGAATCATTTAATTTGTTGTTTCTTGATGAAGCTCAATACTGATGCTTTACCAACTTTTTTTTCTGATGTCTTCATTTCTAAACTCGTCTCTTCTTGTTACTTCCAGCATTCTACGTAGACACTTCATCTCTGTTGTGACTAGTTTCTGCTATCATTGGATGTCAGCGCCCAGGTTTAGAAATGCTTCGATATATACACCAAATCTCTAGAGCAAGATAACCAAATGTAACGATGTAACAACACAAGAGGAGCTTGCAAATGTAACGCTGTAACAACACAAGAAGAGCTTGCAAATGTAACGATGTAACAACACAAGAGGAGCTTGCAAATGTAACGATGTAACAACACAAGAGGAGCTTGCAAATGTAACGATGTAACAACACAAGAGGAGCTTGCAAATGTAACGATGTAACAACACAAGAAGAGCTTGCAAATGTAACGATGTAACAACACAAGAGGAGCTTGCAAATGTAACGATGTAACAACACAAGAAGAGCTTGCAAATGTAACGATGTAACAACACAAGAAGAGCTTGCAAATGTAACGATGTAACAACACAGAGAGCTTGCAAATGTAACGATGTAACAACACAAGAGGAGCTTGTAAATGTAACGATGTAACAACACAAGAGGAGCTTGTAAATGTAACGATGTAACAACACAAGAAGAGCTTGCAAATGTAACGATGTAACAACACAAGAAGAGCTTGCAAATGTAACGATGTAACAACACAAGAAGAGCTTGCAAATGTAACGATGTAACAACACAAGAAGAGCTTGCAAATGTAACGATGTAACAACACAAGAAGAGCTTGCAAATGTAACGATGTAACAACACAAGAGGAGCTTGCAAATGTAACGATGTAACAACACAAGAGGAGCTTGCAAATGTAACGATGTAACAACACAAGAGGAGCTTGCAAATGTAACGATGTAACAACACAAGAGGAGCTTGCAAATGTAACGATGTAACAACACAAGAGGAGCTTGCATAGATTAGAATCGTCGTGCCGTTGAGGCACAGAGAAAACAAGCAGTGCGTAAAATCCAACAAAAAACAGAACACACAACACCAACATGTCTAACCTTGATCATGTATGTGGGATTATATTCTAGGATTGAACTCTACAGTCACCTCCGCACACACCAGAAAGGTGCAGCAGCACATGCCTGAGGCTGTTGTCATCATCGTTTTCGATGGACGGCTATCACAATATATATATATATAAGCTAAAAGAAAAAAATATTATGATGTTTAACGACACATCTTCTCAATTCATCTATGCTATCATTTTATTTTTGAATACGACGGCTACCAACAATTTGAGAATCCATGTACAAGTGAAATTACTTAACAGACGTGGATGACTGGAGTTCAAGTCCTAATGACGCACATTCACTTGTCGATAGTTCAAAAGGAACACACCAGCGTATGTACTGAGATCACATGTCAAATATGAAAGACGTACAGACAAAGGTATTTATATAGCATTATCCACAGTTTAGACAGAGTTACGTCGATATAGCAGTTATATGTGGTTATCTTCCCTTGTTACGCTCTAAATGCAGTTAAACTGTACAGTATAACGCAGGGATTCTAAAACTGTTCAAGAACTTTACATCTCCATTGACAAAGTCTGTTATACCAAAAATGCAAAGAGATTGATTTATCAACATCGAACTGGCGTGTTGGGACGTTGGATGCTGCTAGATTTGTTGAGACGGAGATCGGAGCACCTATGGTCATGTCCGGAGTGCTATGATGATAGTCCTCTGATAACTGATAACTGACAAGTCTGTTATCTCTTTCTCAAGTTAATAAGGAGTTTCTTGTCGAATGGGTTAGAGCGGTGTTCCCATGAGGGAGAACCAGGTTCAATCTACGGTAAGCCCAAGGAATATTTTCTGTCGGAGGTTTAAAGAAAATTCCACCTTGAACAGTTTCGTGGCGACTGCACTAGCCATTAAATTCCACAGGCATACGTTTTCCCTGTCCTACATCATCATTATCATCAAATAGCTTGTCCTAAGCAGAACTTTTCTACCCCAACAGTCCTCTAGAATATTTCTCTCTCTCATTGGTCAGATATCCTGCCTCTTCGCCTTCATGTTCATCCCATTAGTTCAACCATGTCCTAAAAAGCGTTATTACATGCAGTATCGACAGTTGTTGTGGGTTTTCTAAAAATAAGGAGTTCTAAGATCCGCATGTGAAGAAACAAAGATAATGACTATAGTAAATAAATAGACAGTAAATAAGCATTGATGGCTTCCGGTAAAAGCAATTACTAAACACAGAATTTCAACCACAAACCTTTATTTCTCACTGGACCTATTGCAGGGCCCTGCAGACGAGCGTTTTTCATTATCAAAACCAGCTAGCATGTGAACATCAGGAAAGAAAGCGAGAGGTATACCACGAAAAAGATGGTTAGATCGCATAGCAGAATCCTGTCAAAGAGCACAAATAACAATCACCCAAACCACCAGAACAGCGCAAGACAAAAAGAGGAAACCACGACATTGGGCAACAACCCGGTAGCAGTGTGACGACTAAAGAAGAAAAAGAACCAGATAGCTCTCCATAAAAGAGCTTTACTTTGGCATTCTCATGCTATTGACTAAGGTTCGATTCTTATTTGACTTCTTCGTTTACATTTCTAGAGAGCTATCTAGAATTGTCTATCGTATCTTTTGTTGATGATCATATTTATTATCAGTCTGGAGCCACATGCCCAGTGAAAGAATGTGATAAGACAGCGCCAGGTTCCGCCTGTGTGTTGCCAGAACTCGCAAGGAGCGCAAAGAATAGTAGCACTGCGACCTACAAGGCCTGTCGTAAGAGACGACTGAGGTAGGGGATTAGGAAGCTACCCAAGTAAATAAAAAGCGTGGCAGAAATCGGATGTGCTGGCCTACTTTTAGACGCATAACTGGCACAACGTACAATAGCTCTCAGACTTGGATCACATACAAATCACAAAGAGTGGTTAACAAGAAGTCGATATGAATAACTTACAACTGCTCTTAGGCTCGGATCAAATACAAATCACAAAGAGTGGTTAACAAGTGGTCGCTATGAAGCGTTTGAAGAAGAAGAAGAAGAAGGCGAAAGGGAAAGACGAGCAACGTACCCCAACGCCGCAAATACTCTCTTCTAACCCCGACCTCGTTATTATCTTACAACATCGAAGGCTTTCTCTCTCTTTCCTACCTCTCTCCTCTATTCTCTCTCTGTCTCTCACTCTGGATCGTACCCGAATTCTTTCTACTGCATCTCCGTTTGGAGACACATACCACAAGAAAAGAATCCCGATGGAATCCTAGTACAATCTTGACAATACACATACAGTGAAGTAAAAATGCTGGGTACGCGTAATAACATATAATTATTGATCATTATAACATATAAATATGTATAGTTCAACAAGGTAAGATTGGTGTGGTAAATACAAAGGGCAAGTTGAAGTGTCACGGAGTGATTTTCTTAATGTATTCACGTCACGGTGTATCGGTAGCGCTCTTTCAGTTATGTCCCTTTTACAGCTTAACTCCCCTTTGTTTACATTCCTGTACAGGAATGTGCAAGGTTTCGAAATGGCGACATTTCGGTAAGCTTATGTAGCTTCAAAGTCCGGCTGTTGTTAATGTAAAAACACACTATATACGTTATTGCATCTAGCTATAATAAAAGTTCATATGTAGCTTTAGATTATTGTGTAGTTTAAGTCTGTTGTATAATATAGTTATGAAGTTATATCGGTATGAACTAGTCACTTTCCAAGTAGCTGACGATGTGCTAATTACGCTGATGGTGTACGTTGTTAATATTCATTGAAGGAAGAAATATGCGGTACAAACATGTACAAAGTTTAGTTTTTGACAAGGGAACACGTTATCACTACTAAAATTTATGTTTCTTAATACGCACATTTAACAGAAATATAGTGAGAATTCTTCATTGCCGTGAGATTTTCTGAATGAATAAGAGTAAGATAATAAGATAAGAATAAGTAATGAGTAAGATCAAAAAAATTGTTTAAATAAAAATGAAATTGTAATAAGACTGTAGAATATAATGATTCCAGAATAAATTAATTTTAAAGAATTTTATTTCATTATAACGTAGGGCACAATGGTTGACATATAATACTATACTCATATGTCATCAGCTAACGAAAGACGAA
This sequence comes from Arion vulgaris, assembly GCA_020796225.1. Taxonomy (NCBI): domain Eukaryota; kingdom Metazoa; phylum Mollusca; class Gastropoda; order Stylommatophora; family Arionidae; genus Arion; species Arion vulgaris. The sequence goes on from CM036758.1 coordinate 74,618,342, forward strand.
TTTTAAAAGCTATGTCTGGTCATTTATAATAGCATAAAAATGTCATAGACAGTTATGACAAATTTACTGTTAAATTGCTAATATATTTAACATATCTCAACCTACCAAAATGTTATATATATATATGTTAATCACAATAACATAAATTCACACATCACACATCTATTTCCATAAATACATAAGGATAGCTTACTTCTTCATGAACTATGTAATGTTTAACATAATTAATTTATCATTTAACAATAATACTTTCACTTCTAAATATACTGCTAATGGTAGTTCAAACAAAAATACATATCTTCATACATTGACAATACACATTTGTAATATAATTGTACAATTCTACTAGCCCATATTAGTCATAATGTAGCCCACATTTATAATTAATAACTTACTCATACATACTTTGCTCACACATACTTGCTCATACATACTTACTCATACATACTTACACAAACTTGCTTATATATACTTCATGACATGTAAAATGCTTGCCTAAGACATCTTACAAACACATTACATATAAATATTAACTTCTAAATTGTTATTAAGACAGCTAGACAATACAGCAGTGACAAATTGTACAGCCCAGAGGTCTGCTATTATTTAAACTTTATGTTTTCACATGAACTTGTGTATTTACAGTTGGATAAGTTTGTAGCAGCTGTGTTTCTATGATAAATTTTAATTCCTTAGTTTTATTTCTTATACCCCAAGCTCTTTTCTCTATACCAGCTACCATTGAATGTACAACTTCTCCTCCTTGTTCTCCTAAAAGCCCAATCCGAAACCATTAATTCTGATCCAGTTTGCACAGTGATGTTCTAGTATGTGTTGTTTTGGAATTATTTTATCTGGAAAATACAGTCTGTACATTTTCATGTAATCTTGTATTGCTAATTGTATTTCTGGAACTGTGTCAGCATGGATTGGTCTACTGTGTGAGATGTAATTGTGAACCTTTTCAAATGCTGTATTTAATGAATTAAAAATGTCTCTTGTGATCAATGCAATATTTATTATATCCTTATTCTGTGTGTACAATTGTGTGTGTGTTATGACATCTTCTGTGAGATCTTTATAGACTTTACATGTTAAGTATTTATGACAGTGGTTACCAACAAAAGCTCTACTATGATATGCCTGTGGTGTGATTTTGTGTTTGTCTAATACTTTATCTAACTGTGAACACACTGGACCAGACCTATCACACAGTGCTACAAACTCAAGTTCTAATAGGCTTGCTTGTGCTTTCTTAATCTTAGTATTGCATTTTATTTTCTCCTCCTCACTTTCACAAACTAATAAATCTGCATGTAACTTGTTTATTTCTAATGAAAACATTTCTGCCTGATGCCAATTCTTACCGTATTGTTTTAAATATTGTATGGTGTTTGAACAAGTGTGTTCCTTTTCTATGTTTACCATGATATCTCTGTCTATTCTGTCAGCTGCTTTTTCTAGTAATGTGTGATGTTTATAGACAATACCTAATAAAATGTGAAGGTAAGGAGGAGCAACTTTGTCAATATCAATATTTAAAATTGGAGCATGCAAGCAGTTATAATACAGAGATGCATGTTTTTTATTACCATGGCCAATTGTAATGAAACGATTGTGATATTGTTTCAACAATGACAGACCTCTGGCTTGTACAGATCTGCTCTCCGTTGGAACCTGAAAGTCTTTACGTGATTGGAGGCACCACAAGCATGGATATCTTCCCTGTGCACCTGATAGCCCATACACCTTTGTTTAAAAATCATAATCTCCATAAAAGAAAACCACCAGTTTCTTACCCTCCCACTCTAACCGTGTCAGTGTTTCTATCCGAGATTTCATATCTGTCATAATTGTTTCTACATTGTTGTATGTATCTTTAACTTTAGCTATTGCTACTAGAATAGTATTTAATTTAGAATTTGGTCTTGCTAAGTTTGCAATTTGCATTGTGACTTTGAAACTGTTCTTGCCATGGTCACCTTCCACTTTAACCCAAATCTGATCTTCTGGTATACATCTGCTATGCCATGTTAATAATCCCTCTCTGCTATAATCACTAAGAAGTGTACAAACAAAACTACCCAAATCTTTAATATAAGCATATGGTGCATCCATTGTATGACCATCAGGTCCCTCGAATACTTTCATATCAACATGCACCCAGTCTCTTGTAACATCTTTCGCACACTGCCTTTCTGATCTTTCATGTGGCATCTCAACCCCAACCTGCTTCAGATATGCTTTATGTTTTCTTTCTTGCCTCCATGATAATCCTAATGATTCTTTCATAGAAATAGCTAAAGGAGTTGGGACTATTACTTTTAATTCTGCTACTTTACTGATATTCACACGGGATCTTTTGGGAGTCGTTTAATTTCATGTGCTTGTTGCACTTCTAAAGAATCAGTTGATGTGCCTGCTACAATTTCCCCTAACATCTTGAAGATATTTAGACCGCTTTCGTTTTGTTGGAGATTTTATTTGTGATGTTTGTTTCCTGGATTTTACTATTTTTTTTCAATACAAGTGGTTGTCCTCTTGTTCTGCATGTTATTACATTATGTGAGTGAGATGTGTTTAGTTTTCTTCTAACAAAATGTGTAAATAACTCTTCTTCACCTCTAGATAGAGGCTCTTGAAGTGATTTACTACGATAGAGATGAATTTTTTTTGCTATCTAACATTGGTGAGGTTGAAGAGCATGTCATTTTGATGCAGTTTTTTTCTATGTAAATTGTCTTCAACAGTCACATCAACCTCATCCTGTAAAGAAATATCCCTACCATCACTGCAAGGCTGCTTAGAATGCATGGGGAGATCATGGAGGACAGTATCCAATGTAACTGTGGGCTTAGAATTCATGACATTTTTTGAAACAACCAAGACGATTTTGTTTATAATGAAAACATAGACTACACTCATTTACACTAACATCAGAGTTAAACTCAGTCCATATATTCCGATATTTATCAGCAATGTTGTGCGTTGACTTGAGTGAATTTTCTGATAGTGTTCTTTGAATACGTATAATTCTTGACACACATCTCCTACACATACTTGTTGAATGTTTATTGGGCAAATCATTATTTACATTTATTCCAAATACATAAAAAATGTCATTTGTTTTATGTATACACTGTGCTGGCTTGTGGTATGATTTTTTTCTTTTCGATTAAGAAGTTTTTCTCCACATGTCCTACACAGACCTTGGATATTTGAGACATGCTTGTCCAATGTATGTGCCATGTTAATATAATGCAGTATTAACAATAGTTCCAGCAAACAATATCTCAGCCTGAAATAGATAATTTACAAATTATTAGCTATTACTACATATTATATATAATTTTTCTGTGGTTACAAGCAATTTATTTCAATCATAATATATTCTATTATTTACTTTTATTTTTACTTATAACTTCCAATAGCATAATGTTACGAACTTACAGTCCCTAATTAGATCTCCAAAACATATTGTAATCGGTCGTTGGTAATATTCAGATAATGTAATAATGTCTTCTGTCGTCAATATATATGGATGATTGCATCTAGTCACATTTAGCTAGGAATTTATATCACTAAACTTGCTATTCGATACAAATAGCAACTAACCAGCAGAAATACAGCATAACAGAGTTTTGTAATTATGCTTAGAATTAGCGTTTATCGCTCTGTAAATAACAACACTGTTGTTTACAAGAGTCGGAGTGAACATGACGTAGTAGTCGGTCAAAGTGACATCGAAACAAAACGGGGTCGTCAATCTAGCGATCAAAAGTTTGTAGCTTCAAGATAATGTGCGCACACTAAAATTGAACAAAAGAGAGAGGAATCATTCATCCTTTTGAAAATGTGTGATTCAGTGACGTAATATATTTTAATCGTATGAAAATATGAAGTTTTGGAGCTGTAACTGTGCAAAAAGTAGCGGTGTACAAAATTATTGCGGTGACAATTCGTAATTGTCTCGTTATAGGTAGCTTTCCCTTACGAAATGTTTATAAAATTGTTTGGTAATATGGAATACTTTAAAGTTTATAATAAATTTCATATTTTATGGAAAAATTGACATACAAGTATACTAACCTGATTTATTTCACACCAGTTTCACCGATTCACTAGAAATTCAAAATGGATACAAGTTATGAACTTTTTTATTACCCAACATTCAACGCGCGAAGAATGTCTTGGAGGTTCCTTAAAGATCGGTATTTTAATACAAATAGGTCGCCGTGACGTGATATGGCAGTCAACATTTCTATAAATACTTTGATCAATGTTGTTCTTCTGAGACTCTATTCCTCTTCAGTCTTTCATTCTTTTCTTCTGCTTCTTCTTCTTCTGCTCCTTCTTCTTCTGCTTCTGCTTCTTCTTCTTCTTCTTCTTCTTCTTCTGCTTCTTCTTCTTCGAACGCTCCATATCGAACACTTGTTAAACCACTCTTTGTGATTTGTATGTGATCTGAGTCCAAGAGCGATAAGGTCTTTGAATGCTCCATATCGACCACTTGATAACCATTCTGTGTGATTTGTATGTGACCCAAGCCTAAGAGCGATTATACGTTGTGCCAGTTATACACCTACAAGTAGGCCAGCACATCCGATTTCTGCGACGCTTTTTATTTACTAGGGTAGCTTCTCTAGACCCCTATCTTATTCGCCTCTTACGACATGCCTTGTAGGTCACAGTGCTACTGCTCCTTGCTTCCCTTGCGGTCCGCGGCAAGAAACGGGTGTAGTACACTCAACGACATTTATATTAACTAAGTAGTACATATAATGAAACAAGCAAAAACAATGTTCTGCATTTTGGTAATTATTGTCTGATTGTAGATGTTATGTCTGTCGTCCAAGAAGTCTGAATATCAGCCCTTCTGCCATATCCTGTGCTTGATAAAGAACTTTTGGTCGAAACGGTCTCTGCATATTATTTTTGTACTTTGTAAAACTACAGTATTTTGTTTTTACGTGTTTTGCCATTGCTACATAGTTTTACTGCAGTCTTAACTTATATATCTATAATACTATACAGTACCTAACTACAATAACAAGAGATCGGGTACTAGAGCTAAAGGAAGACCAAGAAAAGATGGATAGACAATATCAAGACCACACTACATAAACACGGATATAACACAACAAGGGTGACTCATCTGGCCCTAGAACGAAAATTAAAGCTCCCATCCCTACGCTTAAGAGTGGACAGCCAACTACATCTTCTACCTGGGAATAGACAATAGACAAAATAGAATTAACTCTGCCAATGCCGGTTGCAAGCCCGGATGAAAAGGGAGGAGGACTTGTGCGTGAGGCCAGCTACCTCATCACAAGAAATTGAAAGAGCTACAGAAACTTGCAAGAAAGGACGCCATACTGGTAAACCGACCAGCCAGGTGGTGTGCGGTGCACCTAGTGCATCAATGACAGTTGCTGATGAAAGCGCTTTCGGAATCTTCTATTTCACATAAGAAGTTTGTGTTTTTGTTATTTCAGAGTTTGTTATAAGAAAGAGAAGATGGAGATATGTTGGACACACCTTGAGGAGAAATGATCAACGAATATCAAAGCAGGCATTGAAGTGGGATGCAAAGGGTTCAAGAAAGAGGTCGACCTAAGGAGACCTTGAAACGAACTTTGCTGAGAGAGGCAAGACATATCGGTCTCAGTTCCATGGATGAGATTGAGCGAGTTGCCCAGGATAGAGCGGTATGGAGAAATTACTTGCAGGCCCTATGTAACGTATAACGGTACGAGAGGAATTATTATTATTTAAAATATAGACTTAACGACATTCATGTGTGCTAGTTGTAGAGTACTTAACGACATTCATATGAACTAGTTGTAGAGTACTTAACGACATTCATATGAACTGGTTGTAGAGTACTTAACGACATTCATATGGACTGGTTGTAGAGTACTTAACGACATTCATATGAACTGACTTTATTAGTCCATGCATGGATGTAAGCCATATGTTCCTTTCTCATTTTATCATTGCCACATTTGCACACACATCATAAAGTGGTCGTATGAACTTTAACCTTTAGCGTGGGCCGTTGTGAATGCAAGCACATATCTCAGCTGCTGCAAGCATGTGCATGGGAAACGAAGAAAATAAACACACCAGTTAGCGTGTTAAATCTGATGACTTCAACACGTGCGTACTTTATATATATATATATATATATATGGCAATGTCGTTATACATCAGTACGTGTTCGTATGACGACATTATACGTTTTAATACACAGCATTACGAATAAAATACTCTATTTTCAGATTCGAACACGAAAATACCAACTATTAACACAAGCTATCGACTACGCCCTTGGAAATTAGGTGTGTCCTCGACAAGTTTACTCTCTATTACAGTGGTTCTCATATGTTTTGAAGTCGGGGCACACTTGAAGTAGTCCTACAAAAATAAATACACAAAACTTTAATAAATAAGATGCAAAAAAGCAAATAAATACAGACCCAGATTTACGGTGTTCGTGGCACCGAACCGAAGGGTTACGATGTCCATGACACCGAGCCGAAGAGCTTTCAGCTCAAGTGCTTCTGGATCGGGAAAAAAAAAATGAAGACCCAGGAGCCTACAACAATTCTAGGCGTGTAGTGCTATGCTTAGCGTTGCGGAGACTCCTACACAGGTTGAGTCTATTGGTGACTACTGCAGTACTCGTTATTTTCTAGCGCAGAGGTTGCTCTAATAGAATCACTTATTGATCCCACTGGTCAGTCTAGAAGTGATTATAGTCCGAGGTCTACTTCCGCGATTGTTCTAGAACAAAACCCAGTTGACCACTCTCATCATCATCAAGTAACTTGTCCCTACTGGAATTTTCGTCCCATGCCAGCAGTCCTTAAAAACTCTCTGTTCTGTGTTGACCACTCTATAATTAAAAAATGATGCGTGCCTTTATTCATCATTTAATTTCTGCATATGAGAAGCATGGGTCTTGGTGATTTTTTTTACCGTGATGCCCGCTGGCACCGATTTGCCTACCCTGATCTGGGTTTCCTAGGGTACACCTAGAAATGAAACTTAGCATACTGGTGTGCCTGGGCACACTTTTTGAGAACCACTGCTCTAATGTGACGCCATATTTGTGGAAATTCCACCTAGTACGTGCTTGAAGCTGTGCGTGTTTTCTATATATTGACAAAACCAATGCGCTCTCAATGTATTCAGGATATAATCACTTACATTTAAATGTCATACATAGAGACTTGTTAGTTTACTTGCATCACAAATTCCACATTGACAGTAAATAAATGGCTGAAATAGAATGTTTGAAGTTGGTGACCTATATTAGAAGACCGATGGTGGCTTGTCGACCTTGAACGGGTAATAGATATGACGTCACTTGCGTGTCGAGATATTTTTAGTTTCTTTATGTATGTATCAACATATGTATTGCATAATGAGAACTCTCTACTGGAGCAAGGAAACCTGGGGATACAGTATTATATGCCAACCCTTTGAATTAAAAAAAAAATGTTATCAGAAAGATGGCGAAAATAAACGTTTTGTGGACAACACTCACCTTCCTTTACCCTCCACCTACTCCAATTTTCTGTTTTCCTTATTTTTTCTCACTTTCTTCTGAATTTTTTGGCTCCATCAACGCCTGTCTTTTTAGCAATACATGACGCTGTTATTGTATAGAAGTTATCTGGCATGCAACAAAATATTTTCTTTTTTTGGGGGGTTTATAAAAATTAACATCCTACTTTCATATCCACGGTTCATCATCATCATCAACTGCCGTGCCGGCAGACGTAGGCGATCATGGATTTCTACAAATCTCTTCCCCTGGTGTTTTCTATGATCCCAGATGTTGACGATCTTCCGTGCAACGAAGTAAGGTTGTCCACAATTTCCTCTTTCTGTATCGTCTTCCTTCGATTTTACTGGTTGTTACGATGTGTGACAAACCTCCCTTTCTCATCACATGCCCGAAAAACTACGCCTGTCTCTTTCTTATATTGATAATAAGCTTTCTGTTCTGAACCTCATTCAGCACCTACACATTATTCATTTAAGCAGTCCATGGAATTCTCATCTTTCTTCTGTTAAATCATAGTTAGATATTATTTTGTTTAGCTTTACATTTGTTCTCATTTATTCTCAGACGTCAACTTTAAAACCAACAAGAACGATGGATATTACCAACTGTTTAAATAGGCACCAACGACCTGTGCCCTGTGGCTGGAGTATGACAACAGAACATATCCTACAGAACTTCCCCAGTATGCAGACCTGAGAAGAAAGAGGTGGCCCACTTACACCAGCGTTCAAGACAAACTGTATGGAGTGGCTGATAATCTGAGGCAGACGGCTGTCTTTATTAGAGAATCCGAAATCTCAATCTAGTGAGAACGCAGAAGACAAACTGTATGGCGTGACTGATAATCTGAGGCAGACGGATGTCTTTATTAGAGAATCCGAAATCCCAATCTAGTGAGAAGCAGAAGAAAAGAAAATGTGTCAAGAAATCCGTCTTCCGCCTCCGGTTGTCGTAATATAAAAAAAATGTGTTCTACAACGGCCTTGGTGAAGGCAATACCAGTCTCTTCTGTTCCTCCTACACACAATGTATTTACAAAAAGAGTTCAAAGGTCGTTGTGTCATTGTTGTAATCACATGAATCAAAAGTTCCCCTTTCTTTAATCCTGTTTTGTCACACAGCTTCAGGATAAGAAGAAATATATAGAACATGTTTTTTCTGCGCTTTATGAAAAGTGTCATTTCATTCACTGCCTCTGAAGAAGAAGAAGAAGAAGAAGCAAGGTGAAAAGTTCTTAGAACACCCTGAACAGAGAAAAGAAAAATAGCAAAGATATCATATAAGACCTGCATATCGAGGAGCATTGGCTCATAAATAATATCATGTTGGGAAGATGAAATATTGTGGCCACGTTAAACGTCACCACTTGACATCAATGTAGAGAGATCATTTAAAAACAGGTGGGGGAGGACAAGACGCAGAGTAGATAACATTTCCCTTGGAAGCACTAAAGAAGGATGGATAAGAGATTATAAATCAGCTCCACAGGTGTGGAACAGGAAGGAAGATTCCAACAGACTGGGAAAAGGATTCCTTTTAAATTTGTCAATGAATGGAGTTTTACCAAAATGTGACAAGTAAAGAAGATGAAGTAAAATAGCAGAAGAACATGAAGGTGAAGAAAGAAGATGGTGGTAAAAAACAGATGATTGTGAGAGATATAGAGAAAAGATGAACATCAGCCGGAAGATCAAGATAGAAGATGTCGGTACAAAGCAGATGATTGTGAGTAATATAGGGAAAAGATGAACATCAGCCGGGCTCAAAGTTCAAGGAAGAAGATGAGAAGAAGCTGGCTATGATTTCAAAGAAATAGAATAGAGAAAAGTAAGTGAATATGAATGAAGAAGAAGATATAACTGCCAACAGCATGACTATGGAGGTCATGGCGATGACAAAATCCCTGGAGTGACTACAAGGCAAACATTCACTCACGCATGCATACTCAGCGAATCTATGAGCATGATACAGAAGATCAAGACCAGTTATGTACGAAGGCAGTGGATGCAATTAATACAAAATGCGACAATCTACACACTTACCTTTATCTTTGTCCCAGGTCATTCTTGAGTGAAGGGCAATGAATGAGCGGGTGCACTGGCGGGCAATGCTATGATTGAGAATGAGTCTTTTATGAACAAACGCGACATCATCAATGCTCTCAGAGAAAACATACGCTCTGAAGATTTCAACAAAAGAAGATAAAGGTATTCTCTAGCTCAGTTGCGCAAGTTATGCATACCGATAGGTGCGACCAGACGGGAAAACCACGAGAGAAACCCAAGTAGTACATATAACGGGAGTTGTTAGTCTAAACCGTGACCCCCGGTAACAGAAGGCTGACTAGATCAGACAGAGAAATAAAAATTCCTGTTTAATGAGGGCTGGTTTTTATATGTGTTTGATAGAGCACTGTAAGGTTTTCTGTAATTTCATAGAATTCTACGAGTCTATGATTATTTATTGATGTAAAATGTTAATAATACTGATATTTATTAGTGTTAAACTTAACTTGTTGCATGATATATCCTTGATTTAACAAGTTGTCTTATTTTTTAAATGAATTTGTCAATATCTAACAATACTGGAATGTGAGCTCATGCTGTGATTGTGGTCTGATTTCCGTGAATTTTTACCTGAGCCCACCAGCCATATGTTATCTGAGGCTACGGTCTAAACATACGGAAATACATGCTTGGAAAGAGATTGGAAAAATTATGAACATGTGAGATGAAGATGATCCTGAAATGAACAATGAACAACAATGAAAGAGGAAGATAAACAAAGAAGGACTTTTAGATGTGACATGATAAAGAGAAGTAATTGGTCAGGTAGGGCATTATTCAAGTCAAACCAAAATACATTTTGGTCTAAGGATTACATCAGCTATTCTCTTTCATCACGGACCAAATTGGAAAATGGGTCAGAAGCCTGCGTCACCAACTCCATTTTTAAGGGGAATCTTGATAATCAGTAGTAAGCCATCTTACCAAGAACTTGGATCGATGACCTTCATGGATTCCAGTCGTAGTCCTTGTCTCAGATTCATTATACCTGGATCTCTTTGTTAGTCATGTTTCAAAATTAGGTAACCAAATCCTTAGAATGTCCTTGAATACAGCCAGGAATCAAGGGGATCATTTCTGCTAATAACTTAGACAAAGTAGTCACAAATAGTCAATATTGTTAGAAAATACAGGTGTAATTACGGGTTTTTTCATATAAAAAATAAGAATGTGGTCGGTCTAACGTTGAAGGAAATGTCTAACCACATAATAGAAAGAACAGTCATTTTTTAGACAAAGACAGCAGAAAGAAATCCCATACTTATATGCTTAAGTAAGTTAAGGTCATGTTAGATAGATAGTGGGAAGGGAATTTGGTTCCCAAGAGGATGAGTACTCATTGGATGAACTATAATATCTGGGATCGAATCTACAAGTTCTGATGCTGCTGTTAGTCTATGTGTTGCCGAGGCCTGCAAAGAAGCAAAGAATAGTACCACTGCAACCTACATGCATGTCGTAAGAGGCGACTGATGTAGGCCCTAGGGATGCTACCTAGTAAATAAAAAGCAGCGCAGAAATCGGATGTGCTGGTCTACTTATAGGCATATAACTGGCAACACGTACAATCGCTCTTAGGCTTAGATCACATATAAATCACACAGAGTGGTTTGACAACAGGTCGATATGGAGCGTTTGAAGAAGAAGAAGATAGATAGTAAGGGAATTTGGTTCCTCAGACGATGAGTATTCATTGGATGAGGTCTGCTCTTCTTCTTTCAACTCTCCATATCAACCACTTGTTAAATCAGTCTTTGTCATGTGTATTTGATCTGAGCCTAAAAGCGATTGTACGTTGCACGTTGCACCAGTTATGCGCCTAAAAGTAGGTCATCACATCCGATTTCTGCGACGCTTTTTATTTACTATAGTAGCTTTCCTAGGCTCATACCTTAGTCGCCTCTTACGACATACCTTATAGGTCGCAGTGGTACTATTCTTTGCTTCCCATGTGGGCCCCGGTACCACACAGGCGATATAGCGTATAACTGATATGTTATTGATTATTGGTTATTGGTTACTAAACTGACGTCATTGCACTCCGGGCAGACCCATAGGTGCTCAGTGATATGTAAACTGAAATGTATGATAAACAAACATCACACATATACTTACTAACATAGTCATAAATTAAGCAACCTTATTTCATACCATGAGGCAAAATGGGGAATACAGTGTTAGGTCCATATTCATCTTTAATCATCGACACACGATGTGGTCAACAGCACGCCGGCCATCTTTACTTCCCATTGTATTTCGTGTACCAACTTAATTAAGTCTGGGTCGACATGAGAGAGCCGGATTATATTCCATGGAATCTCTCTCTTGCGTTCCCGTATATTCCATGAAATGACCTTTCTCTTGCAGGTGTAACAAGATAATTGGGTTACAAATAGGTTAACCAGGAGCAGTGACCCAGTAACCAAGACGCAGAGACACGCCCATCTTCTTTCTTTCATATTAAAAATCCCTTCCTTTGTTAGCTAGCTTACCTGAAGTCGAAATTTTTTGGGGATTGGGAGGGGAAGGATTGGGAGGTGGGGGGAGAATATGTTCGCCTCACAGACATAAAAGTGTATTATCTTCTTCACCTTCCAACTCCCTACGGAGCACATGTCTTCAACAAACTTCTTCCAGTACTTCCTCTCTCTTGCCATCCCTTCCAATTCTATTATGTTTTACATATCATTTTAATATCAGCCTCCAGCTCCCTTCTCCAGGTCTGTCTAGGTCTTCTCCTACTCCTCTTTCCCTGCGGGTTCCAAAACAGTGCCTGTCTTGCAATGCTTCCGGTCGGTCGTCTCAATGTGTGTCCTATCCATCGCCAGCGTCTCTTCCTGAGGTCTTTCTCCACTGGTATCTGCTTTGTTCTTTCTCTGAGTTGCTTGTTCGTAATCTTGTCTTACCATCACAGTCCCTCTATTCTAAGTAAACATCCATTTATGAAGGTCTGCAGTTTTCTGATGGTTTCCTTTGTTGTCTTCCATGTTTCCGAGCCATAGAACATCACTGACTTCACATTTGATTGAAAGATTCTCAACTTTGTGTTTGTTTTGATCTCCTTTGACTTCCATATCTTACAAAAGTGTATTATACTTTCATTATGTATATGTGATAGAGATAGTAAACATAGTTATGAGAATTTACTTTTAATTTTTCTATGAAATTTACCGGCAGCGGCTTTCCAGCCTGCTCTTCTCGATTTTAAATGCCAAGGGTTCTTTTACGTGCTCAAATTGAAACACGACACCTATGTTTTATCGTCCGTCTCCGATATTACTAAGAACTCGATTTCGCCTACACTGAGATTAAGGATCTCTGGAAAACTATATGTATGTCTCCACGAGGGAGCGAACCTGGTACATTAGTTACGGGAACCCAGCACCTAACCTCTACGCCACAACGGAGATGCAAGAGAGAGAGAAGAGAGAGAGAGAGAGGGAGGAGAGAGAGAGAGAAGAGAGAGAGAGAGAGAGAGAGAGAAAGAGAGAGAGAGAGAGAAGAGAGAGAGAGAGAGAGAAAGAGAGAGAGAGAAAGAGAGAGAGAGAGAGAGAGAGAAAGAGAAAGAGAGAGACGAAAAGAGAGAGGAGAGGAGATGGAAGAGAGGAAAGAGAGGAGAGAAGAGAGAGAGAAGAGAGAGAAGAGAGAGAGAGAGAGAGAGAGAGAAGAGAGAGAGAGAGAGAGAGAGAGAGAGAGAGAGAAAGAGAGAGAGAGAGAGAGAGGAGAGAAGAGAGAGAAAGAGAAGAGAGAAAGAGAGAGAGGACTAAACGTGTTACTTCTCCTTGTTTTTCGTTCAAATATGTTATAAACCAACACGCTTTTATAATAGTTCCTCTCGTACTGTTATACGTTACATAGGGCCTGCAAGTAACTTCTCCATACCGCTCTATTATGGGTAATTCATCCAATCTCCTCCATGGGAATGAGACCGATACCTCTTGCCTCTCTCAGCAAAGTTCGTTTCAGGGTCTCCTTAGGTCGACCTCTCTTTCTTGAACCCTTTGCATCCCACTTCAATGCCTGCTTTGATATTCGTTGATCATTTCTCCTCAAGGTGTGTTCAACATATCTCCATCTTCTCTTTCTTATAACACACTCTGAAATAACAAAAACACAAACTTCTTATATGAAACAGAAGATTATCTTTATTTTAAAAAGTTTCATTCCTTGAAACCTTGTGTGGTTTTCTGGAGCAGCGAAGAACGGAACCACTGTCTACACTTTTCGCATATCGTAAAAGTCGATTAAGAGTGGGGGGGTCGTGGGGCAGGAAACCCCAAGTGTAAAAAAACCATACAGCTACAGAAACAGAGAAATCCTAAACTGCCAATGAAGGTATCGCCGTGTGGTGCTAGGATACGCAAGGAAGCAAAGAATAGTACCACTGCGACCTATAAGGCATGTCGTAAGACGCGACTGATGTAGGGACCTAGAGAAGCTATCCTAGTAAATAAAAAACTTAGCAGAAATCGGATGTGTTTTCCTACTTGTAGGCGCATAGCTGGTACAAGGTACAATCCCTCGCTGGTATGGGTCACATACAAATCACACACAGTGGTTAACATATGGAGCGCTCGAAGAAGAAGAAGAAGAAGCGTATAAAGATCTGGACGCCGTAGTGATAAAAACACAAGATAGAATTCAATATATTTCCAGAAGTATTTTCAGACCTTATTCTACGAAATGCCTGCCGTTTCACATTTCTAGACCCTAGCATGCAGGAGGTAGGAGAGCCAATTCCTTTCATCAAGTGTGGAACGTCGAGTGTGGTGAGATTTCAGCCACAACCCTTTTGAGTCCGAATAGATAGCGAACGGTTACGCATTACGCTCCTCCCCCCCACCCTCCACACAAGATCGAATAGAGGTCTCTGTGGCGTAGAGGTCTCTGTGGCGTAGAGGTCTCTGTGGCATAGAGGTCTCTGTGGCGTAGAGGTCTCTGTGGCGTAGAGGTCTCTGTGGCGTAGAGGTCTCTGTGGCGTAGAGGTCTCTGTGGCGTAGAGGTCTCTGTGGCGTAGAGGTCTCCTGTGGCGAGAGGTCTTGTGGCGTAGAGTCTCTGTGGCGTAGAGGTCTCTGTGGCGTAGAGGTCTATGTGGCGTAGAGGTCTCTGTGGCGTAGAGGTCTCTGTGGCGTAGAGGTCTCTGTGGGTGGCAGGTCTCTGTGGCGTAGAGGTCTCGTGGCGTAGAAGATCTGTGGCGTAGAGGTCTCTGTGGCGTAGAGGTCTCTGTGGCGTAGAGGTCTCTGTGGCGTCTGTGGCTGGTGGCGTAGAGGTCTCTGTGGCGTAGAGGATCTGTGGCGTAGAGGTCTCTGGGCGTAGAGGTCTCTGTGGGCGGTAGAGGTCTCTGTGGCGTAGAGGTCTATGTGGCGTAGAGGTCTCTGTGGCATATAGGTCTCTGTGGCGTAGAGGTCTCTGTGGCGTAGAGGTCTCTGTGGCGTAGAGGTCTCTGTGGCGTAGAGGTCTCTGTGGCGTAGAGGTCTCTGTGGCGAGGTTTGTGGCGTGAGAGGTCTAGTGTTGCGTGAGAGCTCTCTGTGGCGTATAGGTCTTGCGGTAGAGGTCTCTGTGGGGTTAGGGTCTCATGGCGTAGAGGTCTCTGTGGCGAGAGGTCTCTGTGGCGTAGAGGTCTCTGTGGCATCGAGGTCTCTGGGTGGAAAGTAGGTCCTGTGGCGTAGAGTGTTTGTGCGTAGAATCTCTGTGGCGTAAGAGGTCCCTGTGGCGAGGTCTCTGTGGCGAGGTCTCTGTGGCGAGAGGTCTCTGTGGCGAGAGGTCTCTGTGGCGTAGGTCTCTGTGGCGAGAGGTCTCATAGCAGAGGTCAGTGCGTGAAGGTCCTTGGCGAAGGTCTCTGTACGAGAGGTCTCTGTGGCGAGAGGTATCTGTGGACGTAAGGTCTCGTAGGATAGAGGTCTTGTGCGTAGGTTCTGTTGGGTGAGAGGTCTCTGTGTGGCGTATATCTCTAAGTGGGTAGAGGTTCTGTGGCGTATAGGTCTCGTGTGGCGTAGGGTCTCTGTGGCTAAGGTTCTCTGTGGTGTAGGGTCCTGTGGGTGAGGTTCTGCTGCTACGAGGTCTCTGTGGCGTAGAAGTCTATGTGGCGTGTCTTGTGGCGTATGGTCTCTGTGGCGTAGGTCTCTGTGGCGTTAGTGGCGTCTTGGTTCGAGAGTGGTCTCTGTGGCGAATGAGGTCTCTGTGGCATGAGATTCTTGGCATAGTAGGATCTCTGTGGCGTAGGTCTCTGTGGCCTAGGTCTCTTACACGTAAGAGGTCTCTTGCTGGCTGAGGTTCTGTTCGATCAGAGGTTCTGTCACTAGAGTCTCTTGGCGTAGAGGTCCTTGAATGCGAGGTCTCTGTGGCGTAGAGGTCCTGTGGCAGAGGTCTCTGTGGCGTAAAGGTCGTGTGGCGAGAGGTCTCTGTGCATAGGTCCTGTGCGTAGAGTCTCTGTGGCGTAGAGGTCCTGTAGGCGTAAGGTCTCTGTGGAAGTAAGGTCCCCTGGGGAGTCCCGTGGCGTAGAGGTCTCCGTGGCGAGAGGTCTCTGTGGCGAGGTCTCTTCGTGGCGAGAGGTCCATTGCGATGAGGTCTCTCGGAGCAGAAGGTCTCAAGGAGGTCTCTGTGGCGTAGATGTCTCTGTGGCGTAGTGATCTATGTGGCGTAGAGGTCTCTGTGCTAGAGAGTCCTGTGGCGTAGAGGTCTCTGTGGCATAGAGGTCTCTGTGGCGTAGAGGTCTCTGTGGCGTAGAGGTCTCTGTGGCGTAGAGGTCTCTGTGGCGTAGAGGTCTCTGTGGCGTAGAGGTCTCTGTGGCGTAGTGGTCTCTGTGGCGTAGTGGTCTCTGTGGCGTAGAGGTCTCTGTGGCGTAGAGGTCTCTGTGGCGTAGAGGTCTCTGTGGCGTAGAGGTCTCTGTGGCGTAGTGGTCTATGTGGCGTAGAGGTCTCTGTGGCGTAGAGGTCTCTGTGGCCTAGAGGTCTCTGTGGCGTAGAGGTCTCTGTGGCGTAGAGGTCTATGTGGCGTAGTGGTCTATGTGGCGTAGAGGTCTCTGTGGCGTAGAGGTCTATGTGGCGTAGAGGTCTCTGTGGCGTAGAGGTCTCTGTGGCGTAGAGGTCTCTGTGGCGTAGAGGTCTCTGTGGCGTAGAGGTCTCTGTGGCGTAGAGGTCTCTGTGGCGTAGAGGTCTCTGTGGTGTAGAGGTCTCTGTTGCGTAGAGGTCTCTGTGGTGTAGAAGTCTATGTGGCGTAGAAGTCTCTGTGGCGTAGAGGTCTATGTGGCGTAGACGTCTCTGTGGCGTAGAGGTCTATGTGGCGTAGAAGTCTATGTGGCGTAGAAGTCTATGTGGCGTAGAGGTCTCTGTGGCGAGAGGTCTCTGTGGCGTAGAGGTCTCTGTGCGAGAGGTCTCTGTGGCGTAGTGGTTAGATGCTCTGCTCTTATGCCAAAGGTACCAGGTTCGTTCCCTCGTGGAGCCATCTGGATATTTTCCAGAGATCCCTGATCTCAGTGTAGATGAGATCGAGTGCCTACTCCTATCGGAGACAGACGATAAAATGTAGGTCCCATGTTCAAGTTGAGCATGTTAAAGAACCATTGACAGTTCAAAATCGAGAAGAGCAGGCTGGAAAGCTGCTGCCCGGGCACAGCTCAAAATCGAGAAGAGCAGGCTGGAAAGCTGCTGCCCGGACAAAATTCATTAGAATAGATTTTTTTTTTTTATTCCTACATAAATATCTTCATCAACTACAAAATTGAATCGGAACCCTCGCCGGTGTTACGGAGCTGAGATCTTCCTGTGTAAGAAAGAGATCGAAGCACACATGGCTACTCACCGAAGAGCAATGATGATGTATCGTTTGATTGATGATCAATCAATAAATCAAACAACACGATCGAATTGAACAGACACTTTGAGCGGACAACTGCCACTGAAAGCAATGAAGACTGATGGCGGTGATAAATCCCCTGTAAAAACAAACAGACAAGAAAGAAATCACAGTTAACAAGTTACTATTCCTAGCTGTTGCTTTTTAGTTGAGAAAACATTGTGTGACCGCTCGGTCATTACTCCATTGACCTACAGTAGTGGTAGTCACTTGGTAGGTTCTAGTAAAACCCGTGGGGAAAAAAACTTGTTTTGTTCGCGGCCCCACCAGGTTTTTGTATGAAGGCTGAGGGGCGGGGAAAAAAATGTAGTGTTGATGTATGCTGCTAACAAGGTCGATGTTGATGCTGTTAACAAGGTCGATGTTGATGCTGTTAACAAGGTCGATGTTGATGCTGTTAACAAGGTCGATGTTGATGCTGTTGATGTTGTGGATGATTTCAGTGGCTGTAAATAGTATAGAAAAAGTTCAGAGTCGGTGCGATTTTAAAATATATGTGTTAATACTTCATCAGAATTATCATCATCGTCATAGTCATCATCATTATCACTATCATTATCATCTTCATCATCATCAATATCATCTTCATCATCATTATCATCATCATCAACATTATCATTATCAATTTATCACCATCATCATCGTTTTAATTATCATTATCAATTTAATCATCATCATCATCATTATCATCATCATAATCATCACCATCATCAAAATTGCGGCAGTGTGTTGCCATGGCTCGCAAGGGAAACAAAGAATAGTAACACTGCAACCTACAAGGCAAGTCGTAAGATGCGACTGAGGTTTAGGCCTAGGGAAGCTACCCTAGTAAAAAAAAAGCATCACAGAAATCGGATGTGCTGACCTTGTAGGCGCATAAATGGCACAACGTAGGAAAAATAATCCACGCCCAGTGGGGAACTGAACCCGGACTAGGCGGCTAAGAAGCTAGTTCACTAACAGAAGCTTACTACTGTGGATCTCATTATCATTAGAAACGAACCTACGCAATCCAGCGATGACTACACAATCTCGGTAGACAAGTAAGGATCTCAAACGTGAAGTGTTGTCTGTATCAGTCTAGTTACTGTCCAGCTATACACAGCACCTTCATATTGTCCAATCATAGACAGCACCTTCATATTGTCCAATCATAGACAGCACCTTCATATTGTCCAATCATAGACAGCACCTTCATATTGTCCAACCATAGACAGCACATTCATATTGTCCAATCATAGACAGCACCTTCATATTGTCCAATCATAGACAGCGCATTCATATTGTCCAATCATAGACAGCGCATTCATATTGTCCAATCATAGGCAGCACATTCATATTGTCCAATCATAAACAGCGCATTCATATTGTCCAATCATAGACAGCACATTCATATTGTCCAATCATAGACAGCACATTCATATTGTCCAATCATAGACAGCACATTCATATTGTCCAACTATAAACAGCGCATTCATAGTGTCCTAAAGTCACAGCAATTTGTAGAGATGAGCTTATGTTACTGTTTTGCAAACAGAAAACCACACTTTGTATATGACCTCTTATGTCTGTCCAGATTGTCACGAAGCTTCTTCTACTTCTTCTTCCAACATTCTCAGAAATGGATTTGTATACTCTTAAAGTAGTTAGCGTTGTCCGCCTGCCCAGCGTGTCCGTAGCGCATTGGACGACGGGTGACAAGCCCCATGTGAGTGCGGTTCAATTTCGCGTGCTGGCAGAAAAGTCACAGGTTCTCCAGATTTATGGTGTTCGTGGCACTGAACCGAATGGTTACGATGTCCATGGCACTGAGCCGAAGAGCTGAAAGCTCAAGTTCTTCTGGATCGGAAAAAAAGTAGTTAGTGGTCAACCGGAGTCCATGTACAACTCCATATAGCTTGTCTTGGACTGATATGGGGATTGGCCATGTGTTTTCTCTCTGTTCCGTGTATGTTGGACATTCTTGCAGTATGGGTGTCTCTGTCATCTTGCTGGTGCCACATGTACATATGTCAGAAGGGCCTATTTTGTACTTGTTAAACAGATGGTATATCAGCCTGTTGTGCCCTGTTGGTAGAGGAAATAAAGCAAATGTGTAACTGACACCTTGAGTTTAGGCTTGTTTTTCTTAAATTCAAGCCCGTCGTAAGTGTTTCTTCGAAAATGGGAAAACTCTGTGTAATGAATTCAATAGTACGCATTTAATTAAGAGTTTTACAAAAATTATTCAATTTTTCAACATACAAAATAAAGTCGGTGAAGAACCCAATTTCATACCATGAGGTCAGGTCAAAATGTTTTCTTAATGGGGAGAAAATAACACTGATGACCTTTATACGCTTGGCAACAGCTTCGAGAAAGCATTCTTAATTCCTCTGTCCTAGATAATCCCTCGGCGTACTCTCAGAAATGCGATCAAAGCAAGCATTGTAATGAAAGGGGTGTTCGACCCATATTTATCTTTGACCAATGATACATAATGAGTGATACTTTACTTCAAGTAAGTTGAATCTTGAACAATTGTTTCTGAAAGACGGTGTTAAGTCAATAAAACAAAAGGTTAAATTTAAAAAAAAATTTCTGAGTAATTAATGGTTAAAAAACAAATGATAAAAGACCTACCAATCTTTTTTGTATACAGGTCATATACTGAAGGTCATTCCTGTGGAGGTTATCATCATATGAGTTGTTATAATTTGGTAAGTTGTTTTTTTGACCGCTGAGATCTAAGAGAACACGTAAGCTCTCTTTGTTTCCCGTAACCTCCAGGTCATTTATTTATTTTGAAACCAGGTCATCGAAGGATGCCTGGTGCGCGTGGCGTTTTGTCCTATTTAGAGTGTTCTATTTTGATCACGAAAAATTCAACGCAATAAAGAGTATTTTATGTTTTAAGACCTGTTCGATGGAAGCAACAAATACAGCTCTTCAAGGTTATGTATAGGCATTTCTGCCATACTGAAGTAGTAGTAGTGGTAGTAGTAGTTGTTGTTGTAGTAGTGGTGGTGGTGGTAGTGGTAATAATATTAGTAGTAGTGGTAGGGTCCTTTCCTGGAAACCGCAGGGACAGCGAAAGAAGGGAGGCCGAGAAATACATGGAGATGAGATTTGGAGGCAGAGATGAACAATATAAAGAAGAGCTGGAGGGAGCTGCAGGAGATAGCTAGAGATAGGAACACTTGGCATGAGTTGCTTGATGGCCCCAATCCGGGTTAAAAAAGGTAGAGAGAGAGTGAGAGTAGTAGTATTAGCAGTAGTAATGGTATTGGTATTGGTAGTAGTGGTAGTAGCAGCAGTAGTGGTGGCAGTAGTGGTAGTAGCTGTAGTAGTGGCACTAGTAGTAGTGGTGGTAGTAGTAGTAGTGGTAGTAGTGGTAGCAGCAGCAGTAGTAGTAGTGGTGGTAGTAGTGGCAGCAGCAGTAGTAGTAGTAGTAGTAGTAGTGGTAGTGGTTGTGGTAGTAGTACCAGTTGTGACATTTATGCGCCTACAAGTAGGCCAGCACATCCGATTTCTGATGTTCTTATTATTTACTAGGTAGCTTCCTAGGTTCTACATCAGTCGTCTCTTACGACATGCCTTGTAGGTCGCAGTGGTACTATTCTTTGCTCCCCTTGCGGGACCCGACACCACACGGGCACAACACACGTCTGAGGCTGTTGTTATCATCGTTTGCGATGTATGACTCTTACTTCCCTGACAACAAACCTTTCAATCTACTTCGCCGTCTTATGTATTCAAAGTTTGTTATTGCCGATTCGTAATGTCTACTTAAAAGTGACCAAGGCCGAGGCATTTACTTCACTGCACCGGTTTCCCCATATGGTTCCGTCCCTGGCGGCAGAGATGTCACGCCATCTGCCGAGAGCATTGCACAAAGCACGAACTCCGTAGTTCCGACAACAATCCTAGGGATCTCATGAAAAACTTGTACATATGTCTCGGTCCAAGTTCGAACCCACTACATTCAGTATGATAGGCAAACGACTTAACCACTACACCATTGAGACTCCCTGTGCGGATTTATGTGTAATAATATGTACTTATAAAGAATAGTACACTGCGACCTACAAGGCATGTCGTAAGAGACGACTGATGTAGGACCTAGGGAAGCTACCCTAGTAAACACAAAACGTCGCAGAAATCGAATGTGCTGGGCTACTTGTCATCGACGAAGTGGGTGAACTGACAAGAGACAAGTGAATTTCAGATGTGCTGCAAAGAGAGCAACGTCCTATAAAGGATACGCACCTTGATGATGTTGGTCTACTTGTAGGTGCATAACTGGCACAGCGTACACTTGCGCTTAGACTCAAATCACATACAAATCACATAGAGTGTTTAACAAATGGTCGATATGAAGAGTTTGAAGAAGAAGTAGAAGGATATGCACTTCAAACTGCAGAGCACTACTTGAAGACTATCTTGAAGATGATATTCTGGAGACAAACTCAGTGGTCCAGTGAAAGAAAAAAGATGATATTCTGGAGACAAACTCAGTGGTCCAGTGAAAGAACAAAGATGATATTCTGGAGACAAACTCAGTGGTCCAGTGAAAGAACAAAGATGATATTCTGGAGACAAACTCAGTGGTCCAGTGAAAGAACAAAGATGATATTCTGGAGACAAACTCAGTGGTCCAGTGAAGAACAAAGATGATATTCTGGGAGACAAACTCAGTGGTCCAGTAAACAGAACAAAGATGATATTCTGGAGACAAACTCAGTGGTCCAGTGAAAGAACAAAGATGATATTCTGGAGACAAACTCAGTGGTCAGTGAAAACAAAGATTCTGAGATAAACTCAGTGGTCCAGTGAAAGAACAAAGATGATATTCTGGAGATAAACTCAGTGGTCCAGTGAAAGAACAAAGATGATATTCTGGAGACAAACTCAGTGGTCCAGTGACAGAACAAAAATTTCAGGGCCAAGGATTGACTTCATTAAACAAAAAACCAGGAAATGGCATTATTGAATAAATATATGAAGAATATTTCATATTTCAAGAAAATGAAAGAAAACGTAAAAGTTTCTGCCCTTTGCAAACCAGCTCAATATTTCTTTCAAACCTTCTCTACATAAATTGTTGTTCGTTCTTCTCTGTGTAAAAAATATGGCAACTTCGGCTTCTCGGAATTGCTGTGTCGCCTAGTAACAGGGCCTTCTACCTCTGACTAAGCAACTCTAAACAATAAGACCACAACCGTCGCGTGGCCTCGCATTCCAGTGTTGTTGTATACGGAGGAATTTATTTTAAAATGAACACAAAATGCTAAATCAAGGTTATATTATGTAACAAGTAAAGTTTAACAATAAGGAATATCAGTATTATTAATATTCTGCATTAATAAATAAACATAGACTCATAGAATTGAGTAAAAGTGTAAAATAGCTTGCAGTATTATATAAAACATATACAAAATCCAGCCCCCAAATCAAAACAAGATAAGTGTTTCCCGAGCAGGTATGGGGCCCAATTTAGAGTTGACTGTGCTCTGACCTTGTTAGTTGTAAAGCATAAATATATATATATATATAATATCTCTCAATATATATATATATATATATATATATATATATATAGAGGAAGAGAGAGAGAGAGAGAGAGAGAGAGAAAGGGAGAGAGAGAGCTTGGATTAAAGAGTGGAGTGGAGAGAAACAAACAGCACAACAGACGCATGAGTAGGCTCATCAATCAACATCAATATGGTACAGTTCGTCACTGGACACTGTTAGAAATATTGCAACGGAAAACGGAGCACCGATGGACATGTCCATAGTGCATTGAATATATTCCAAACTGAAACTGAAATTGTAAAGTATATTTCAGATTTTGTCCATACATATTTGTGAAGTTTTGAGCTGAGATATTACTATAGAAGAAAACTAGTCAGGACAGAGATGAAGTGTTTACACAGAATGCTGTGAGTATCAAGAAGAGACCGTTTTAGAAATAAAGACAAGAGGAAAATTGGTACAACATCAGTACTGGACTTTATCAAGACAGAACCGTCTGAGTGGTTACCGAGGCCCAAATTTGAGGTGTAAAGAATAGAACCACTGTTACCTGCCACGAATGTCGTAAGAGGCGATAAGGAGGTTTGGTAGAAATCGGATGCGCGTGTCCTAAACGGTGAAGTCATGCGTTTAGAGGCCTACCAAACCAATGTGTAACGTATACACGTTCTTGGCCAAGATCAAACATATCACAAAAGTGATTAAAATTGGTCGTAAAGAACGAACGCAAAGAACGTCAAGAAAGAGCAAGTTAAATAGTTCGGCAACATAAACAGATTACCAACAGACAGTGCGACTGAAAGAGCAAAGTTACTCCGATACAATGTCACATAAACAGATTACCAACAGACAGTGACTGAAAGAGCAAGTTATCGATACAATGTCACATAAACAGATTACCAACAGACAGTGCGACTGAAAGAGCAAAGTTACTCCGATACAATGTCACATAAACAGATTACCAACAGACAGTGCGCGACTGAAAGAGCAAAGTTACTCCGATACAATGTCACATAAACAGATTACCAACAGACAGTGACTGAAAGAGCAAGTTACTCCGATACAATGTCACATAAACGATTACCAACAGACAGTGCGACTGAAAAGCAAATTACTGATACAATGTCACATAAACAGATTACCAACAGACAGTGCGACTGAAAGAGCAAAGTTACTCCGATACAATGTCACATAAACAGATTACCAACAGACAGTGCGACTGAAGAGCAAGTTACTCGATACAATGTCACATAAACAGATTACCAACAGACAGTGCGACTGAAAGAGCAAAGTTACTGATACAATGTCCAAACAGATTACCAACAGACAGTGCGACTGAAAGAGCAAAGTTACTCCGATACAATGTCACATAAACAGATTACCAACAGACAGTGCGCGACTGAAAGAGCAAAGTTACCCGCAATGTCTAGAGCTGATTACCACAGAGTGGATGAAAGAGCAAAGTTACCTGAACAATGTCATAAACGATTCAAGAAGTGGTAGAAATTCTGATCGATGTCCTAAACGATTAGAAGCTATGCGTAAGAGGTCTCCGAACAATGTTAACGTATACACGTCTTGGCGAAAGATCAAACCTATCACAAGAGGATTAAAATTGGGCAAAGAACGAACGCAAAGAGAAGGAGATCAGAAAGAGCAAGTTAAATAGTTCGCACATAAACAGATTACCAACAGACAGTGCGACTGAAAGAGCAAAGTTACTCCGAAAGTCACAAAGTTACCCTGATACAAAGTTACTCCGATACAATGTTACTCCGATTACAATGCTATCACAAAACAAAGATCATCCACGTCAAAAGATGAACCTCAGAATAACAGAGCGCGAAAACACTATTTATGAAGCACACACAAAATCCCGTTCTACAAATCTCTTCTTATCTTGATTCTGTGAGATAACAGAGGATTTGAGAAAAGAAGAAGATATCCACACCAGTGGCGGCTCATCATTAAGGGCCAGAGGACGAGCCCACAAAATAATAGATGTAACGTGTATATATTATTTAATAAGATAAAACATAACCTAACCCAAAGCCATGATTTTCTCGAAAATGTGTCTGGTCCCACCAACAAAAACGATCACGAGCCGCCTCTGATCCCCACATTGTGAATGTAACGAGCCCACCAGCTACCGACGTTCTGTAATCAATCACATACAATGACACGCATACTATGTTGCATTATTACTACTCTCTGCTCCCCTTTCGAACTTCGGTAAAAAATTGTGCGGTATTCTAATTGACAGTCTCAATAAAAATAATCCGTTGATTAGGAAGAGAACATGCCTGGTGCAAATTCTAGATCCGACCACAACAAATCTGCTCACGCTAACTCCATTCACAACCGGATCTCCACTGAGTTAAGGAGGGTCAACAGAGGTCATCCTAAATGAACAACGCAGTTGCTATTTGTACGAACATTTGCACTTGCGCCATTCGACGCTGACTGCCTGTCTTGTTTTTGTCCATGTCAGAAGTAAACAAGTTATTTGTGTTCATTAACAATAGTTGATCAAATGTTATTTTAATCCGTACACAGCTTGTTTTATCCCTGGCATATTTTTCTTCTTGTTTATTTCTGTCTGAAAGTTCATTCTTGCTGTCAGGTGTTTTTTGCTGTCGGGTGTTTTTGCTGTCGGGTGTTTTTGCTCGGGTTTTGCTGTCGGTGTTTTTTGCTGTCGGGTGTTTTTGCTGTCGGGTGTTTTTTGCTGTCGGTTTTTTAATTTTGTGTGTTTTTTTGTTTTGCGTTTTCCAGTTTGAATCTTTTAAAAGTTCATTCTTGCTGTCGGGTGGGTTTTTGTATGGTGAGTTGTTTTTTTGGGGCGTTTTCCAGTTTTAATCTTTTTAAAAGTTCATTCTTGCTGTCGGGTAGTTTGTTTTTTGGGGAAAGGGGGCGTTTGTATTATTTGCGTTTACCAGTTTGAATCTTTTAAATTAAAAGTTCATTCTTTCTGTCAGGTTTTTTTTTTAAATTCTTCATGAACACATGATGTAGAAAATGTATTTGTGGTTATGGGCACATATTCAAACACTATGCTCTCCATTTTTATGTCTCTCTTCTCTCTCTTTCTCTCTCTCTCTCACATAGACATTGTCTCTCTCAGTTTCTTACTTTTATGAACAAATTGTTTGGCTCTGTCAGTCGCTCATACAGATTGCTTCTCTTGCGGCCACTCTCTCAAGTATGCACGTTTTCTATCTCTTTATGTGTGACTCTCAAAAATGCACTTTCTCTTCCTCTCGGTCATTCTCTCAAACATACACTGCTTCTCTCTCTCGATCACTTCCTCGTCTTATTCTTCTTTTGTGAACGTTCCATATCGACAACTTGTCAATCCCTTTGTGTGATTTGTATGTGATCTAAGCTCAAGAGCGTTTGTACGTTGTGCCAGTTATGCGCCTACAAGTAGGTCAACACATTCGATTTCTGCGCTGCTTTTGTTTACTAGGGTAGCATCCCTAGTGCCTATATCAGCAGCCTCTTACGACATGCATTGTAGGTTGCATTGGTACTATTCGTTGCTCCCCTTGCGAGTCCTGACCCCACACGGGCGAACGGTCACTGTCTCATACATGCACATTCCTTTTACCTCTGTCACTTAGTTATACACTGCCTCTCTCTCTCTCCAGCCAGTAAAAACGCTCGTATTGCTAGGCTAGGCAATGGGTGTCGTAAGTAATAAGGGTAAGCTGTTCGAATCCTGTGTTTGTCAGTTTGTGTTTTTTGAAAGCTCTTAATACTTATACATCACGATCATGAAATAGCTTGTCCGGAGCAGAACTTTGCCACCCCAACAGTCCTCCAGAATTTCTCACTCTCATAGGCCAGATGTCCTGCCTCTGTAGCTGTCATATTCAAACCATCACTTACATCCTGAATCCATCTTCTCCGTGGTCTTCCTCTTCTTCTCTTGCCGGTATGCCTCCTTACAAGATGGTCTTCTCAGCCCTTCATGTCTTTTTATATGTCCACAATATCTCAATTTTCTCTTTCTTATTTGTAGCATCAGCCAGTTTTCTTTGATTTTCAGTTTTGTCTGTCTAGATCTATTTGTTATATTTGTACGCTGTCTGTTATTAATCATATTCTTTGTTTTCGTTGCTTCCCCTGGGGTTCTTGCAAACAATCTTCTTGTTTTCTACTAAAAGTAACATAATTTAGTACAGTTGAATATTTATTGTCTAATTGTATGTGTTAAATCTGCTGTATAAAAAAGTCTAAATTTCTTCGCTTCTCGTGTATCCTTTGCTTGATTGTCTAATTGTATGTGTTATATCTGCTGTATAAGAAGTCTAAATTTCTTCCCTTCTCGTGTATCCTTTACTTGATAAAGGCCTTATAGTCGAAACGTAGATGTATATTGTTTTTGTACTTCGTAAAAAAAACTAAAATACTTTGTGTTTACGTGTTTCGCCAAAACTAAAAGAAAACACCTCTGTTTATAACGGAGTCTCTGTTGTTTCTAATGTCGCCCGTACCTTAATGCAAGATCGAGCAAGTGCTACCCCCTGAAAAATGATAAAAGTGTTATGCGAATCTGGTCTCCTTCATTTCCGAGCAGTAACCTATCTACTAACATTATTTTTATATTCAATTCGCCCCCTCCTGGAAAAATGTTCTACGGACGCCCATGGTTGTTGCACAAAACAAGATAAGACGCACACACCCCACACACACAAAATCATAAAAGACAAAATAGCAGACTTCAAACAATTTACGTTTCTCAAAGATGAGAAAAACAGTAAACATTTCACAAGAACTCTATAATAAATTATAGTTCTCTGTTTATGTATACAATGTTCTTGTTCATTAGAGTACAGTGTCAAACAGTGCATACAGAAAACAAGTTAATATTTGATCGTTGTTCTAGAGCAGCGTTTCCCAAACTGAGGTCCGAGGACCCCCGGTGGTCCGCAAGGTACTCACATGGGGTCCTTAAGCGCTTCCCAGCCAAAACCCAAAAGGCAGCAAGTTGCTATTTTCTTTCAGGGCAGCGACACGTAGACGACCTGACCTCCCGGGCTGATGAGCGTCATCTGCCCAGATACCGTAGTCTAAATGTCTGAGAGTACAAAATGAAAGTTCCCTGCAGTCTGAGAAATTGGAGCCAGCTTGACTATTGGTGTTGTGTAATAATAACTCCATCGCTAGAAGAATGAAATTTAAGTAAGTAATTGGTTGAAACGATCTAGGAAAAGATAGGATAAATAACGTTGACGTGCATTGGTGTTTGCTACAATACATTTTGACTGAGCTTCAGGATGGATCGTTGTCTGAAATTGAAACGCATATGTGCTAATGATGGCGCGTCTTGTTCAAGGCAAAAGGAAACCTCTTTCAGTTTATTAAAATATTAAATTGCAGACATTGTTTACTAATGTAACACACAGATAATTCAGACATTGTTTACTAATGTACCACACAGATAATTCAGACATTATTTACTAATGTACCACACAGATAATTCATTCCTGTTCATTTTCATATATAGAAACTTTTGGGGGTTCACGACAGCAAAATGTATTTCAAAGGGGGTCAGCTGTAATGGAAAATTTGAGAACCGCTGCTCTAGAGTACAGTGTCAAACAGTGCATAGAGAAAACAAGTTAAAGTTTGATCTTTGCTAGAGAAAGGCTGTTGGAATGCAGTGATACGACCTGTTTTGATAAAACACATAAGGAAATAAGGACTGTATGTAGAGGTCGGTGAAGTGCACACAAATAAAGTGTATGGTAATGAAAGTAGTGTGGAGGTGGCCCCTGTATGCGATGTTATTTATTTACCAAGAGGACGGTGATGATGAAACCGCTCAGTTTGTGGGGGTGTATAAAACTGTTCATTTTGAGAAGCGGGTAACCACACAATTATTTTTATTATTATTTATTTTCTACTATTTTTTTCAGGTACTGGGACAGTTAACACCACTGTTGTTTCATAAAGAGATACCGCTAACAACTAAAGCATATCTCATAAGAATGATTTTCTGGTCAACACTATATTACCAGTGTCAAACATGACCAATAAAGGCAGCTAATGAGCGGAAAATCATAACGACAGAGATGAGGTGTCTTAGAAGAGCTTCAGGTTTGACAATAAGAGACAAAATTAGAAATGAAGAAATCAGAAGGAGACTGGATGTGAAACCAGTCATGCAATTCATAAAAGAACAACAGGTTAAATGGTTTGGACACCTGACAACCTGACAAGAATGACCTGGTATCACCTACCACAGAGAGCCACACAGAAAAGTATAATGAGTACAAAGCAAGAGGAAGACCACGCAAAAGATGAAGTGACAGCATCAAGAACAGCCTTACGAACATGAATATCAGTTTACAAAGTGCCTTAAAACAAGCACACACAAGATCACTACGTTTCACCCCAACACTTCTATAAAGAAGTAAATGGTGGAAGAGAAGAACAAGCACACACAAGATCACTACGCGCCCCCTCCCAACACTTCTATAAAGAAGTCAATGCTGGAAGAGAAGAAGAAGAAGAAGAATTTTTTCGTCCCTTATGAATTCAAGCGTAGTTATTGAGTCTAATATTGTTTGCATGAAGGCTTGCTATCTTTACCACCAGTGTCCATAGCCGTTCAGGCGAACCGTACTCAGACTTCAGACGTACTTGTAATTTAGATTCTCCAGTAATGGATTAGATTTTCATGTAATCTGACCGCGTCACGTGTGCACACTGAGAATTTTTATTTCAAACTGGCATAGAACCCCGGAATTTATAGTCGCATGGTAACTAGCGCAGCGTGTAACCAACTTTTCTATAGGCGATCACATACATTTATCAATATCGGTCTTTAACCGATTGGTCGCACCTGTGGTGCCGGGGCCCTGCAAGGAAGAAAAGAATAGTCCCACTGTGACCTACAAGGCGATTGAGGACCTAAGGTAGTTACCCTAGTAAAAAAAAAAATGCATCGCAGAAATCGGATGTGCGGATCTACTTGTAGGCGCATAACTGGCGCAACTAACACTCGCTCTTATGCTCAAATCATATACAAATCACAGAGAGTGGTTAACAAGTGGTCGATATGGAGCTTTCGAAGAAGAAGGAGAACCGATTGGTTCCTATTGGCCGACTATATGACTCAAGGAGTTTCGTAAAATGGTCAAGAGTCTGTATACCAACTCAGAGAACGTTAACCAAGATTCTCCACTCCACCCAAACAAACCGACATGCTAACGGTATAGAAACGTAAAGGGTGAAGAATCCTGTGAGGCAGCACGTCGAGCAGCATCAGTACTGCGTAGACAAAGAGAAAGGCCAGTGCACACGAGTCCCAGACTGTAGCAACAATCTCATGCCCACACTGTCCACGACTCTTCAAGGCACGCATCGGACTGACAAGTCACCTACGTGTCCATTGACTGATACTACATTTTGTTTGTTGGATGAAGTAACTATGTGGTTATAATCATATTTGATTGACGAACATTATTATTATAGAAACGTAAACAAATAAATTTCGAAAATATTGTACACTATGTTACTTTCTTGCAAAATATAAATATTGAAGTCACTAAGTGTATTTTTGTGATTTCTTCTCTTGAAATGTTTTGATTCGATTTTAGTCAACATTCTGATGATATAAGCCAACCATCTCCTACCCAACTCAAGCGTGTTGCAGCTAGGCTATATCTTCTTGTTCTTCTTCTTCTGCGATCAACTTCTGCTATGCGACTACTCTGGTATGTGTCATAAACAGGGCGGTATGCTTGAAGTCTTCACCGCTCCTCCATAGTTTGTTTTGTAGGTTCTGTTTCTGTTGGCCGATCTCCATTCTCACACTTCTTAGACTTGGGAAGCCTTGGAGGATGTGCTCTAGGGACTGCTTTGGTGCTCCACAGGTGCAGACAGCAGAGCCCTGAGACCCATTCTATGGAGGTGTGCTCTGAGACTGCAATACCCCGTTGCAAGACAATATAAATTTGAAGTAAATTAGTACCTTTTCATACCTGGGTGTCTATTGGTGAATATGGTGTTAGGTCCGTATTTTTCACTGAAGGTCGGCACACGATGGGGGATGGGGTCAACATCACACTAGTCGCCTTTAAATACCAGTGCTTTTCTTAGTACAGAACTGAGGCTGGGTGAACCTGGACCACTCATCTAAGAAACGAGCTAACAAACAACTGCTCTACTACGGCTCTTTTACATATATATATATATATATATATATATATATATATATATATATAATGGAGTGATTTTGTTTCTAACAACACAGTGAGAGATAGAACACACCAACAACCCGTATCAAATATTATAAGAAACGAAGGTGGAAATATTTAGGTCATGTTCTTAGATCAGACGAAAAGAGACTAAATCGACAAGTTTTTATGTGGTCACCAGTTGGGAAAAGAAAACGTGGAAGACCTAACACCACTCTTCGAAGAACAATCCTACAAGAAAGTACACTATTGGGATGTAAAACCATACGAGATCTCCAACTGCTAGCAACGAATCGCATCACATGGAGATCTAAATCCTCTGCCCTATGTGCCGCCTTTGACACGAAAGGAATAAACTAACTAATTATATATATATATATATATATATATATATATATATATATTACAGCCATTTCGTTTTTACAGACGGTCATTTGGCAAGTGTGAAACTATAATGAATTCTGAGTTTGCGCTTGTTTCTCCTACCTAAAAGCTCGTCGTTTAGTATCTTTTCAAAAGATTCTGAAAAGTTTGCGTAATGTTTTCTTCTATGTAACTCAATCCTCATCTACATTTTCCCATTTGCAGATACTTTATATCTCGCAAGAAAAGGGGGAGCAACGAATAGTAACACTGCAACCTACAAGGCATGTCGTAAGAGGCGACTGAGGTAGTGACCTAGGAAGCTACCTAGCAAATAAAAGCTTCTCATAAATCGGATGATCTGGACTTAATGTAGGCGCATAACTGGCACAATGAACAATCTCTTTTAGGAGTGGATCCCTTACAAATCGCAAATAGTGGTTAACAAGTGGTCGATATGAAGCGTTGGGAGAAGAAGAGTGATTGATTGATTGATTGGTTAATTAATGTGACCATCATCATTGCACTTCGGTGAGTAACCATGTGTGCTCCGATCTCTTTCTTACACAGGAAGATCTCAGCAGCAGTGCATGAACTCTGTAAAATCAGAGAGTGTCGCCGATGTAATTTTGAAGATAGTGAAGAGATTTTGTAGAAATTTCTTCTTCTGCGTTCTCACTAGACTTGGATTTCGGATTCTCTACTAAAGACAGGAGTCTGTCTCAGATTGTCAGGAATTTTGTCTGGGCAGCATTTTCTTCTCTATTTTTGAACTGCCAAGGGTTCCTTTACGTCCTCAAATTGAACTCGGGACCTACGTTTTATCGTCCGTCTCCGATAGGACTAGGAACTCGATCTCCTCTACACTGCTATCAGGGATCTCTAAAAAAATATTCGAATTGCTACACGAGGGAGCGAACCCGTTACCCTGGGCACGAGAGGCGAGCACGTAGCCTATACTCTACAGAGATCGCACTTCGCCTACCTGCACTAGACATCAAAAGGAAAAAAAAAACAGGAACATCTATTCAAGTTACAGTTTAGAACAGGTGTTAGTTAGTTCCCCAAAAAAGATATGCTACCAAGTCCCTACCTACATCGACTTGTCTAATAATAGCATAGACAACCAACCCTACATGACATTACGATAAAGGGCAAGATCACGAACGTTGCTGACTCAACGACTGAGAAGCAAAAGAATTCGTTCACTTTAAGTGCACTCTGCAGCTATAAATGGTGTGCATTCGTTCGTTTTAGTTGTACATTTCAACAGCTATAAATGGTGTGCATTCCGTTTCTCAAACTTTGAAGTGTGCGTATAAAAAACGAAACACTTTTTCGAGGACACTAAATTTAACAAACAAACGAAATCTTCCTGGAAAAGTTAAATTTGAAAGAAATTATTGAAAAGAAATTATATGCAATGTGAATAATATAGCAACGTTCTGAAAGGATATGCCACATAAAAAAGTAATGTGTTAAAATCGTTCTCGAAAAAATAAGGATACCAAATTTATTGATTCGAATGTTTGTATAAAAGAAATTAACATATTTAAGTTCTGTACTGGATATGTTACATGCCATTAACCCTTTTACTGCGGGAGTTTTTTTTTTTAACTTCTCGACAGATTAACATTGCAATGTATATTAACTTAGTAGTTGAATGCATTTGAAAATAGATGTCTGAAACACATAATAATAATTCCTCTCGTACAGTTATACGTTAAATAAGGCCTGCAAGTAATTTCTCCATACCGCACTATCCTGGGCAACTCCCACAATCTCCTCCATGGAACTGAGACCGATATTTCCTGCCTCTCTCAGCAAAGTTCGTTTCAGAGTCTCTTTAGGTCGACCTCTCTTTCTTGAACCCTTTGCATCCCACTTCAATGCCTGCTTTAATATTCGTTGATCATTTCTCCTCAAGGTGTGCCCAACATATCTCCATCTTCTCTTTCTTATAACAGTTGTCACCAGTGGTTGACCAGACATGTCTCTAATTTCATCACTTCTGAATTCGTTCCATTTTATATTCATTATTTTTCGCAGACATCTATTTTCAAACATAATGAAAATAAAATGGAACGAATTCAGGAGAAATGATGAAATTCGCAATAATAAAAGCGACTTTCTGCAAAATGGCTCTATGATGATATTCTCAGAAATGCATTCATAAGTTCTAAGAAATCCATTCATAAGTCTATAATGATATACAGCAAATCCATTTATTTATTTACATTCATTTATCAATCCCTATACATTTATGTTCAGGAGAAGTGATGAAAATCGCCCGAGTGGTTGCCGGGCCCAAATTTGGGGTGTAAAGAATACAACCACTGTTACCTGCCACACATGTCGTAAGAGGCGACTAAGGAGGTTTGGCTGAAATCGGATGCACATGTCCTAAACGTGTAGAAGTCTATGCGTTTAGGGGCCTACAAACCAATGTGCAACGTATACACGTTCTTGGCAAAGATCAAACATATCACAAAGAGTGATTAAAATTGGTCGTAAAGAACGAACGCAAAGAAGAAGAGAAGAAGTGATGAAATCAGAGAAATGTCTGGTCAACCACTAGTAACAACTGTTATAAGAAGATGGAGATATGTTGGACACACCTTTAGGAGAAATGATCAACGAATATCAAAGCAGCCCTTGAAGTTGGATGCAATGGGTTCAAGAAAGAAAGGACGACCTAGGAGACCCTGAAATGAACTTTGCTGAGAGAGGCAAGAAATGCCGGTCTCAGTTCCATGGAGTCGCTCAGGATAGATTGGCATGGAGAAATTACTTGCCAATACTATACTATGTAGCGTATAACGGTACGAGAGAAATTGTTATTATTATTATATACTAACTTTGCTTCAATCTTTAAAAAATGTGCGGGGGCAAGTATTTCGGCTCAGATGGGTAAAAGAGTTAAGAATTTATAGAATACTCTTTAATAGCGAAAGTTTGTTAAATAGAATGTAACCTGTAAAATTCTTCTTTTTTTTTTTTTAAAAACAATATGAATAAAATAGAGCCGCGACAGCGTAGTGGCTAAGGATCTTGTTACGTAATCGCGTAGTCATAAGTTCAAATTTCTCAGTTAAGAGTGTCATTTGTCCCCGACTTTGGTGGCTATCAGCTTCAAGCGGGTACCACCAAACTTTTACGAACGGTAAAAATAGACCTTACAGTTGAGAAAGCAATGACAAACAACTGAACGTGTAAGTGGTGCCTAAAAAAATCAACGACTCATTTACTGTAGTTGATTTATAGCGTTGTCACGTAAAGGACATGTCATGATTTTCATTTTCAAGAAATAAATAGTTTCACATAGTTATTTACAGAAGTGTAGTGATGATGGCTGGTTTAAACCAGCCATGCACTTTCAGTCAATCAATCAATTACTCAATCAATCAATCATGTAAATCTTGCTTTCAACAAAACATAGACCATGACAAGCTTGAGTGAGTTTGAGGGTTGTCTGATTTACCATCATAAATCACGTTTCAGAGATCAACCTTTTTTTTCTATTCTCCAATCCTGTCTTGCCTCACAGCGTCAGGATAAGAAGAGATTTCTAGAACGAGCCCTTGTGTGCGCTACATAAATAGTGTCTTTCTCTGTTATCTCCGAGGTCCCCCATTTGCGTGGTCGGTCTTTTGCTTTGTAACCATTGTATCGGAGCAAATTGTTCTTTGAGGTGCACTGTCTGTTGGTAATCTGCTTATGTGACCGAACCATTTAATTTGTTGTTTCTTGATGAAGTCTAGTACTGATGTTGTACTCACTTTTTCCTAATGTCTTCATTTCTCAACCGGTCTCTTCTTGTTAACCCCAGCATTCTGAGTAGACACTTCATCTCTTTCGTGACTAGTTTTCTTCTATCATTTGTTGTCAGCGTCCAGGTTTGGCACTGCTAGCATAATGGATACCTGGGATTCTCTGTGGCTAAGTGGTTAAACCACTTGTGAGTCGAAGGTCGTGAGTTCAAATATGGACCGCGCCGTTCTGTTCACGAGTGCAGTTTTTTTCCTAGAGACCCCTAGGATTATTGTTGGAGCTACAGAGTTCGTACTTTGTGCAATATTCTCGGCAGGTGGCGTGCCAGTTCTGCATAGAGCGACCGAGCCGTATAGGGTAAAACCCAGTGCAATGAAGTCAATCCTTCGGCTTTAAACCCCTTTAATGAATATTAAAACAAATCAATTTTTTTGTTTTAATACAGGATGCGCTGGCTGTGAATTCAGGCGTAGTCACAGCGGCTAATAAAGCACATTTGACCGATTTTTGCGTGAATGCTTGCTTTACTTTCTCAGTGTCCCTCGCCACTCAGGCTCGTATCAGGCGAGTCTTACTCCAACTTCAGAGGTAACGAGATTAATCAATATGGATATGAAAGTGACTATATAATCTCCGCTTTAATCCTTTCTATCCTTCTGGAATCTAAACTCTGGATTCTTCATCCAATGAGTCAGTGACCCCTGAACTAATAAAGGAGGTTAAACCTGTCAGTTTTGTCATGTGATATTCACCTTTCAACCTTGAGACTCGGGACTTGCGATGTCGGTCAGTGGCATGCAGCAGGTGCTGTACATAAAAATATAGATATACATGTACATATATCTGTAATAAGTGATGTACATTTCACGTGTCTTCTACGTGCGTCGTACACCCAAATGGAACTCCTAAAGATTTTAATGCGATTATTTTTGTTGATTATTAATTTGGCCTGTGTGGTGTCTGGGGCCACAAGAAGAGCAAAGAATAGTAACGCTGCGACCTACAAGGCATGTCGTAAGAGGCGACTGAATTAGGGGCCTAGAGAAGCTACCCTATTAAATAAAAAGTATCGCAGAAATCGGATTGCTGTCCTACTTGTAGACGCACAATTGGCACAACGTACAATCGCTCTTAGGCTCGGATCACATACAAATCACAAAGAGTGGTTAACAAGTGGTCGATATGCAGCGTTTGAAGAAGCAGAAGAATACAGTTTAAGTTTAATTCATAAAAAAATGTGATATATACTGACAACATTGTCTTGATACTGAAACAGGAGGACCCTAAGCGGACAGAAGTAGCACTTAAGTAACTGATTGATTGACTGATTGATTGGTGTCAAACGTTTCCCCTTTCCAAAGATGTAAATACGGAGGGTAAGCTCCAAATCGACCCAAGACTACCAAAAAAAACCCAACATTTCACAAAACGGTTGAAAATTGTTCTTATCCAAAACGATCTCAGAGAGGAAAGAAATAAAACTGGCAAAGCATGCACATGCTCTTTGGCTCAGATCATACAGTAACTGGATTGTGGCTGAAAAATGATAAGTAAAGCGTGCCTGGCGTTCAGTCGGAGCAAAGAATGAAAGATGTCACGATATGCAAAACAAAACATCATCGTAGGCTGAAATTTGTCCTATGCACCTGTCCTACGTGTCGTATGCACCGCGGCACTCAATGTACTCACATTCTCGACGCAAACCAAGCAAATCACAGAGTAGTTAACTTAGTTGATAAGAATAAAGACAACGTGACGTTGAGGTTAGGAGCTCGTCTCTAGTGCCAAAGTTACCCGATACCTTGCGGTGCCATCTGGTTATTTTTCTAGACATCCCTGATCTTAGTGTATGTGAGATCGAGTTTCTAGTCCTATCGGAGACGGACAATAACACGTAGGTCCCGTGTTCAATTTGAACACGTAAAGAACCCTTGGCAGTTCAAAACCGAGAAGAGAAAGCCGGAAAGACACTGTGTGGGCAAAATTCATTAGAAAAATGTAAAATAAAATTGGTACAAAAATAACTTCACCATCTTCAAAATTACATCGAGGACACTCGCCGATGCTACGGAGTTCGTGCAATGTCGTTAGATCTTCCTGTGTAAGAAAAAGATTGGAGCACACATGGTTACTCACCGAAGTGTAATGATGATGGTTCTATCAATCAATCAATCAATTAATTAATCAAACACAACGAAGAAAAAGAAATATGTTGTTAAAGTTATCGCCTTTGTTTTGTTATTTCACAGACAAGATTAGCTGATGCAATCTCTTGACACTATTAGTAAGAAGACTCACATGTGTGGTGCCGGGACTCGCATGGGGAGCAAAGAGTAGTACCACTGCGATCTACAAGACATGTCGTAAAAGGCGAATGATGTAGGCCCTAGGGATGCTACCCTAGTAAATAAAAATCATCGCAGAAATCGGATGTATTGTCCTACTTGTAGGCACATAACTGGCACAACATACAATCGCTCTTAGGCTCAGATCACATAGAAATCACAGAGTGGTTAACAAGCAGTCGATATGGAGCGTTCGAAGAAGAAAAAGTTTATATTTGCTTTTGTTTATTTCTTCTTGGTTTCCATTTCAAATCTGAATCAGTTCTTTGTTTGCTATTGTATCAATGAAATGCCCTCATTTCTTCTATATATTCCCATCTTATGAAATTTATATTTGACAATAAACATGTATAATAAATAGTCTCTAGCCCACGCCTGGGAGATATACTGTGGAAGTAGAACAATGCAGAACAGATAACAGATTGTTGGTCGGTCGGAAATATTTTTATTTTTACACAAAAATAGAAACAAACGTGCAGTAATAAATTTCAATTTTATCTTTATAAAAAATTGTCTTCATTCAAAATACAAGGTCAAAATTTGAATAAGGTAACATTGTCATCTTCATGAGCTGATGTCACAGCACTCTGGCAAACCCATAGGTGCTCAGTCGCCTCCAACTAATTATTAAGGATATATATACAGAGATTATGCGTACATCTTGAACAGAGA
Source organism: Arion vulgaris (assembly GCA_020796225.1). Lineage (NCBI taxonomy): Eukaryota > Metazoa > Mollusca > Gastropoda > Stylommatophora > Arionidae > Arion > Arion vulgaris. The sequence goes on from CM036758.1 coordinate 74,656,710, forward strand.
AGAGAACAAATAGATCTATCCAGAAAGAACTCAAAATAAAAAAAAACTGACTGATGCTACAAAAGAAAGAAAACTGAGGTATTCTGGATATTTCTTCTGTTTCTTCTTCGAACGATCCATATCGACCACTTGTCAACCACTCGGTGTGATTTGTATGTGATCCGAGCCTAAGAGCGATTGTGTGTTGTGCCAGTTATGCGCCTACAAGTAGGCCAGCACATCCGATTTCTGTGCTGCTTTTTATTTCTAGGGTAGCATCCTTAAGGTCTACATCATTCGCCTCTTACGACATGCATTGTAGGTCGCAGTGGTACTATTCTTTGCTTCCCATGCCGGCCCCGGCACCACATGGGCGATTTTGGACATATAAAAAGACAAGAAGGGCTGGAGAAGACAATCCGGCTGAAGAAGGCGTCTTCGAAAATCCGCCCCTTAAATATTTTTTCTTTAAAATAACCTTCAATTGCGATTTTGCTGCTTATGCCGCCCTCCCCTTCTTACGATTCCGCCTGTTTCGGTCGCCTCTCTGTATCATAGCAAGGTATGACCCTGGCCACTATACGTCAAAGCAATACATTTCTAGCAATTTGTCGTATTAATGTGGTTATTTGTTGATACATTCAGAGAGACCAACGATCTCAACAACACGAAGGATTGACTTCATTGCAGCGGGCTTTACCACATATAACTCATGCTTTACCACATATAATTCATACATTACCACATATAACTCATGCTTTACCACATATAACTCATGCTTTACCACATATAACTCATGCTTTACCACATATAACTCATACTTTACCACATATAACTCATACTTTACCACATATAATTCATACTTTACCACATATAACTCATGCTTTACCACACATAACTCATGCTTTACCACATATAACTCATACATTACCACATATAACTCATGCTTTACCACATATAATTCATACTTTACCACATATAACTCATGCTTTACCACATATAACTCATACTTTACCACATATAACTCATGCTTTACCACATATAACTCATACTTTACCACATATAACTCATGCTTTACCACATATAACTCATACTTTACCACATATAACTCATGCTTTACCACATATAACTCATGCTTTACCACATATAACTCATACTTTACACATATAACCATGGTTACCACATATAACTCATGCTTTACCACATATAATTCATACTTTACCACATATAACTCATACTTTACCACATATAACTCATGCTTTACCACATATAACTCATGCTTTACCACATATAACTCATTCCTCTCTGCAAAAATGGCACGCCAGCTGATGAGAGCATTGCCCAAAAGCAGCTCCGTAGATCCGTAACACTCTAGGGTCTCCGGAAAAATTCACTGGTGAACAAAAGGACCCAGTCTGGATTCGAACCAACAACCATACTAAAACAAGGCGTAACCACTTAGACACAGACATGGTTAAATCAATATCTAACAGACACAGAGATGGTTAAATCACTATCTAACAGACACAGAGATGGTTAAATCAATATCTAACAGACACAGACATGGTTAAATCAATATCTAACAGACACAGACATGGTTAAATCAATATCTAACAGACACAGAGATGGTTAAATCACTATCTAACAGACACAGACATGGTTAAATCAATATCTAACAGACACAGACATGGTTAAATCAATATCTAACAGACACAGACATGGTTAAATCAATATCTAACAGACACAGAGATGGTTAAATCACTATCTAACAGACACAGAGATGGTTAAATCACTATCTAACAGACACAGACATGGTTAAATCACTATCTAACAGACACAGACATGGTTAAATCAATATCTAACAGACACATACATGGTTAAATCAATATCTAACAGACACAGACATGGTTAAATCAATATCTAACAGACACAGACATGGTTAAATCACTATCTAACAGACACAGACATGGTTAAATCAATATCTAACAGACACAGACATGGTTAAATCAATATCTAACAGACACAGACATGGTTAAATCACTATCTAACAGACACAGACATGGTTGAATCAATATCTAACAGACACAGACATGGTTAAATCACTATCTAACAGACACAGACATGGTTAAATCACTATCTAACAGACACAGAGATGGTTAAATCAATATCTAACAGACACAGAGATGGTTGAATCACTATCTAACAGACACAGACATGGTTGAATCAATATCTAACAGACACAGAGATGGTTAAATCAATATCTAACAGACACAGAGATGGTTAAATCAATATCTAACAGACACAGAGATGGTTAAATCAATATCTAACAGACACAGAGATGGTTAAATCAATATCTAACAGACACAGACATGGTTGAATCACTATCTAACAGACACAGACATGGTTAAATCACTATCTAACAGACACAGAGATGGTTAAATCAATATCTAACAGACACAGAGATGGTTAAATCAATATCTAACAGACACAGACATGGTTAAATCACTATCTAACAGACACAGACATGGTTAAATCAATATCTAACAGACACAGACATGGTTAAATCAATATCTAAACCAATGTGTTTCTTCTGTCACTGACGCCAGTTGTAATTCAAAGTCCAAGTTGGTGTGTTCAAATTTTTGCTTGCTTATGTGATACCATACATACTTGTCTTTGTCATTAAACGCCAATTTATTACGTATCACCGCAGCCTCCCTCGGTTTCATCCAGATCTGATCTGATCCGCTCTGACCAGATTAGATTTGTAGATTTCGGCACAATGTATTCAACCTGATATTGACATGAAACACATTCTAAGTCAGTTATGGTCGTTAGCAATTTGCTGTCTCATTCTATAAGTTCTGTGCCGTTTAAGAACTTAATTTTTCCACTTCTGTTGTATCCTTTGCTTGATCAAGGCCTTTTGGTCGAAACGTTGCGGTGTATTGTTGTTGTTTTTGTATTTTGTAAAACTACATTGTTTTTACGTGTTTCGCGACATAGTTTTACTGCGGTCTTCTCTTATATTGATTTTAAGTCAGTAGGCTACACCTGCCTGGCCTTGACAGTGATTAAATAAATGTCTAAATGAAGATGTTTACCTCTCTTACTAATGCGACGTTGGTCAAGGTCGAAACCAGTATGTTATTACAAACCAACCCCCTCCCCCAACCCTCCCATCCTCCCTTCCAGACAAATACCATGACGTAACATGAATGTAGCTTTAAATCAGAAATTTGCCTCTGACCTCGACACAAAGTGCATAACGGTCAACGTGACTGTGTGTGTTCCTTGACCCAAGTAGCGTCCATCGCAAGCAATGCTGACAACAGCCTCAGACGTATGCTGTTGCACCCTTCTGGTGTGTGTGAATATGATTGCAGATTCCAGTTCAGTAACCTAGTTCCCTTCCACAGGTCGGGCATTAGAAGGTGCCTCTGTGTTGTAGTGGTCTTCTTCAATGATCCAGCGGCACTTGAGCTCTTGCCATTCGGTTCAATGATATGTAGTCTACTCCTTCTTTTCGTTCGTTCTTTACGACCAATTTTAATCACTCTTTCTGATATGTTTGATCTTTGCCAAGAACGTTATACGTTGCACATTGGTTTGGTAGGCCTCTAAACGCATAGACTTCTACATGTTTAGGATACATGCATTCGATTTCAACCAACCTCCTTAGTCACCTCTTACGACATGCATAGCAGGTAACAGTGGTTCTATTCTTTACACCTCAAATTTGGGCCCGGTAACCACTCCTGCGAATGCTATGTATTACTTTGTTCCGTGTAATGTGTTCCTTTTATATGGCCTTGGGGGAAGGAGGATCTTCCTGTTTACGTTCTAAATGTCGTAGGTTCGAATCAAGACCACGCACATGTCCATTTTTTTACGAAGACTCCTATTATTGTTGATGATGCTACGATGCTACGAAGTTCGTGCTCTGCGCATGGAAACTATAGGTCGTCATGTCTCACAGGTAACTATCTTCAAGGTACAGGCCATCAGTGGGCAGGTCCAACATGTTTCAAACCGAGAGACATGCCTGAAGTACCACTAACGTATTATCAAGAACATGTGTACATATTATGCAACATCTCGTTTTTTTTATATTCAACTCTCCCGTGTGGTGCCGGGCTCCGCAAGGGAAGCAAAGAATAGTACCACTGCCACCTACGAGGCATGTCGTAAGAGGCAACTGATGTAGGAGCCTAGGGAAGCTATCCTAGTAAACAAAAAGCAGAGTAGAAATCGGATCTGCTAGCCTACTTGTAGGCGCATAACAGGCACAACGTACACTCGCTCTTAGGCTCAGATCATATACAAATCACACAGAATGGTTAACAAGTGGTCGATATGGAGTGTTCAAAGAAGAAGAAGAAGAAGATATTCAATTATCGAGCGGCATTTCGACATGATTTCGGGATCCGCAAGGAGAGAAAGAGAAGAACATGATTATCAGGATCGCGAGAGGAAGAGAGAAGCCTGATAGCTATCGCGAACAAAGAGAGGAGAACATGAATTGGGACTCTAGCGAAGGAAGAGAACATCGATTATCAGATCTCAATGCACAGAGAAGAAGAATCATATCGGATCGTCAGAGAAGAGAAGAGAATGATTATCGAGCGGCAGAAGAGCACATGATTATCGGGATCTCGCGCGAGAGAGAGAGCACATGATTATAAAGAAAATAGAACTCATGTAGGCAGATGGAAATACAAGAAGTGTTTGTTAATTGATTGATTGTTGATTGATTGATAGAACCATCATCATTGCACTTCGGTGAGTAACAATGTGTGCCACGATCTATTTCTTACACAGGAAGATCTCAGCGACAGTGCACGGACTCCGTAGCACCGTCGCGGGGTCCACGATGTAATTTAGAAGATGGTGAAAACAGTTTATAGGAATTGTATTTCTGTATTCCTTCTAATGAATATTTGCACGGGCAGCGACTTTCCAGCCTGCTCTTCTCGACTTTGAACTGTCAAGGGCTATGTTACGTGCTCAACATGAAAATGGGATCTACGTTTTATCGTCCGTCTCCGACAGGACTAGGAACTCGATCTCACCTACACTGAGGTCAGAGATCTGGACAAATATCCCGATGGTACCATGAGGGAGCGAATCGAGTTCCTTTGAAACGAGGGGCTAGCACTTAACATCTATGGCACTGACATATGTCCAAAATTTCTCAATTTAACATTCTTTATTTTGTGGCATCAGTTATATTTCTTTGATTTTAATTTTTATTTTTGGTAGATCTAGTTCATGGGTTCTTAAAGTGGGTGGCATCGCCCCTCAGTGGGCGCTGAAGCCTTTCTGGGGGGAGGGGGACGATAGTGGGTTCAGAAGAATTTAGGTGGTGTTCAGGCGATTAGGGGTCGGTGGCACCTTATAGAAGAAATTAATAATAAATATTTTAAAATAAATTACTTTCGTGATTTTTCGATATAAATAATCATTTAAAATGTGAATTCTGCATTTTAATTCATCTTATGCCTGTCTTACATGATCCATTTCTTCATCCATTTTCTATTTCATGTATATAATCATGTGAAAATTGACCATGTGTGACAGAGATATATATACATTTTCTATGTCCACGAGAAAGTAGAGCTTGTATATATGTGGGAGGGAACGAGGGGGGCAGTTACAAAGTTTTTGTTGTGCAAAGTGGGCGGTTGGCCAAAAAGTTTGGGAATCTATGATCTATAGTCTGTCCATTAATTCGTGAGCACGTTTGAAATTGATTTTCTCGAAAACTACCTGTTGGATCTCAGTGATTTTGCATGCAGCCTTAGAATATCCATGACGCTAAAATAAAGCTAACCAGTAGTCCATAGGGGGAAAATATTTCTTCAGGAAAAAATAAACCTCACCGGATTGCACAAAGTCAAGATTTACGGTACAGACGCGTTGTTCTAAAAATACATTATGGTAACATTAAAATATCGTGAGATTCACGAATTCCCGTGCACCTAACCCAGTCGACTTTGAAAGCGGAAAGCATATGACGTTATAATTTGGATACCGTTGTATAGTCATAGGTGTATCTCGCTATTTGTATGAAGCTATTGTATCATATTTGTTGGCTTATCAAAACTGACATTGATATCACATTCATAATGAGTCTGAAGTGCACATTTATAACAATGCAGAAGGTTACAGTTTTACTATACCAACACTTCCGTAGGGAATCTAAGAGAGGTCATCTATATTGCGATATTCATAATCCTGAGAAACGAACGCAACTGGCGCTTGGTCTGAATAGAGAATCCTGCCTGTCCAGCCAGTAACAATTATCAACCTCATGGAATCGTCAGATTCGGGATGATACAAATCATATTTTGATTACAGACTGAGAAATAGCAACGTATACATTTCCATATCCAAATGCGTCTACCATCATGCACATTTGTGGTGAAGTTAAGACACCCTGGGGTCTAATGGTGACCGAAGGGGAGGACTAACTGTTGCATATTGTATCCAAGTTCACGATTGCACATAAAGGGCAACACACTTAATTACTTGACCTATCAAGTTAATATGGAGATACACCTATGAATAGAATTGACATGGACAAATTCTAGGGATACTGTAAAATCTAAAATTTGAGCCCCGTATTTGCAATTGTCATAAAAGATCAAGGAATTCGCCGATGTGCAAATCCGAGCATCTATGGACTACTGGTTAGCTTTATTTTAGCGTCATGGATATTCTAAGGCTGCATGCAAAATCACTGAGATCCAACAGGTAGTTTTCGAGAAAATCAATTTCAAACGTGCTCACGAATTAATGGACAGACTATAGATCATAGATTCCCAAACTTTTTGGCCAACCGCCCACTTTGCACAACAAAACTTTGTAACTGCCCCCCCGTTCCCTCCACATATATACAAGCTCTACTTTCTCGTGGACATAGAAAATGTATATATATCTCTGTCACACATGGTCAATTTTCACATGATTATATACATGAAATAGAAAATGGATGAAGAAATGGATCATGTAAGACAGGCATAAGATGAATTAAAATGCAGAATTCACATTTTAAATGATTATTTATATCGAAAAATCACGAAAGTAATTTATTTTAAAATATTTATTATTAATTTCTTCTATAAGGTGCCACCGACCCCTAATCGCCTGAACACCACCTAAATTCTTCTGAACCCACTATCGTCCCCTCCCCAGAAAGGCTTCAGCGCCCACTGAGGGGCGATGCCACCCACTTTAAGAACCCATGAACTAGATCTACCAAAAATAAAAATTAAAATCAAAGAAATATAACTGATGCCACAAAATAAAGAATGTTAAATTGAGAAATTTTGGACATATGTCTGTGCCATAGATGTTAAGTGCTAGCCCCTCGTTTCAAAGGAACTCGATTCGCTCCCTCATGGTACCATCGGGATATTTGTCCAGATCTCTGACCTCAGTGTAGGTGAGATCGAGTTCTATCCTGTCGGAGACGGACGATAAAACGTAGATCCCATTTTCATGTTGAGCACGTAACATAGCCCTTGACAGTTCAAAGTCGAGAAGAGCAGGCTGGAAAGTCGCTGCCCGTGCAAATATTCATTAGAAGGAATACAGAAATACAATTCCTATAAACTGTTTTCACCATCTTCTAAATTACATCGTGGACCCCGCGACGGTGCTACGGAGTCCGTGCACTGTCGCTGAGATCTTCCTGTGTAAGAAATAGATCGTGGCACACATTGTTACTCACCGAAGTGCAATGATGATGGTTCTATCAATCAATCAATCAATCAATCAATTAACAAACACTTCTTGTATTTCCATCTGCCTACATGAGTTCTATTTTCTTTATAATCATGTGCTCTCTCTCTCTCTCTCGCGCGAGATCCCGATAATCATGTGCTCTCTCTCTCTCTCGCGCGCGAGATCCCGATAATCATGTTCTCTCTCTCTCTCTCGCGAGATCCCGATATGTTCTCTCTCTCTCTCTCGCGAGATCCCGATAATCATGTTCTCTCTCTCTCTCTCGCGAGATCCCAATAATCATGTTCTCTCTCTCTTGCGCGCGATCCCGGTAATCATGTTCTCTCTCTCTCTCTCTCGCGAGATCCCGATAATCATGTTCTCTCTCTCTCTCTCTCTCTCGCGAGATCCCGATAATCATGTTCAGAAATGCCGCTCGATAATTGAATATCTTCTTCTTCTTCTTCTTTGAACACTCCATATCGACCACTTGTTAACCATTCTGTGTGATTTGTATATGATCTGAGCCTAAGAGCGAGTGTAGTTGTGCTGTTATGCGCCTACAAGTAGGCTACAGATCCGATTTCTACTCTGCTTTTGTTTACTAGGATAGCTTCCTAGGCTCCTAGCATCAGTTGCCTCTTACGACATGCCCTCGTAGGTGGCAGTGGTACTATTCTTTGCTTCCTTGCGGAGCCGGCACCACACGGAGAGTTGAATATAAAAAAAACGAGATGTTGCATAATATGTACACATGTTCTTGATAATACGTTAGTGGTACTTCAGGCATGTCTCTCGGTTTGAAACATGTTGGACCTGCCCACTGATGGCCTGTACCTTGAAGATAGTTACCTGTGAGACATGACGACCTATAGTTTCCATGCGCAGAGCACGAACTTCGTAGCATCGTAGCATCATCAACAATAATAGAGTCTTCGTAAAAAATGGACATGTGCGTGGTCTTGATTCGAACCTACGACATTTAGAACGTAAAGAGGAAGATCCTCCTTCCCCCAAGGCCATATAAAAGGAACACATTACACGGAACAAAGTAATACATAGCATTCGCAGGAGTGGTTACTGGGCCCAAATTTGAGGTGTAAAGAATAGAACCACTGTTACCTGCTATGCATGTCGTAAGAGGTGACTAAGGAGGTTGGTTGAAATCGAATGCATGTGTCCTAAACATGTAGAAGTCTATGCGTTTAGAGGCCTACTAAACCAATGTGCAACGTATATACGTTCTTGGCAAAGATCAAACATATCAGAAAGAGTGATTAAAATTGGTCAGAAGAACGAACGAAAAGAAGGAGTAGACTACATATCATTGAACCGAATGGCAAGAGCTCAAGTGCCGCTGGATCATTGAAGAAGACCACTACAACACAGAGGCACCTTCTAATGCCCGACCTGTGGAAGGGAACTAGGTTACTGAACTGGAATCTGCAATCATATTCACACACACCAGAAGGGTGCAACAGCATACGTCTGAGGCTGTTGTCAGCATTGCTTGCGATGGACGCTACTTGGGTCAAGAAACACACAGTCAGTTGACCGTTATGCACTTTGTGTCGAGGTCAGAGGCAAATTTCTGATTTAAAGCTACATTCATGTTACGTCATGGTATTTGTCTGGAAGGGAGGATGGGAGGGTTGGGGAGGGTCGGTTTGTAATAACATACTGGTTTCGACCTTGACCAACGTCGCATTAGTAAGAGAGGTAAACATCTTCATTTAGACATTTATTTAATCAGTGTCAAGGCCAGGCAGGTGTAGCCTACTGACTTAAAATCAATATAAGAGAAGACCGCAGTAAAACTATGTCGCGAAACACGTAAAAACAATGTAGTTTTACAAAATACAAAAACAACAACAATACACCGTAACGTTTCGACCAAAAGGCCTTGATCAAGCAAAGGATACAACAGAAGTGGAAAAATTAACTTCTTAAACGGCACAGAACTTATAGAATGAGACAGCAAGTTGCTAACGACCATAACTGACTTAGAATGTGTTTCATGTCAATATCAGGTTGAATACATTGTGCCGAAATCTACAAATCTAATCTGGTTAGAGCGGATCAGCTCAGATCGGGATGAAACCGAGGGAGGCTGCGGTGATACGTAATAAATTGGCGTTTAATGACAAAGACAAGTATGTATGGTATCACATAAGCAAGCAAAAATTTGAACACACCAACTTGGACTTTGAATCACAACTGGCGTCAGTGACAGAAGAAACACATTGGTTTAGATATTGATTTAACCATGTCTGTGTCTGTTAGATATGGATTTAACCATGTCTGTGTCTGTTAGATATTGATTTAACCATCTCTGTGTCTGTTAGATATTGATTTAACCATGTCTGTGTCTGTTAGATATTGATTTAACCATGTCTGTGTCTGTTAGATATTGATTTAACCATCTCTGTGTCTGTTAGATATTGATTTAACCATGTCTGTGTCTGTTAGATATTGATTTAACCATGTCTGTGTCTGTTAGATATTGATTTAACCATCTCTGTGTCTGTTAGATATTGATTTAACCATATCTGTGTCTGTTAGATATTGATTTAACCATGTCTGTGTCTGTTAGATATTGATTTAACCATGTCTGTGTCTGTTAGATATTGATTTAACCATGTCTGTGTCTGTTAGATATTGATTTAACCATGTCTGTGTCTGTTAGATATTGATTTAACCATGTCTGTGTCTGTTAGATATTGATTTAACCATGTCTGTGTCTGTTAGATATTGATTTAACCATCTCTGTGTCTGTTAGATATTGATTTAACCATCTCTGTGTCTGTTAGATATTGATTTAACCATGTCTGTGTCTGTTAGATAGTGATTTAACCATGTCTGTGTCTGTTAGATATTGATTTAACCATGTCTGTGTCTGTTAGATATTGATTTAACCATGTCTGTGTCTGTTAGATATTGATTTAATCATGTCTGTGTCTGTTAGATATTGATTTAACCATGTCTGTGTCTGTTAGATATTGATTTAACCATGTCTGTGTCTGTTAGATATTGATTTAACCATGTCTGTGTCTGTTAGATATTGATTTAACCATGTCTGTGTCTGTTAGATATTGATTTAACCATGTCTGTGTCTGTTAGATATTGATTTAACCATGTCTGTGTCTGTTAGATATTGATTTAACCATGTATGTGTCTGTTAGATATTGATTTAACCATGTCTGTGTCTAAGTGGTTACGCCTGGTTTTAGTATGGTTGTTGGTTCGAGTCCAGACCGGGTCCTTTTGTTCACCAGTGAATTTTTTCCGGAGACCCTAGAGTGTTAGGGATCTACGGAGCTGCTTTTTGGGCAATGCTCTCATCAGCTGGCGTGCCATTTTTGCAGAGAGGAATGAGTTGTATGTGGTAAAGCATGAGTTATGTGTGATAAAGTATGAGTTATATGTGGTAAAGCATGAGTTATATGTGGTAAAGCATGAGTTATATGTGGTAAAGCCCGGTGCAAGGAAGTCAATCCTTCGTTTTGTTGAGATCTTTGGTCTCTCTGAATGTATCAACAAATAACCACATTAATACGACACATTGCTAGAGATGTATTGCTTTGACGTATAGTGGCCAGGGCCATACCTTACTATGATACAGAGAGGCGGCCGAAACAGGCGGCACCGTAAGAGGAGGGGGAGCGGCATAAACAGCAAAATCAAATCACAATTAAAGGTTATTTTAAAGTAAAATCATTTAGGGCGATTTTCGAAGCCTTGCATCATACTGAGAAAATATACCGCAATGTCCTGATAGTGCCTGCACGTCATTAATCTGTTTCGGTTTTCATTTTAATGAGGATAAAATTATTATCTTTTTTTGCAAATTTATTCTTCTAATTTTATGAAGTTAAAAATATTAACTTATTGAAATTTTGTCCATTAATTCTGACCACTCCTCCATTGGCTCTCTGGTACTCCATTTACTAGTGACGTTGTTGTTTCTGACTCGCAGTCGATGCTTCGGAAGATCTAGAATGGCAGGTTGCGGTATGAATGGGAGTCGCCTATAGAGGTTTACAACCTCCAGAGACTCGTGGATCTACTGTCTTGGACATGCTGGTGTTCGCACACGGGAGAGCGGATCTGGCTGCATCGAAGGCATCGATTGTTCTGGAGATTAGGATTGATAAGTGGGAAGTTCTTCAATCTCTTAACGACCTACTGTTGAATGAGGACACACTTTCTCTCTCTCGCAATCCCCAGACGCTAAAATAGATGCTGAATCAATAGAACGATTTAGGGAGTTTGGAATTACATGTTGTACATGTAGATCTGGATGCTTGAGGGGCAGAGAGAGACGTATGTGTAACCAGCGAGTCAAAGTGAACCATCAGTACGCATACCCTTCAAAATCTGTTGGAGGAGATTGAGCACCTATGGGTCTGCCCAGAGTGCTGTTACGTCACTTCAGTAAACCAATAACCAATTGTCCATTTATTTTTATGAAGATGACAAAATTATTGTATTGCAAATTTTGTCAGATATGAAATTTTGATTGATAAAATTATAACCTTTTTTTTCGTCCGCTTTCAACTCAGACGAAGTTTCATCTCTGAAACTGATTTTTTGCGTGAAAATCCGTTTTTCCAATTTCTACAATGGCAGCAGCGTGCACATTGTAAATTACTTTACACTGGCAGCCGTGTCTCAATGTACTCGTAATTAGTATTCCTCGCCATACAGGCAGATTTTCTCCGACTTCAGAGGTACGTTATCGTCCTGAGTAAGACCAGGGGACTCGAACAAATTCCGGACAGTAGGTTCGAACCCGAGCTATGAGGCGTCTCACTGATAGCAGGCCGAGCTACTATCAACTACTCTAGGCAGTCCCCCATTATAACCCTTTATTTTTTTTGTTCAGTTGTGTTTGAATTTTGTTAAAAGAAAGAATGAAAATCTATTACTGCACTTTTCTTGCTATTGTTGTGAAAAAAATAAAAATATTTCCCACCAACAATCTGTTATCTGTTCTGCATTGTTCTACTTCCACAGTACATCTCCCAGGCGTGTGCTAGAGACTATTTATTATACATGTTTATTGTCAAATATAAATTTCATAAGATGAGAATATATAGAAGAAATGAGGGCATTTCATTGATACAATAGCAAACAAAGAACTGATTCAGATTTGAAATGGAAACAGAAATATTAAATGCAAGAAGAAATAAATAAAAGCAAATATAAACTTTTTCTTCTTCCAACGCTCCATATCGACTACTTATTAACCACTCTGTGATTTCTATGTGATCTGAGCCTAAGAGCGATTGTATGTTGTGCCAGTTATGTGCCTACAAGTAGGACAATACATCCGCTTTCTGCGATGATTTTTATTTACTAGGGTAGCATCCCTAGGGCCTACATCAGTCGCCTTTTACGACATGTCTTGTAGATCGCAGTGGTACTACTCTTTGCTCCCCATGCGAGTCCCGGCACCACACATGTGAGTCTTCTTACTAATAGTGTCAAGAGATTGCATCAGCTAATCTTGTCTGGGAAATAACAAAACGAAGGCGATAACTTTAACAACACATTTCTTTTTCTTCGTTGTGTTTGATTAATTAATTAATTGATTGATTGATTGATAGAACCATCATCATTACACTTCGGTGAGTAACCATGTGCCCCAATCTTTTCTTACACAGAAGATCTAACGACATTGCACGAACTCCGTAGCATCGGCGAGTGTCCTCGATGTAATTTTGAAGATGGTGAAGTTATTTTTGTACCAATTTTATTTTACATTTTTCTAATGAATTTTGCCCACACAGTGTCTTTCCGGCTTTCTTCTCGGTTTGAACTGCCAAGGGTTCTTTACTTGTTCAAATTGAACACGGGACCTACGTGTTATTGTCCGTCTCCGATAGGACTAGAAACTCGATCTCACATACACTAAGATCAGGGATGTCTAGAAAAATAACCAGATGGCACCGCAAGGTATCGGGTAACTTTGGCACTAGAGACGAGCTCCTAACCTCAACGTCACGTTGTCTTTATTCTTATCAACTAAGTTAACTACTCTGTGATTTGCTTGGTTTGCGTCGAGAATGTGAGTACATTGAGTGCCGCGGTGCATACGACACGTAGGACAGGTGCATAGGACAAATTTCAGCCTACGTTGATGTTTTGTTTTGCATATCGTGACATCTTTCATTCTTTGCTCCGACTGAACGCCAGGCACGCTTTACTTATCATTTTTCAGCCACAATCCAGTTACTGTATGATCTGAGCCAAAGAGCATGTGCATGCTTTGCCAGTTTTATTTCTTTCCTCTCTGAGATCGTTTTGGATAAGAACAATTTTCAACCGTTTTGTGAAATGTTGGGTTTTTTTTGGTAGTCTTGGGTCGATTTGGAGCTTACCCTCCGTATTTACATCTTTGGAAAGGGGAAACGTTTGACACCAATCAATCAGTCAATCAATCAGTTACTTAAGTGCTACTTCTGTCCGCTTAGGGTCCTCCTGTTTCAGTATCAAGACAATGTTGTCAGTATATATCACATTTTTTTATGAATTAAACTTAAACTGTATTCTTCTGCTTCTTCAAACGCTGCATATCGACCACTTGTTAACCACTCTTTGTGATTTGTATGTGATCCGAGCCTAAGAGCGATTGTACGTTGTGCCAATTGTGCGCCTACAAGTAGGACAGCAATCCGATTTCTGCGATACTTTTTATTTAATAGGGTAGCTTCTCTAGGCCCCTAATTCAGTCGCCTCTTACGACATGCCTCGTATGTCGCAGCATTACTATTCTTTGCTCTTCTTGCTGGCCCAGACACCACACAGGCCAAATTAATAATCAACAAAAATACTCGTATTAAAATCTTTAGGAGTTCCATTTGTGTGTACGACGCACGTAGAAGACACGTGAAATGTACATCACTTATTACAGATATATGTATATCTATATTTTTATGTACAGCACCTGCTGCCTGCCACTGACCGACATCGCAAGTCCCGAGTCTCAAGGTTGAAAGGTGAATATCACATGACAAAACTGACAGGTTTAACCTCCTTTATTAGTTCAGGGGTCACTGACTCATTGGATGAAGAATCCAGAGTTTAGATTCCAGAAGGATAGAAAGGATTAAAGCGGAGATTATATAGTCACTTTCATATCCATATTGATTAATCTCGTTACCTCTGAAGTTGGAGTAAGACTCGCCTGATACGAGCCTGAGTGGCGAGGGACACTGAGAAAGTAAAGCAAGCATTCACGCAAAAATCGGTCAAATGTGCTTTATTAGCCGCTGTGACTACGCCTGAATTCACAGCCAGCGCATCCTGTATTAAAACAAAAAAATTGATTTGTTTTAATATTCATTAAAGGGGTTTAAAGCCGAAGGATTGACTTCATTGCACTGGGTTTTACCCTATACGGCTCGGTCGCTCTATGCAGAACTGGCACGCCACCTGCCGAGAATATTGCACAAAGTACGAACTCTGTAGCTCCAACGATAATCCTAGGGGTCTCTAGGAAAAACTGCACTCGTGAACAGAACGGCGCGGTCCATATTTGAACTCACGACCTTCGACTCACAAGTGGTTTAACCACTTAGCCACAGAGAATCCAGGTATCCATTATGCAGCAGTGCCAAACCTGGACGCTGACAACAAATGATAGAAGAAAACTAGTCACGAAAGAGATGAAGTGTCTACTCAGAATGCTGGGGTTAACAAGAAGAGACCGGTTGAGAAATGAAGACATTAGGAAAAAGTGAGTACAACATCAGTACTAGACTTCATCAAGAAACAACAAATTAAATGGTTCGGTCACATAAGCAGATTACCAACAGACAGTGCACCTCAAAGAACAATTTGCTCCGATACAATGGTTACAAAGCAAAGACCGACCACGCAAATGGGGACCTCGAGATAACAGAGAAAGACACTATTTATGTAGCGCACACAAGGGCTGTTCTGAAATCTCTTCTTATCCTGACGCTGTGAGGCAAGACAGGATTGGAGAATAGAAAAAAAAGGTTGATCTCTGAAACGTGATTTATGATGGTAAATCAGACAACCCTCAAACTCACTCAAGCTTGTCATGGTCTATGTTTTGTTGAAAGCAAGATTTACATGATTGATTGATTGAGTAATTGATTGATTGACTGAAAGTGCATGGCTGGTTTAAACCAGCCATCATCACTACACTTCTGTAAATAACTATGTGAAACTATTTATTTCTTGAAAATGAAAATCATGACATGTCCTTTACGTGACAACGCTATAAATCAACTACAGTAAATGAGTCGTTGATTTTTTAGGCACCACTTACACGTTCAGTTGTTTGTCATTGCTTTCTCAACTGTAAGGTCTATTTTTACCGTTCGTAAAAGTTTGGTGGTACCCGCTTGAAGCTGATAGCCACCAAAGTCGGGGACAAATGACACTCTTAACTGAGAAATTTGAACTTATGACTACGCGATTACGTAACAAGATCCTTAGCCACTACGCTGTCGCGGCTCTATTTTATTCATATTGTTTTTAAAAAAAAAAAAAGAAGAATTTTACAGGTTACATTCTATTTAACAAACTTTCGCTATTAAAGAGTATTCTATAAATTCTTAACTCTTTTACCCATCTGAGCCGAAATACTTGCCCCTGCACATTTTTAAAGATTGAAGCAAAGTTAGTATATAATAATAATAACAATTTCTCTCGTACCGTTATACGCTACATAGTATAGTATTGGCAAGTAATTTCTCCATGCCAATCTATCCTGAGCGACTCCATGGAACTGAGACCGGCATTTCTTGCCTCTCTCAGCAAAGTTCATTTCAGGGTCTCCCTAGGTCGTCCTTCTTTCTGAACCCATTGCATCCAACTTCAAGGGCTGCTTTGATATTCGTTGATCATTTCTCCTAAAGGTGTGTCCAACATATCTCCATCTTCTTATAACAGTTGTTACTAGTGGTTGACCAGACATTTCTCTGATTTCATCACTTCTTCTCTTCTTCTTGCGTTCGTTCTTTACGACCAATTTTAATCACTCTTTGTGATATGTTTGATCTTTGCCAAGAACGTGTATACGCTGCACATTGGTTTTGTAGGCCCTAAACGCATAGACTTCTACACGTTTAGGACATGTGCATCCGATTTCAGCCAAACCTCCTTAGTCGCCTCTACGACATGCGTGGCAGGTAACAGTGGTTGTATTTTTTACACCCCAAATTTGGGCCCCGGCAACCACTCGGGCGATTTTCATCACTTCTCCTGAACATAAATGTATAGGGATTGATAAATGAATGTAAATAAATAAATGGATTTGCTGTATATCATTATAGACTTATGAATGGATTTCTTAGAACTTATGAATGCATTTCTGAGAATATCATCAAGAGCCATTTTGCAGAAAGTCGCTTTATTATTGCGAATTTCATCATTTTCTGAATTGTTCCATTTTATTTTCATTATGTTTGAAAATAGATGTCTGCTAAAAATAATGAATATAAAATGGAACGAATTCAGAAGTGATGAAATTAGAGACATGTCTGGTCAACCACTGGTGACAACTGTTATAAGAAAGAGAAGATGGAGATATGTTGGGCACACCTTGAGGAGAAATGATCAACGAATATTAAAGCAGGCATTGAAGTGGATGCAAAGGGTTCAAGAAAGAGAGGTCGACCTAAAGAGACTCTGAAACGAACTTTGCTGAGAGAGGCAGGAAATATCGTCTCAGTTCCATGGAGGAGATTGTGGAGTTGCCCAGATAGTGGGTATGGAGAAATTACTTGCAGGCCTTATTTAACGTATAACTGTACGAGAGGAATTATTATTATGTGTTTCAGACATCTATTTTCAAATGCATTCAACTACTAAGTTAATATACATTGCAATGTTAATCTGTCGAGAAGTTAAAAAAAAAAACTCCCGCAGTAAAAGGGTTAATGGCATGTAACATATCCAGTACAGAACTTAAATATGTTAATTTCTTTTATACAAACATTCGAATCAATAAATTTGGTATCCTTATTTTTTCGAGAACGATTTTAACACATTACTTTTTTATGTGGCATATCCTTTCAGAACGTTGCTATATTATTCACATTGCATATAATTTCTTTTCAATAATTTCTTTCAAATTTAACTTTTCCAGGAAGATTTCGTTTGTTTGTTAAATTTAGTGTCCTCGAAAAAGTGTTTCGTTTTTTATACGCACACTTCAAAGTTTGAGAAACGGAATGCACACCATTTATAGCTGTTGAAATGTACAACTTTTCTTCTTCTTCAGCGATCTCTGGTCATGCGCTTAATTTACTGTGGACCACAAACTGGGCAGACAGCTTCAGGTCTGTCAGGTTTCCCAAAGCTTAGTTTTCAGGTCGACTGGGTGTGGCCACATGTTGCTTCTCAGCTCACACAGAAGAGGACAGTCTTGCAGGATATGCTCTGGTGTCTGTTCTGCCTGCTGACACTGGCAGAGAGCTGTTTGACTTATTCCTAGTCTGTATAAGTGTTTGTTGAGTCTGCAGTGTCCGGTGCGTAGTCGAAATATAATGACCTGGTCTGTTCTGCTTAGGTCTTTGAGGGAGTCTTTTCCATAATCATATCCAGTGTTTGTCTTCCAGTCTACTGCAGATTTTCTCTGTATGAGGGTTTTGACCTCTTGAAAAGACAAGGGTTGGTAAATTTGCTCTTGGCACTGCCCTCCTTAGCTAAGACATCAGCACTCTCATTGCCTGCAATGCCACAGTGAGATGGAATCCACTGCAAGTGAATTTCTGCCTTTCTGAAAGCTGAGCAAGTTCTCTTTGTAGTTTTTGTACTGTGCTGTCAGTGGATTTAGCCTCCAGGGCTTGTATAGCTGACAATGAGTCTGTAAGAAATACCATCTTGCTTGCAGCTGCTTGCAGCTTATTCATGTGCTGCTGCCATCAGAAGGGCTATGAGTTCTGCTTTGTAGTTGGAACATATTCTTCCAGTAGGAGCCGCTAGAGACACAGTGGTAGCATCTGGGTGCCTAATGTACACTCCTGCTCCACCATTCATGGTTGCCTCCATTGCCGATCCATCTGTGTAAATTCTTATCCAGCTGTCTTCTGGAAACATGTAATGGAGATGTTCCATTGTAATTGCTTTTTCACTAGATTAGGCTCGGCATCTTTGCTTAATAATTTAGGGATGGAGGTTGAGAAGTTTAGTGCTACTGAGTCTGGTTCCCAGTGATCAAAAAGCAATTCTTCAGGTATGGAATTATGATTTAGTAGTTCCAAGTATGACTTTCCTATTTCTTTTGCTTTGTGGTTTAGACTTGTGCGCTTTAGTCTGTTCTTTGTTCTAGCGCCATTTTTCATGCAGTGGATGGTGAGGCATTCTTTGATCCTTTCAGTCTGTAGAATCACTTTTCTCCTTCTTCTGTCTTCCAAGGGCTTGATGTTGGCTGCCTTTTCCATTTCTACAATTGGTGTAGATTTCATGGCTCCCAAAATAGTACGCAGACACCTGTTTTGTGTTTTTCCAGTATCGATTTGTTTGAATGGGCTGCTGATATCCATGTCGATGATGCATATTCGAGGGTCGGTCTAACTGCACCAGTGTACACCTGACTCAGGATTCGAATATCAGCTCCCAGGTAGTTCCAGCCAGCTTCCGCATCACACTTTGTTTTCTCATAGCCTTTCTGTTTGTTTCCATTATGTGATGTTTCCATGTCAGACGACTGTCAAGCTTAACTCCCAAAAAGGTTGGAGTATGGGAACGGGGAACGATATCATCGTTAAATTTCAGTCTGAAGTGTTCTTCCTTTGTTGACAATGAGAAAAGCGTTGCTATAGTTTTGCTCCGGTTTATTTCTAGACCCCATTTACTTGCCCACATTATGACGCTGTTCAGGCTGGCCTGGAGTTTAAAGATGGCAGGACCCAGAAACTCGGAGGTGTACCACAGCTAGATCATCAGCATGGAGAGAGTGTGATACATGTCTAGGCAGAGTTTGTGGCAGATCATTAATATATACCAGGAAAAGCAATGGGGACAGTAGCTGATTCTGTGGGACTCTGCTCTTAATTTGAATCTGGGACTGTGCACTCCATCCAATTTTACAGATGCTTGTCTATGGGTAAGAAAGTCTTTTATCCAATAGTACATTCTACTCCGTATTCCATCAGTAAGAGCTTGAGTAGCAAACCATCTTTCCAGACTTTGTCGAAGGCCTTAGACATGTCGAAGAACACTGTGAGGGTTTTCTTCTTTTCTTGGAAGCCATTTTCTATGTCCTGTGGGAGGTATGCCACTTGGTCATCAGTGCTTCTATGCTGCCTGTAGCCTGTCTGGGCTGGATCCAGTTTATGGTTGGATTCTAAAACCACTGGAGTCTAGTGGTTATCACTCTCTCCAGCAGTTTTGCAGTGCAACTTAGCAAACTTATAGGTCTGTAGCTCTGCGGATCCTTTTGTCTTTTCCACTTTTGAAAATTGGGTGGATTGTGGCATTTTTCCAGATGTCTGGGACTCTTCCCTGTCTCCAACTATTGTTAAAAATCTGGAGTAGAAGACTCTGTGCAATTGGGCCTATTTGTTTGAGCATGTCGTTTGATACTCCATCTGGTCCCGGGGCCTTTTACGATTGAGCTTTTTTAGTGCTCTCTGCAGCTCAGTCAGTGTGATGTCTACCTCCATACAGGGTTCACTTGTTGCTTTTTGAATGTAGCATTTATCTCACTTCTGACTTCTTTCCCATGCTCCTGACTTATTGAGCATGAGTTTCTTTGCTTGTAACACTGGGCCATCAGGGTGGCTGCTCGCTTTCCTGTGAGGAGTTGTTCTCCTTGCTGGAGAACTGTTTTCCTCTAGATGGGTTGTCATCGTTCAGGGCTTTTGTAAGTCTCCACAACTTTTGAGTATCTTTTTCCATGTTTAAAGAGGCTGTCTTTTCTTTCCAGGATTTTCTACACTGCTGGTTTCTTTCTCTAACATAAAGGGCCCTTGCTCTATTGTGTTGCAATACATTTTGGTCCGTTGGTGCGAGTTCCATTGTATTTCTGGCACTGCAAAGCGAGCTATGGAGAACTTCCATCTCTGGTGTCCAATATGGCTTGTAGTTTTTCTCCTCCCTCTGGGTATAGCCTTTTTGCAGCATCTAAAATGGCTTTATTGAATGAACGTGCATCTCTGTCCACTTTTCCTGATTGATTAATTTCTTTACAGTACTTGTCTGCTAGTTCTTGGAATAGCTTCCAGTCTGCCTTTTTGTAATTCCAACTAAGGGCAGAGTTTGTAAGTTCCTCCTTGTTAATGTTATTTATGAGGAGTTTCACTGGTCTATGGTCACTACCTCCAATCTGGTCGCAGACTTGCCTTTCGGTTATCCTGTGAATGGCGTCTGTAGCAAAAGCCAGATCTGGGGTGCTTGTTGTGCGCCACCGTCGTGAGTAGCATGTGTGAGGATCATCTGGGTGGTTGAGAATGGTGAGACTGTTGGTGATCAGCCATTCTTCAAGGCTTTCACCGAGGATCTAGCTGTCATAGCCCCAGCTTGGTGAGTGGCTGTTGAAGTCTCCTACTATAAGCAAGTTGTCATCTTGAACTTTGATAGCTTCCAGCTCAGTTTGAATGGAGGGTGGTGAGTATATATTGTATAGTGTCATCTTAGTGTTGTTGATAAGGAGTTGAACAGCTATGAATTCTGTGCTCATCTGATTGGACCTGTGAAGTTCAACTGCCGGTATGGAATTACGAACTAGTGTTACTACTCCACCCTTATGTCTATTTTCTCTATCCTGACGGAAGGTTTCAAATTCTCTAATGCTGAATCTATTTCCCGGATTAAGGTGCGTCTCTTGGATACAGCAGATGTCAATCTTTCTGCTCGCAGACGTTCCTCTAGCTCTCGTTTTTGTTGGTTACCCTTCTGCATTCCATTGCATAATTGTGAGGGGTGAAAGTTTGTCCTTGCTGCCAGTAGTAATACCCTGTCCTCCCCTGGCTTTGCAAGAATCAACAGGCTGCCAGTAGCTAAGGGTGGACCCTTCGAGGCAGGGGGTCCGGTCCCACCACCACCTGGCTGTTTTCCATGGTGGTGGCACCACAGTTATATAAATATTTGCGCATGGCCATTTGAGTTGTTCGTATGTGTCGATTCCTCCCGCCAATAATGGCTGACACATTCCGTTTCTGAGGACATCTTTTTTTGAGGTTGTTCTCTAGACAGTTGCAGTCCCCTGCTGACGAGATCTGTCTTCCCGGGTTTGTCTGGAGTCGTCCTACTCTAGATGACTTCAGCCTTCTGTTGCCGGGCTCACCAACCCAGGCTTTTTTGCAGGTGTGCTCCCTGGACACTGTAGTTTAATCCCTTATGCTTAATGAAGTGCCATGGAACTGAGACCGGCATTTCTTGCCTCTCAGCAAAGTTCATTTCAGGGTCTCCCTAGGTCGTCCTTTCTTTCTTGAACCCATTGCATCCAACTTCAAGGGCTGCTTTGATATTCGTTGATCATTTCTCCTAAAGGTGTGTCCAACATATCTCCATCTTCTTATAACAGTTGTTACTAGTGGTTGACCAGACATTTCTCTGATTTCACTTCTTCTTCTTCTTGCGTTCGTTCTTTACGACCAATTTTAATCACTCTTTGTGATATGTTTGATCTTTGCCAAGAACGTGTATACGTTGCACATTGGTTTGTAGGCCCCTAAACGCATAGACTTCTACACGTTTAGGACATGTGCATCCGATTTCAGCCAAACCTCCTTAGTGCCTCTTACGACATGCGTGGTAGGTAACAGTGGTTGTATTCTTTACACCCCAAATTTGGGCCCCGGCAACCACTCAGCGATTTTCATCACTTCTCCTGAACATAAATGTATAGGGATTGATAAATGAATGTAAATAAATAAATGGATTTGCTGTATATCATTATAGACTTATGAATGGATTTCTTAGAACTTATGAATGCATTTCTGAGAATATCATCATAGAGCCATTTTGCAGAAAGTCGCTTTTATTATTGCGAATTTCATCATTTCTCCTGAATTCGTTCCATTTTATTTTCATTATGTTTGAAAATAGATGTCTGCGAAAAATAATGAATATAAAATGGAACGAATTCAGAAGTGATGAAATTAGAGACATGTCTGGTCAACCACTGTGACAACTGTTATAAGAAAGAGAAGATGGAGATATGTTGGGCACACCTTGAGGAGAAATGATCAACGAATATTAAAGCAGGCATTGAAGTGGGATGCAAAGGGTTCAAGAAAGAGAGGTCGACCTAAAGAGACCCTGAAACGAACTTTCTGAGAGAGGCAGGAAATATCGGTCTCAGTTCCATGGAGGAGATTGTGGGAGTTGCCCAGGATAGTGCGGTATGGAGAAATTACTTGCAGGCCTTATTTAACGTATAACTGTACGAGAGGAATTATTATTATGTGTTTCAGACATCTATTTTCAAATGCATTCAACTACTAAGTTAATATACATTGCAATGTTAATCTGTCGAGAAGTTAAAAACTCCGCAGTAAAAGGGTTAATGGCATGTAACATATCCAGTACAGAACTTAAATATGTTAATTTCTTTATACAAACATTCGAATCAATAAATTTGTATCCTTATTTTTCGAGAACGATTTTAACACATTACTTTTTTATGTGGCATATCCTTTCAGAACGTTGCTATATTATTCACATTGCATATAATTTCTTTTCAATAATTTCTTTCAAATTTAACATTTCCAGGAAGATTTCGTTTGTTTGTTAAATTTAGTGTCCTCGAAAAAGTGTTTCGTTTTTTATACGCACACTTCAAAGTTTGAGAAACGGAATGCACACCATTTATAGCTGTTGAAATGTACAACTAAAACGAACGAATGCACACCATTTATAGCTGCAGAGTGCACTTAAAGTGAACGAATTCTTTTGCTTCTCAGTCGTTGAGTCAGCAACGTTCGTGATCTTGCCCTTTATCGTAATGTCATGTAGGGTTGGTTGTCTATGCTATTATTAGACAAGTCGATGTAGGTAGGGACTTGGTAGCATATCTTTTTTGGGGAACTAACTAACACCTGTTCTAAACTGTAACTTGAATAGATGTTCCTGTTTTTTTTTCTTTGATGTCTAGTGCAGGTAGGCGAAGTGCGATCTCTGTAGAGTATAGGCTACGTGCTCGCCTCTCGTGCCCAGGGTAACGGGTTCGCTCCTCGTGTAGCAATTCGAATATTTTTTAGAGACCCCTGATAGCAGTGTAGAGGAGATCGAGTTCCTAGTCCTATCGGAGACGGACGATAAAACGTAGGTCCCGAGTTCAATTTGAGGACGTAAAGGAACCCTTGGCAGTTCAAAAATAGAGAAGAAAATGCTGCCCAGACAAAATTCCTGACAATCTGAGACAGACTCCTGTCTTTAGTAGAGAATCCGAAATCCAAGTCTAGTGAGAACGCAGAAGAAGAAATTTCTACAAAATCTCTTCACTATCTTCAAAATTACATCGGCGACACTCTCTGATTTTACAGAGTTCATGCACTGCTGCTGAGATCTTCCTGTGTAAGAAAGAGATCGGAGCACACATGGTTACTCACCGAAGTGCAATGATGATGGTCACATTAATTAACCAATCAATCAATCAATCACTCTTCTTCTCCCAACGCTTCATATCGACCACTTGTTAACCACTATTTGCGATTTGTAAGGGATCCACTCCTAAAAGAGATTGTTCATTGTGCCAGTTATGCGCCTACATTAAGTCCAGATCATCCGATTTATGAGAAGCTTTTATTTGCTAGGTAGCTTCCTAGGTCACTACCTCAGTCGCCTCTTACGACATGCCTTGTAGGTTGCAGTGTTACTATTCGTTGCTCCCCCCTTTTCTTGCGAGATATAAAGTATCTGCAAATGGGAAAATGTAGATGAGGATTGAGTTACATAGAAGAAAACATTACGCAAACTTTTCAGAATCTTTTGAAAAGATACTAAACGACGAGCTTTTAGGTAGGAGAAACAAGCGCAAACTCAGAATTCATTATAGTTTCACACTTGCAAATGACCGTCTGTAAAAACGAAATGGCTGTATATATATATATATATATATATATATATATATATATATATATATATATATATATATATATATATATATAAATTTGTTAGTTTATTCCTTTCGTGTCAAAGGCGGCACATAGGGCAGAGGATTTAGATCTCCATGTGATGCGATTCGTTGCTAGCAGTTGGAGATCTCGTATGGTTTTACATCCCAATAGTGTACTTTCTTGTAGGATTGTTCTTCGAAGAGTGGTGTTAGGTCTTCCACGTTTTCTTTTCCCAACTGGTGACCACATAAGACTTGTCGATTTAGTCTCTTTCGTCTGATCTAAGAACATGACCTAAATATTTCCACCTTCGTTTCCTTATAATGTTTGATACGGGTTGTTGGTGTGTTCTATCTCTCACTGTGTTGTTAGAAACAAAATCACTCCATTATATATATATATATATATATATATATATATATATATATATATATATGTAAAAGAGCCGTAGTAGAGCAGTTGTTTGTTAGCTCGTTTCTTAGATGAGTGGTCCAGGTTCACCCAGCCTCAGTTCTGTACTAAGAAAAGCACTGGTATTTAAAGGCGACTAGTGTGATGTTGACCCCATCCCCCATCGTGTGCCGACCTTCAGTGAAAAATACGGACCTAACACCATATTCACCAATAGACACCCAGGTATGAAAAGGTACTAATTTACTTCAAATTTATATTGTCTTGCAACGGGGTATTGCAGTCTCAGAGCACACCTCCATAGAATGGGTCTCAGGGGCTCTGCTGTCTGCACCTGTGGAGCACCAAAGCAGTCCCTAGAGCACATCCTCCAAGGCTTCCCAAGTCTAAGAAGTGTGAGAATGGAGATCGGCCAACAGAAACAGAACCTACAAAACAAACTATGGAGGAGCGGTGAAGACTTCAAGCATACCGCCCTGTTTATGACACATACCAGAGTAGTCGCATAGCAGAAGTTGATCGCAGAAGAAGAAGAACAAGAAGATATAGCCTAGCTGCAACACGCTTGAGTTGGGTAGGAGATGGTTGGCTTATATCATCAGAATGTTGACTAAAATCGAATCAAAACATTTCAAGAGAAGAAATCACAAAAATACACTTAGTGACTTCAATATTTATATTTTGCAAGAAAGTAACATAGTGTACAATATTTTCGAAATTTATTTGTTTACGTTTCTATAATAATAATGTTCGTCAATCAAATATGATTATAACCACATAGTTACTTCATCCAACAAACAAAATGTAGTATCAGTCAATGGACACGTAGGTGACTTGTCAGTCCGATGCGTGCCTTGAAGAGTCGTGGACAGTGTGGGCAGGAGATTGTTGCTACAGTCTGGGACTCGTGTGCACTGGCCTTTCTCTTTTGTCTACGCAGTACTGATGCTGCTCGACGTGCTGCCTCACAGGATTCTTCACCCTTTACGTTTCTATACCGTTAGCATGTCGGTTTGTTTGGGTGGAGTGGAGAATCTTGGTTAACGTTCTCTGAGTTGGTATACAGACTCTTGACCATTTTACGAAACTCCTTGAGTCATATAGTCGGCCAATAGGAACCAATCGGTTCTCCTTCTTCTTCGAAAGCTCCATATCGACCACTTGTTAACCACTCTGTGTGATTTGTATATGATTTGAGCATAAGAGCGAGTGTTAGTTGCGCCAGTTATGCGCCTACAAGTAGATCCGCACATCCGATTTCTGCGATGCAATTTTTTTACTAGGTAACTACCTTAGGTCCTCAATCGCCTTGTAGGTCACAGTGGGACTATTATTTTCTTCCTCAGGGCCCCGGCACCACAGGTGCGACCAATCGGTTAAAGACCGATATTGATAAATGTATGTGATCGCCTATAGAAAAGTTGGTTACACGCTGCGCTAGTTACCATGCGACTCTAAATTCCGGGGTTCTATGCCAGTTTGAAATAAAAATTCTCAGTGTGCACACGTGACGCGGTCAGATTACATGAAAATCTAATCCATTACTGGAGAATCTAAATTACAAGTACGTCTGAAGTCTGAGTACGGTTCGCCTGAACGGCTATGGACACTGGTGGTAAAGATAGCAAGCCTTCATGCAAACAATATTAGACTCAATAACTACGCTTGAATTCATAAGGGACGAAAAAATATTCTTCTTCTTCTTCTTCCAGCATTGACTTCTTTATAGAAGTGTTTGGGAGGGGCGTAGTGATCTTGTGTGTGCTTGTTCTTCTCTTCCACCATTGACTTCTTTATAGAAGTGTTGGAGGTGAAACGTAGTGATCTTGTGTGTGCTTGTTTTAAGGCACTTTGTAAACTGATATTCATGTTCGTAAGGCTGTTCTTGATGCTGTCACTTCATATTTTGCGTGGTCTTCCTCTTGCTTTGTACTCATTATACTTTTCTGTGTGGCCTCTGTGTAGGTGATACCAGGTCATTCTTGTCAGGTTGTCAGGTGTCCAAACCATTTAACCTGTTGTTCTTTTATGAATTGCATGACTGGTTTCACATCCAGTCTCCTTCTGATTTCTTCATTTCTAATTGTGTCTCTTATTGTCAAACCTGAAGCTCTTCTAAGACACCTCATCTCTGTCGTTATGATTTTCCGCTCATTAGCTGCCTTTATTGGTCATGTTTGACACTGGTAATATAGTGTTGACCAGAAAATCATTCTTATGAGATATGCTTTAGTTGTTAGCGGTATCTCTTTATGAAACAACAGTGGTGTTAACTGTCCCAGTACCTGAAAAAAATAGTAGAAAATAAATAATAATAAAAATAATTGTGTGTTACCGCTTCTCAAAATGAACAGTTTTATACCCCCCACCCCACAAACTGAGCGGTTTCATCATCACCGTCCTCTTGGTAAATAAATAACATCGCATACAGGGCCACCTCACACTACTTTCATTACCATACACTTTATTTGTGTGCACTTCACCGACCTCTACATACAGTCATTATTTCCTTATGTGTTTTATCAAAACAGGTCGTATCACTGCATTCCAACAGCCTTTCTCTAGCAAAGATCAAACTTTAACTTGTTTTCTCTATGCACTGTTTGACACTGTACTCTAGAGCAGCGGTTCTCAAATTTTCCATTACAGCTGACCCCCTTTGAAATACATTTTGCTGTCGTGAACCCCCAAAAGTTTCTATATATGAAAATGAACAGGAATGAATTATCTGTGTGGTACATTAGTAAATAATGTCTGAATTATCTGTGTGGTACATTAGTAAACAATGTCTGAATTATCTGTGTGTTACATTAGTAAACAATGTCTGCAATTTAATATTTTAATAAACTGAAAGAGGTTTCCTTTTGCCTTGAACAAGACGCGCCATCATTAGCACATATGCGTTTCAATTTCAGACAACGATCCATCCTGAAGCTCAGTCAAAATGTATTGTAGCAAACACCAATGCACGTCAACGTTATTTATCCTATCTTTTCCTAGATCGTTTCAACCAATTACTTACTTAAATTTCATTCTTCTAGCGATGGAGTTATTATTACACAACACCAATAGTCAAGCTGGCTCCAATTTCTCAGACTGCAGGGAACTTTCATTTTGTACTCTCAGACATTTAGACTACGGTATCTGGGCAGATGACGCTCATCAGCCCGGGAGGTCAGGTCGTCTACGTGTCGCTGCCCTGAAAGAAAATAGCAACTTGCTGCCTTTTGGGTTTTGGCTGGGAAGCGCTTAAGGACCCCATGTGAGTACCTTGGACCACCGGGGTCCTCGGACCTCAGTTTGGGAAACGCTGCTCTAGAACAACGATCAAATATTAACTTGTTTTCTGTATGCACTGTTTGACACTGTACTCTAGTGAACAAGAACATTGTATACATAAACAGAGAACTATAATTTATTATAGAGTTCTTGTGAAATGTTTACTGTTTTTCTCATCTTTGAGAAACGTAAATTGTTTGAAGTCTGCTATTTTGTCTTTTATGATTTTGGTGTGTGGGTGTGTGCGTCTTATCTTGTTTTGTGCAACAACCATGGCGTCCGTAGAACATTTTTTCCAGGAGGGGCGAATTGAATATAAAAATAATGTTAGTAGATAGGTTACTGCTCGGAAATGAAGGAGACCAGATTCGCATAACACTTTTATCAAAAAGCCATTTTTCAGGGGGTAGCACTTGCTCGATCTTGCATTAAGGTACGGGCGACATTAGAAACAACAGAGACTCCGTTATAAACAGAGGTGTTTTCTTTTAGTTTTGGCGAAACACGTAAACACAAAGTATTTTAGTTTTTTTTACGAAGTACAAAAACAATATACATCTACGTTTCGACTATAAGGCCTTTATCAAGTAAAGGATACACGAGAAGGGAAGAAATTTAGACTTCTTATACAGCAGATATAACACATACAATTAGACAATCAAGCAAAGGATACACGAGAAGCGAAGAAATTTAGACTTTTTATACAGTAGACATAACACATATAATTAGACAATAAATATTCAACTGTCCTAAATTATGTTACTTTTAATAGAAAACAAGAAGATTGTTTGCAAGAACCCCAGGGGAAGCAACGAAAACAAAGAATATGATTAATAACAGACAGCGTACAAATATAACAAATAGATCTAGACAGACAAAACTGAAAATCAAAGAAAACTGGCTGATGCTACAAATAAGAAAGAGAAAATTGAGATATTGTGGACATATAAAAAGACATGAAGGGCTGAGAAGACCATCTTGTAAGAGGCATACCGGCAAAGAGAAGAAGAGGAAGACCACGGAGAAGATGGATTCAGGATGTAAGTGATGGTTTGAATATGACAGCTACAGAGGCAGGACATCTGGCCTATGAGAGTGAGAAATTCTGGAGGACTGTTGGGGTGGCAAAGTTCTGCTCCGGACAAGCTATTTCATGATCGTGATGTATAAGTATTAAGAGCTTTCAAAAACACAAACTGACAAACACAGGATCTCGAACGCTTACCCTTATTTCTACACACCCATTGCCTAGCCTAGCAATACGAGCCTTTTTACTGGCTGGAGAGAGAGAGAGGCAGTGTATAACTAAGTGACAGAGGTAAAAGGAATGTGCATGTATGAGACAGTGACCGTTCGCCCGTGTGGGGTCAGGACTCGCAAGGGGAGCAACGAATAGTACCAATGCAACCTACACTGCATGTCGTAAGAGGCTGCTGATATAGGCACTAGGGATGCTACCCTAGTAAACAAAAGCAGCGCAGAAATCGAATGTGTTGACCTACTTGTAGGCGCATAACTGGCACAACGTACAAACGCTCTTGAGCTTAGATCACATACAAATCACACAAAGGGGTTGACAAGTTGTCGATATGGAACGTTCACAAAAGAAGAAGAAGACGAGGAAGTGATCGAGAGAGAGAAGCAGTGTATGTTTGAGAGAATGACCGAGAGGAAGAGAAAGTGCATTTTTGAGAGTCACACATAAAGAGATAGAAAACGTGCATACTTGAGAGAGTGGCCGCAAGAGAAGCAATCTGTATGAGCGACTGACAGAGCCAAACAATTTGTTCATAAAAGTAAGAAACTGAGAGAGACAATGTCTATGTGAGAGAGAGAGAGAAAGAGAGAGAGAGACATAAAATGGAGAGCATAGTGTTTGAATATGTGCCCATAACCACAAATACATTTTCACATCATGTGTTCATGAAAAATTTTTAAAAAACCTGACAGAAAGAATGAACTTTTAATTTAAAAGATTCAAACTGGTAAACGCAAATAATACAAACGCCCCCCTTTCCCCAAAACAAACTACCTGACAGCAAGAATGAATTTTTAAAAAGATTAAAACTGAAAACGCCCAAAAACAACTCACCATACAAAAACCCACCCGACAGCAAGAATGAACTTTTAAAAGATTCAAACTGGAAAACGCAAAACAAAAAAACACAAAAATTAAAAACACCCGACAGCAAAAAGACACCGAAGCAAAAACACCTGACAGCAAAAAACACCTGACAGCAAAAACACCGACAGCAAAAAACACCTGACAGCAAGAATGAACTTTCAGACAGAAATAAACAAGAAGAAAATATGCCAGGATAAAACAAGCTGTGTACGGATTAAAATAACATTTGATCAACTATTGTTAATGAACACAAATAACTTGTTTACTTCTGACATGGACAAAAACAAGACAGGCAGTCAGCGTCGAATGGCGCAAGTGCAAATGTTCGTACAAATAGCAACTGCGTTGTTCCTTTAGGATGACCTCTGTTGACCCTCCTCAACTCAGTGAGAGATCCGGTTGTGAATGGAGTTAGCGTGAGCAGATTTGTTGAGGTCGGATCTAGAATTTGCACCAGGCATGTTCTCTTCCTAATCAACGGATTATTTTTATTGAGACTGTCAATTAGAATACCGCACAATTTTTTTTACCGAAGTTCGAAAGGGGAGCAGAGAGTAGTAATAATGCAACATAGTATGCGTGTCATTGTATGTGATTGATTGCAGAACGTCGGTAGCTGGTGGGCTCGTTACATTCACAATGTGGGGATCAGAGGCGGCTCGTGATCGTTTTTGTTGGTGGGACCAGACACATTTTCGAGAAAATCATGGCTTTGGGTTAGGTTATGTTTTATCTTATTAAATAATATATACACGTTAACATTATTTTTGGTGGGCCGGCCTCTGGCCCTTAATGACGAGCCGCCACTGGTGTGGATATCTTCTTCTTTTCTCAAATCCTCTGTTATCTCACAGAATCAAGATAAGAAGAGATTTGTAGAACGGGATTTTGTGTGTGCTTCATAAATAGTGTTTTCGCCGCCTCTGTTATTTCTGAGGTTCATCTTTTGCGTGGATGATCTTTTGTTTTGTATACATTGTATCGGAGTAACATTGTATCGGAGTAACTTTGTATCGGAGTAACTTTGTATCGGAGTAACTTTGCTCTTTCAGTCGCACGTCTGTTGGTAATCTGTTTAGTGACATTGTATCGGAGTAACTTGCTTTCAGTCGCACTGTCTGTTGGTAATCTGTTTAGTGACATTGTATCGAGTAACTTGTTTTAGTCGCACTGTCTGTTGCAATCTGTTTAGTGACATTGTATCGGAGTAACTTTGCTCTTTCAGTCGCGCACCGTCTGTTGGTAATCTGTTTATGTGACATTGTATCGAGAATTTTGCTCTTTCAGTCGCACTGTCTGTTGGTAATCTGTTTGTGACATTGTATCGAGTAACTTGCTCTTTCAGTCGCACTGTCTGTTGGTAATCTGTTTATGACATTGTATCGAGTAACTTTGCTCTTTCAGTCGCACTGTCTGTTGGTAATCTGTTTATGTGACATTGTATCGGAGTAACTTTGCTCTTTCAGTCGCACTGTCTGTTGGTAATCTGTTTATGTGACATTGTATCGGAGTAACTTTGCTCTTTCAGTCGCACTGTCTGTTGGTAATCTGTTTATGTGACATTGTATCGGAGTAACTTTGCTCTTTCAGTCGCGCACTGTCTGTTGGTAATCTGTTTATGTGACATTGTATCGGAGTAACTTTGCTCTTTCAGTCGCACTGTCTGTTGGTAATCTGTTTATGTGACATTGTATCGGAGTAACTTTGCTCTTTCAGTCGCACTGTCTGTTGGTAATCTGTTTGCGTGACATTGTATCGGAGTAACTTTGCTCTTTCAGTCGCACTGTCTGTTGGTAATCTGTTTATGTGACATTGTATCGGAGTAACTTTGCTTCTTCAGTCGCACTGTCTGTTGGTAATCTGTTTATGTGACATTGTATCGGAGTAACTTTGCTCTTTCAGTCGCACTGTCTGTTGGTAATCTGTTTATGTGACATTGTATCGGAGTAACTTTGCTCTTTCAGTCGCACTGTCTGTTGGTAATCTGTTTATGTGACATTGTATCGGAGTAACTTTGCTCTTTCAGTCGCGCACCGTCTGTTGGTAATCTGTTTGGTGACATTGTATCGGAGTAACTTTGCTCTTTCAGTCGCACTGTCTGTTGGTAATCTGTTTATGTGACATTGTATCGGAGTAACTTTGCTCTTTCAGTCGCACTGTCTGTTGGTAATCTGTTTATGTGACATTGTATCGGAGTAACTTTGCTCTTTCAGTCGCACTGTCTGTTGGTAATCTGTTTATGTTGCCGAACTATTTAACTTGCTCTTTCTGACGTTCTTTGCGTCGTTCTTTACGACCAATTTTAATCACTCTTTGTGATAGGTTTGATCTTTGCCAAGAACGTGTATACGTTACACATTGGTTTGGTAGGCCTCTAAACGCATAGACTTCTACACGTTTAGGACACGCGCATCCGATTTCTACCAAACCTCCTTATCGCCTCTTACGACATTCGTGGCAGGTAACAGTGGTTCTATTCTTTACACCTCAAATTTGGGCCTCGGTAACCACTCAGACGGTTCTGTCTTGATAAAGTCCAGTACTGATGTTGTACCAATTTTCCTCTTGTCTTTATTTCTAAAACGGTCTCTTCTTGATACTCACAGCATTCTGTGTAAACACTTCATCTCTGTCCTGACTAGTTTTCTTCTATAGTAATATCTCAGCTCAAAACTTCACAAATATGTATGGACAAAATCTGAAATATACTTTACAATTTCAGTTTCAGTTTGGAATATATTCAATGCACTATGGACATGTCCATCGGTGCTCCGTTTTCCGTTGCAATATTTCTAACAGTGTCCAGTGACGAACTGTACCATATTGATGTTGATTGATGAGCCTACTCATGCGTCTGTTGTGCTGTTTGTTTCTTCCACTCCACTCTTTAATCCAAGCTCTCTCTCTCCCTTTCTCTCTTTCTCTCTCTCTTTCTCTCTCTCTCTCTCTATTTATATATATATATATATATATATATATATTGAGAGATAGTGTATATATATATATATATATATATATATATATATTTATGCTTTACAACTAACAAGGTCAGAGCACAGTCAACTCTAAATTGGGCCCATACCTGCTCGGGAAACACTTATCTTGTTTTGATTTGGGGGCTGGATTTTGTATATGTTTTATATAATACTGCAAGCTATTTTACACTTTTACTCAATTCTATGAGTCTATGTTTATTTATTAATGCAGAATATTAATAATACTGATATTCCTTATTGTTAAACTTTACTTGTTACATAATATAACCTTGATTTAGCATTTTGTGTTCATTTTAAAATAAATTCCTCCGTATACAACAACACTGGAATGCGAGGCCACGCGACGGTTGTGGTCTTATTGTTTAGAGTTTAGAGTTGCTTTAGTCAGAGGTAGAAGGCCCTGTTACTAGGCGACACAGCAATTCCGAGAAGCCAGTTGCATATTTTTTACACAGAGAAGAACGAACAACAATTTATGTAGAGAAGGTTTGAAAGAAATATTGAGCTGGTTTGCAAAGGGCAGAAACTTTTACGTTTTCTTTCATTTTCTTGAAATATGAAATATTCTTCATATATTTATTCAATAATGCCATTTCCTGGTTTTTTGTTTAATGAAGTCAATCCTTGGCCCTGAAATTTTTGTTCTGTCACTGGACCACTGAGTTTGTCTCCAGAATATCATCTTTGTTCTTTCACTGGACCACTGAGTTTATCTCCAGAATATCATCTTTGTTCTTTCACTGGACCACTGAGTTTATCTCCAGAATATCATCTTTGTTCTTTCACTGGACCACTGAGTTTGTCTCCAGAATATCATCTTTGTTCTTTCACTGGACCACTGAGTTTGTCTCCAGAATATCATCTTTGTTCTGTCACTGGACCACTGAGTTTGTCTCCAGAATATCATCTTTGTTCTTTCACTGACCACCGAGTTTATCTCCAGAATATCATCTTTGTTCTTTCACTGGACCACTGAGTTTATCTCCAGAATATCATCTTTGTTCTTTCACTGGACCACTGAGTTTGTCTCCAGAATATCATCTTTGTTCTTTCACTGGACCACTGAGTTTGTCTCCAGAATATCATCTTTGTTCTTTCACTGACCACTGAGTTTGTCTCCAGAATATCATCTTTTTCTTCACTGACCACTGAGTTTGTCTCCAGAATATCATCTTCAAGATAGTCTTCAAGTAGTGCTCTGCAGTTTGAAGTGCATATCCTTCTACTTCTTCTTCAAACTCTTCATATCGACCATTTGTTAAACACTCTATGTGATTTGTATGTGATTTGAGTCTAAGCGCAAGTGTACACTTTGCCAGTTATGCACATACAAGTAGGCCATCATCATCAAGGTGCGTATCCTTTATAGGACGTTGCTCTCTTTGCAGCACATCTGAAATTCACTGTCTCTTGTCAGTTCACCCACTTCGTCGATGACAAGTTGGCCAGCACATTCGATTTCTACGACGTTTGTGTTTACTAGGTAGCTTCCTAGGTCCTACATCACTGCCTCTACGACATGCCTTGTAGGTCGCAGTGGTACTATTCTTTATAAGTACATATTATTACACATAAATCCGCAGGAGTCTCAATGGTGTAGTGGTTAAGTCGTACACAGAGTGGTTAACAAGTAGTCGATGTGGAGCGTTTGAAGAAGAACCAGTTTTCTAACCATCTACATCAAAGAACCAGTTTTCTAACCATCTACATCAGCACTGTCCAACGCAGTATCCACCGGCGCCCAGATAATACATCCCTGGTGCCCTATTTTACTTATCCGGCTTTAACAATCAGAATTTCCTAAAAAAACAGTTAGGAATAAAAGTATGATTCAATTTTATTTGCAACCAACAAAATAAAAGATTAAAACTCGTAGTCAAGATTAAGTTTTCATCTGTTATTAATTTTATTCATGTTACTAATAATATTATTTCTTTATTATTACAATTGTCAAATGGCACTCATGTCGTCAGTAGCCAGATCTGTCCCAATATATAAAAACTTTAGGCAGCACTGATCTACATAATTCACATCATATTAGACATCAGTTTTCTAACCGCCTACATAATTCACATGTTAAACATCAGTTTTCTAACCGCCTACATAATTCACATCATATTAGACATCAGTTTTCTAACCGCCTACATAATTCACATCATATTAGACATCAGTTTTCTAACCGCCTACATAATTCACATCATATTAGACATCAGTTTTCTAACCGCCTACATAATTCGCATCATATTAGACATCAGTTTTCTAACCGCCTACATAATTCACATCATATTAGACATCAGTTTTCTAACCGCCTACATAATTCACATCATATTAGACATCAGTTTTCTAACCGCCTACATAATTCACATCATATTAGATATCAGTTTTCTAACCGTCTACATAATTCACATCATATTAGACATGTTTTCTAACATAACAAAATGTCTAGCAATACTGTAGTTAATATTGATATTTTGATGAATAATTAGCATCAAATAACCAGTTACATGAACCTATGAGGCCAAATTATAGGCTACATATAACTATAAAATTCCAGTTACCGAAGTCTTCAAAAGAGCCAAGATACAAAGCATCAACACCATGATGCAGAAGACCCAGATGAGATGAACCTGTCACGTTGCTCGGATGCCTGATAAACGCATCCCAAAACAGTTGATGTGTGGTGATCGATTGGTGGACAGAAAAAACACTTTAAAGACACTCTTAGAGTCTCTCTAAAATACTTCAATATCGTCACCACATGCTGGGAATCCCTTGCTCAAGGTCACCATATGTGGCGCTATAATAACACAAGAGGGACTCACAAAGCTGAGAATTGTCGTACTGTTGAGGTGCAGAGAAAACGAGCTCCTCGAAAAGACAGAAAACACAACACTCACATGTCTAACCTTAATTATGTATGCCCCATCTGTGGTGAGGATTGTGTTACAGAATTAGACTATAGTCACCTCTGCACACACCAGAAGTGGGACAACACACATCTGAGGCTATTGCACTTATCACTTACGATGATAGACAGCTATTACTAGTAGTAGTATTTTAACGCAACACACAGCAAAACAATTTCTAAAAACAGTAAATAAAGAAATTTTACCTAAAAAATTTTGATCAAATCCAAACATGTGAACTTCTTTCTGTTCGTTCTTTACGACCAATTTTAATCACTCTTTGTGATATGTTTGATCTTTGCCAAGAACGTGTATACGTTACACATTGGTTTGGTAGACCCTAAACGCATAGACTTCTACACATTTAGGACACATGCATCCGACTTCAGCCTAACCTCCTTAATCGCCTCTTACGATATGCGTGACAGGTAACAGTGGTTCTATTCTTTACACCCCAAATTTGGGCCTCGGTAACCACTCTGGCTACATGAGATCAACCATCTTACAAGACAATATCAGAGCTACATTTTTTGACTCTGAGCCCAACACATACCATTTAAAAATCTCATTAACATAATTAATGCACAATACACGCCATCTAGAGTGACAAATGTGCACACAGCATCATAAAATTGTTGACCATCATTTCTGTGATCTAACGTCGAAGGCTTGAGCTTTATTTCACCTGGAATTACCCATATCGCTCAGTCCATCTCTGCAGAAATGGTCACCCCAGCTGCCGAGAGTATTACACGAACTCAATAGATTTGGCAACAATCCTAGGTCTCTGAAACAAATGCTCTCCTCAACTTCGTCACATTTGTTTGAATAGTAGAAAACTAGTGACTTGTTTTGATGTCTCCACCATCACACGCTACAACACTAATAGGTTTTGGGTCTTACTATATTAAAAACTCGTTAGTGACCTCGCTTCTTATGCGCGTGATCCAGGTTCAAAATGGGCATGGAATATTTTTCCGACCGTAATGGCTCTCAGGTTAACCCAGCCTCAATTGGGTACCGGAAAAAAGCACTGGGAAGTGAAGGCGGCCAGCGTGATGTTGACCACATCACCCATCGTGTGCCGACAGTCAATGCAAAATACAGGCCTAACACTGTATCACTCAAAATATCTGAAGGTGTGAAAAATGGTTTATTTACTTGAAGGGTTTATTTGAAAATAAAAAGTCGTGTCATATCCTTTACAGGACATAGCCATCAACAACAGTAAACGAGTCTTTGATTTTCTAGACACCATTTAAACGTTCAGTAGTTTGTGATTGCTTTCTGAACGGTGATGTCTATTTTTACCTTTCGTAAAAATCCCACGAGAACGAGTTTGCTTCCAAACTTGCCGCCCCCGCCCCCGGGAGTTTGAACCAGATACGCTTGGGTTGTGATCGAGCTCACTACTGCTTAAACTACAGACTCTCACTTACTATATTTACTTATTTAGTTAAAACCAGTGGCGGCTCGTGCTCATTTTTGTTGGTGGGGCCAGACACAAATGTTTGGAAAAATCATGGTTTTGGGTTGTTTTTGCGTTTTTCCGATCCAGAAGCACTTGAGCTTTTCAGCTCTTCGGCTCGGTGCCATAAACATCGTAACCCTTCGGTTCGGTGCCACGAGCACCGTAAATCTGGGGAATCTGGCTTTTCTGCCATCCCGCGGAATTGAACCCGCACACACAGAGGGATAGTCACCCGTAGTGCAACGCGCTACGAACACGCTGGGCAGACGGGCATGGTTTTGGGTTAGGTTATATTTTAATTTATAAAACAATAAATACACGTTACACATTATTTTTGGTGGGGTCCGGCCCCATTGGCCCTTAATGACGAGCCGCCACTGGTTAAAACTGTACATGTTATTATTACACATTGAATCAAAATAATCACTTCTCTTAGTGAAGATAAATGTTTACTTGTTTGCCATTTCTATGTCACATTGTTAGATTTATTCCTCTTTCTCACATATGTTTTATTTACATACATGCACATATTCAATATAATATAAACATGATTGTCAGGACAATATGAATAATATTCATAGCAAGATGACTTAAAAGAGGTCGACCTAAAGAGACACTGAAACGAACTTTGCTGAGAGAGGCAGGAAATATCGGTCTCAGTTCCATGGAGGAGATTGAGCGAGTTGCCCAGGATAGAGCGGTATAGAGAAATTACTTGCAGGCCCTATGTAACGTATAACGGTACGAGAGGAATTATTATTATTTATTATTATTAAATATTCAATATCAATTATTGTCAAAGAAAAGCAGGTGTTGTATAGATAAATATTCTATATTGTCATATAGAAGCCCGATACACTCATGCCTGATGCACTCATGCCTGATGCACTGATGCACTCATGCACTGATGCACTCATGCCTGATACACTCATGCCTGATACACTCATGCCTGATGCACTCATGACTGATGCACTCATGCCTGATACACTCATGCCTGATGCACTCATGCCTGATGCCCTGACGCACTCATGCACTCATGCCTGATACACTCATGCCTGATGCACTCATGCCTGATGCACTCATGCCTGATGCACTCATGCCTGATGCACTCATGCCTGATGCACTGATGCACTCATGCCTGATACACTCATGCCTGATGCACTCATGCCTGATGCACTGATGCACTCATGACTGATGCATTCATGTCTGATGCACTCATGCCTGACGCACTCATTCTCGTTAAATTTGTCAAAATTATCACAGAATTTAAGTCTGTACCTTCAAAGAAACTATTTACTCGATCTTATATAGTTGTGTACCATTTTTCAGCTGGTTGTACTAGAGAATAGATTCCCAAACGTTTTCGGCCCACCACCCACTTTTCACAACATAAACTTTGTAACGCCCCCCCCCTCCACATTATAACAGTTTGCCACCCTCCCCATATATACATGCTCTATTTTCTCTTTGGCATAAAAAATTGATATAAATTTCTGTAATACAAGATCAATTTGCATATTATTATATGCATGAAATAGAAAATTGATGGAAAAATGGATCGTGTAAGACAGGCATAAGATGAACTTAATGCAGAATTCAAATTTTAAATGATTATTCAATCGCAAAATCACGAAAATAATTTATTTTAAAATATTTATTATTAATTTCTTCTTTAAGGAGCCACCGACCCCTAATCGCCTGAACACCACCAAAATTCTTCTGAACCCACTATCGCCCCTTTCCACCCCACCCTAGAACGCTTCAGTGCCACTGGGGCGGTACCGCCCACTTTGAGAAACGCTGTACTAGAGAATAAATCTACCAGGTTTGTAAACCACGATTTAGGGTCGAAGGATTGGCATCCTTGCATCGGGTTTTACCCATACGGCTTGGTCCCTCTACGCAAAACTGGCGCGCCACCTGTCGAGAGTATTGCACAAAGCAGGAACTCTGTAGCTCCTGCAACAATCTTAGTGATCTCTGGAAAAATGCTCTCGTAAACAGAACGGTGCGATTCGGACCTTCAGAACGGAAGAGTAAAGGCTTAGCCACAGATACCACAAAAAAACCACTGTTCTACGCTCATGTCCACTAACATGCTTGCTCCAAAGGTACTCAGATTCGTTCCCAACGTGAAACAATCGGGATATTTTCCCAAAGATTCCTGATATTAATGTAGGTGAGATCGAGTTCCTAGTCCTATCGGAAACTGAAAATAAAACGCAGGTCACGTGTTCAAGTTAACACGCAAAAGAACCAATGGCAGTTGAGTATAGTTAAGAGTAGTCTGCAAAGCTGCTGCTCGAGCAAAATTCATAAAAATAATTAAAATTAAATTCCTACATAAATTGTCGCCGTTTTCAAAATTACATCCGAGACCATCGCCGGGACTAGAGAGTTAATGCGCTGCCACTGATGTCTTCCTGTGTAAGAAAGAGATAGGGGCAAACATGGTTATTCAGTAAACTGTTATGATGATGGTCCTATCAATCAATCCCTCTAAGTAAAAGACTGCTTAATTAGTTGCATTTCATTGACGGTCACTAAGGGCTATGCAGCTTTCTGAAATTTTCACTAGGGACCAAGTGGCTCTCTGAAATTAACATAAGATGGATATTCTTTTTGGTTATATCGGAGCGTAGAATGTAAAGCAGAACCCATATAGTGCAGCATTTATAACGTGTGCCAGGAATTAGTAAAGAAATCAACTCAAATATTATTCTCATTAGTTTTGTGCAATATTAATGTATTATATGCAAGTGGACAAAATAACAAAGACATATATTACATTTGCCATTTAGCTGATTTAACATATACAAATTATTTTGTCATAATGATACAAAACGTAGTCGTTACTAAAAACAGTGATCTTATAAAAATACGAATCAAACTATCCACAATCGTATACACTAGATACCGAATACTACTGTATGATATGACATAAATAATCTGAGATACGCTGATGATACTTTCTCAATAGCAAGAAATAAAATGGAGTTCCAGAATTTAGTAGAGAAAGTTGTGACAGAAAGTAACCACAAAGAACTGAGTCTGAATATTAAGAAGACTGAGGTGATGATCATCTCAAAAAAGCAGATTCCAACACAGCAAGTGGGACGGAGCTAAGACAAGTGCATCAATTTAAATACATTGGAGTTTTAGTAAGATCAGATGGTAGATGTAGATCAGAAATAAAGAGCAGAATAGGGCAGGCTAAAGCAGCGTTTCAGAAAAATTAGAAGCATTATATGCAACAAGTCAATGTCAATTGAGGTAAGGGGGAGAGTTATTAGTGCTACATAGAACCAATACTGAGATACGAATGCGAGTCGTGGACGGAAAACAAACAGATAGAAAAATATCTGGAGACCACAGAGATGTGGTTTTACAGAAGAATTATGAGAATCTCGTGGACTGCTAAAATGACGAATGTGGAGGCATTGAATGAGGCAGAGAAAACTAATAACGAATATAAGAAAAGGCAGTCATCATTTATCGGACATGTGATGAAGAGTGAAGGTTGAGAACACATTGTTGTGATGAAGAGTGAAGGTTTAGAACACATTGTTGTGATGAAGAGTGAAGGTTTAGAACACATTGTGACAACTGGTAAAATCGAAGGAGACGAGAAAGAGGAAGACAGAGAAATCAATTTTTTATACACCCTGACTTCATGGCGCGCAAGAGCGTCAACATCGGAAATGATAGCAACTACTAGGGACAGAGATTTGTAGAGATCCATGATGGCCTACGCCAGCGGGCACGGTACATGATGATGGTGCCTATATGACGAAACACCATCAATGAGAACCAATTTATCTACCGAGCCCTCTCTAAAATGTTGCTTTAGTTAAACCATTGGGACTGAAATAACATTGCCCATATTATCGTGCTTTGTTTTATATGGAAGCAGGAGACAAAACTTTAGAAACGTGCTATTTGTTTAAATATCATAAGAAAAATATCCTTCCTTCCTTTCGTTCGCTTGAAATATGTCTATATATTCAATGTTGTCTCTTGTATGAACTTCACTGTCTTTTGTAGCTCACACAGAGGTCCGTGTGGTTTTCTGTCGAGTGTTGTTTCGTTAGGCCAGTGAGTTTGCCTCAGTGTTTCATATTCGGGGCAGTCTTGAAGTATGCGCTCTGCAGTCTGGTGTGCCTGTCCACATGTACACATGGCTGAATTGTCATTCTTGAATTTTGTATACATGTGGCTGCGGAGCCGATTGTGTCCTGTTCTAAGGCGCAGAATGACAACTTGTTCCAATCTGCTCATATTATAGTAATCGTCTTGTGTTGGTATTTGTGGCTTTCTCATTGATTTGGTTTGGTTATTGGTTACTAAACTGACGTCATTGCACTCCGGGCAGACCCATAGGTGCTCAGTCTCCCAACAGATATCGAAGAGTATGCATACTGATGGTTCCTGTGGCTCGCTGATTAAACACACCTCTCACTCTGCCTCTCAGGCATCCAGTTCGACTTGAACAACGGGTAACTCCAAACTGCTTAAATCGCTTGGTCGATTCAACATCGATTTTAGTGTCCTCATCCAATAGAGAGTCGCGAAGAGACCGAAGAATATCCCCTTATCCATCTTCAACTCCCAACAATTGATGCTGTTGATGCAAGCCTGTCCGCTCTCTCATTACCGTAAACACCCGCATGCCCAGGACAGTATATCCACGTACGCCGCTGGAGGTTAGAAACTTCTATAGACGACATCCACTCATACCAAAACCTGCCCTTCTGGATCTTGGGAAGCATCGACTGAGAGTCAGAGACAACAACTGCCCCAGTAAATGAAGTCCCAGAAATCCAATGGAGGGCAGCAGTAACGGCCTCAACCTCCATCCTCATACTAGAAGTAGTTGTCCTGTATGCCCCACTTCGCTCTGCAGCAACCCTACCATGCGCATAAGCCAAGAAACCCCAGCCAGATTTCTCACCACGTTTAACCGACCCATCAGTATATACGACAACATCATAATCCCTTGCATTATCTTCTATCAGCTGCTCAACTGCGAGATCAGTCTTCATGTTACCCCAATATCTACATTCTCTTCCAAGAGTAATGATAACGTTGAGATATTTCACCATGCCACCATCTGTTGGGATCCATTCTTCCCCTTTGGTAGGGTCGCAACCGTAGTCACCTGGCCAATTGTTCTCTCAGCCTGGGCCATCCACGACATGCCACGCTTGATTCTCGTGCCCATTGATTTAATCATCCTTTTCTTTTGGTGGTAGATAACTGGCACATCCGGTTGCTTTCCTGCAGCACCTTCCTTGGCCAATCGGTCTGCTGTTTCATTTATAAGAAAAATATAAAATACACAGTCTTGTTTGTGACATATGTGCATCTAAAGACATCCATCATTTTGCAACATTGATTAACAGTTTTGCGACATTGATTAACAACTTAACTGCTGCGTCTATGTGTTTGGGGGGATAAAGTAGTCCTTGACGAGCTAATGGAAAATATACTTCCTCTTCGGCTCTGTCCTAATAAGTTCTTGATTTTTTGTAGAAAATTTTTGTAAAGTCCAAACACACGTCGGTTGCAGACGAAAGCGATGAATATGAAGAACCCCTGAGATGTATTGAGAATGATGAAAAGAATACCGACAAAGTGGATA
This sequence comes from Arion vulgaris, assembly GCA_020796225.1. NCBI lineage: Eukaryota > Metazoa > Mollusca > Gastropoda > Stylommatophora > Arionidae > Arion > Arion vulgaris. Next base: position 74,700,291 of record CM036758.1, read on the forward strand.
ACTGCGCACGCTGTAAAAGTTGGTGGTTTGACGAATGAGCTCAGTATGGATGAACTGAGTCCAAAAACCCAAGTGAATCCCATGACTGTTGACATTTTAAGATAGAGCATAACTTCTGAGCGATCAGTTAGCTTCTGGAACGATGAGTTACTGTGTCTTGTTGTTACACTTTTCTTGGTAATCTTTGCAGTTTTGGAGATGCACATAATAGTTTTAGCAAATAGAATGCAGTTAACCAAGAATATTATCAAAATGATATCACCAAAAGCAACAAGGGCAGCCAAGGGTTGAGTAATCCAACAAGAATGAATTTTGTGTTCGTCTGTGATTGATGTGTTGTTAGAACTGGCAACATCGTCTTGCTCGTTTAATGAGTAGTTGTAGTCGCTCAAATCAGTAGTCGAGAAGACGTCCCCATATCCAATTGAAGCTCCATCAAAGAGATTTGAGAAGTCGATAAACACGCATAAGGAAACGATAATTAACGGCATACCCCAGGCATAGAGAGCATACCTAGGGAAATATTTACTTTTCTCTCTTATATGAGCTCTCATGACGGGATTTGTAAACGTCTTGTACACGTCATAACTCATGACGTTCATCCAGAAATGAGCTGCTAACAACGAGTAATGCAAACTGATGGCTACAGTCTGGCACAGCCAATCTCTGTTCTCTCCAATGCCTTCTGCAAAGATTATCTGCGCAACTAAAAGACAGAAGGTTAGGTTCATAAGGTTAAGCCCTGGCAGATTTCGTAGGGCTGGAAACAAGAGGTAGGTTAAGATCACACAGGACATAGCAAAAGTTGAAACACGTCCTAGAATGAGCGTCATACGACCCTCAGCCCTCATAGCTCCGTCGAAGTCGCTACCACATCCATTATCAATTGTCACAATATGAGGAAGCAATACATTATCATGATTATTGAAAGTTGGAGGCACACATATTTGGACACACCCTGCAGTTTCATTCTGGACTCGGTAATGAAATATGTCATACTCTTTACCTTCAAACATAATCGATTTGTTAGCTCCAGCAACATAATATTCTTCCTTGGCTAGATTGATCATATTGCATTCCTTCTCGCTGATTCGAGGCATAAAACATACGAAAGCGTACTGCATCAAATCTGTAACGTTTGTCTGATCAGCGTTGTTGCTTCCACTCAGAAAAACATACAGATCGAATAGTCCAACGTTGATGTAAGAGTTCGTTTTGTTAACATACATAACAGTTACGTTATTCTTGTTCTGTAACATAAACTCTTCGTTATATACCATGTACTCCACGCCCCACGGACAGAACTCCTTCTCGTCTACCAGCCTGTCTCTATCATCATCAACTGCTACAACATCAACCTTATTACCGTTTAGTTTGAGTGAAAACTGCTGTTCAACGATTAAGTTATCGATCCGTTGCAGCACATTTATCGATCTCGCCTCACTGGATAGGGATCATCAGGGGAACAAGTAAGAACGAAATATGCATAGCAATACTCTGTTCTAAGATAAGCTGTATGTTTTGTGAGTTCCTTATCAGAAGACATATTCTCTCGTTTTTCTCGTTAACAGGGGCGGAAATATACACGTTTGTGTCATCATTCTGTGACTTAAACTGGTAAGGAAAGAAGTCCCCGTACTTAGTACGTACTAAAGTTCCGCTGTATTTAAGAGCCTGGTGACGCAATTTTTTGTTTAGAAATAGATTGTACCTGGTAAAATTTAAACAGACTGTACTCATCCATCCAACGTTAATAGTTGCAGGATACACTGCTGACGCCTTTCCCTTGCTTGTTTCTGTTGGTCTTTGTCGTATATGCGGTGTACTGGATATGACAATCATCATTCCCTTTCGGTGGTATAAATGTGCTTCATCTCTTTCTTACACAGGAAGATCTCAGCTGCGGTGCACGAACTCCGTAGCCACGGCGAGGGTCCCCGATGTAATTTTGAAGATGGTGAAGATATTTTGTAGGAATGTTATTTTTAATTTTTTTCTAATAAATTTTTGAGGCAGCGGCTTTCCAGCCTGCTCTTCTCCATTTGAACTGTTCGGGTTCTTTTACGTGCTCAAATTTAACATCGAACCTACGTTTTATCGTCCCTCTCCGATAGAACTAGGAACTTGATCTCACCTACACTGAGATCAGGGGTCTGTGGACAAATATCCAGATGGCTCCATGAGGGAGTGAACCTGGTACATTTGACACGAGAGACGCGCACCTAACCTCTAGGCCACAGATACCCCTCAGATGAGATGAAAAACAAAATGTGCAACAAACAAAAAAAACAGAAGAAAACAAATATGTATGATACTAAACAGAGCTCTTAAACCCGATCTCATGAATATTTTCCATATACATATCAATAACATCGTTAAAAAGCAGACTAAAATGGCAAACGTATTGTCCAGTAGCAACTTGCAGACGTCAACCACTTTGTAGCCTTTCAGTACAATCACTATACCAGGATGTCGTTTGGTACAACCTTTCTAGATTACCTCCCGGAGTACAATCCACTTACTCCACCAATCTAAATGAGCACATTGTAACGATTCCTGAATAACATCTCAATTCTGGGACAGGGTTTTGTCACCAAGACACGGGACTGAAATGCTTTTAAATACTCAAAGTGACTTTTTCTCTATTGTTCATGTCTTGTCTCAAACAGGAGTGACAAAAGCGGGCTAGTATCGACTTCCAGAGCCAACCATTTCTGGATGTAACCAGTTGAATAAAAAGCTAACTAGAAAACTGTTATTAATTGAACAAGAAAAGTTGGGACAAGTAACTACACTTTATACACTTTTCCCGTTTCTCGACCTTTTTGTCTAAGAGAAAAAGTGTTGTACCCCCTTTTATCACATCGGTAAAGGAGGTAGAGCCTTCATGAGTCAAAAGGCAATAACTAAATACATTTAAACAAATTTCGAGTAGTTCTCATTCGAAAGAATGACGACGCTCGATTTTACGTTCAGCCGTAACTGGGCCCACCCACTGCGATACTGCCGGTAAGGGTACGAATTAAAACAGAAAAAAAGTAGTGACCGTTGATCGCGGCCAAAGGGTTGGAGCCTTCATAGAGCAAAAAGATAATGCCTTATTACATGTATACAGTGGGGTCGTTGATAATTTTTTTTGGTGGGGCCAGACAAAAAATTTTCGGTAAAATTCATGATTTTGGGGTTTGGTTATATTTTAATTCATAAAACAAATACAGTTACACATTATTTTTGGTGGAGCCCGGTTCCACTTGCCCCTAATGACGAGCCGCCACTGTATTTATACAAAACCCCCGCGAGCAGCTCATTCGGGAAATAATGACGACGCCCCGGAATTTACTCGTTGTAAAAGTGCTGGGTCCCCTCTTGACAATTCCGGGTAGGGCCCAATAATAAAAACTTTTTAAAAAAAGACACTTTATACAAGATTAGTTTAGCAAGTAATGATTTTTGTATGAAAGCCTGCTTTCCCTTTTTAGCAGTATTCCTCGCCATACAGAGGTGTCTTTCTGGGTTCTGAGGTAAACACATGTAATAATTAGAAGTTTAATTGTATACCTGCCTTGATCAATTCCTTTTTGGGAGAAACGTCACTTCAGACAGTTTTTGGGCTTTATAGAACTACTTCACATCATGTTGAAATATTTGGTACAAATTTATATAGAATTAATTCACATCATGTTGAAATATTTGCTACATAGTTGATTTTAAATTTGGTTTAAAATTGATATTTTGTACATAGTTGATATATTTTCTACATAGTTGATATATTTGCTACATAGTTGATATATTTGGTTTCATAGTTGATATATTTGCTAAAGGATATATTTGCTACATAGTTGATATATTTGCTACATAGTTGATATATTTGCTACATAGTTGATATATTTGCTACATAGTTGATATATTTGCTAAAAGTTGATATATTTTACATAGTTGATATATTTGCTACATAGTTGATATATTTGCTACATAGTTGAAAAATATTTGCTACATAGTTGATATATTTCCTACATAGTTGATATATTTGCTACATAGTTGATATATTTGCTACATAGTTGATACATTTGCTACATAGTTGATATATCTTTTAATCTCTGTGACCAAAATTTTGTGCTCGCCTCTTTTGGATCCCTGTGACGTCTGATGTGCTCGCCTCTAATGGATCTCTGTGACGTACATGTATGTGCTCGCCTCATATGAATCTCCCCGTGACGTACATGTATGTGCTCGCCTCTTTTGAATTTTGTGACCTTCATGTATGTGCTCGCCCTCTATATGGATCTCTGTGACGTAAGAAAGTGCTCGCCTCTTATGAATCTCTGTGACGTACATGTATGGTTTGCCTTTTATATGGATCTCTGTGACGTACATGTATGTGCTCGCCTCTATATGGATCTCTGTGACGTCCCTGTATTTCTCGCCTCTATATGAATCTCTGTGACGTACATGTAAAGTCTCGCCTCTATATGAATCTCTGTGACGTACATGTTTTGTTCGCCTCTTAAAATGGATCTCTGTGACGTACATGTATGTTCCCCCTCTATATGAATCTCTGTGACGTACATGTATGTGCTCGCCTCTATATGAATCTCTGTGACGTATATGTATGTGCTCGCCTCTATATGAATCTCTGTGACGTATATGTATGTGCTCACCTCTATATGAATCTCTGTGACGTACATGTATGTGCTCACCTCTATATGGATCTCTGTGACGTACATGTATGTGCTCGCCTCTCATCCCAAAAGTACTCGGTCTGCACCCTCGTGGAGCTATTGAGATATGTATCCAGAGATCCCTGATCGCAGTGTAGATGAAATAGAGTTCCTAGTCCTATCGGAGACAGACGATAAAACGTAGGTCCCATGTTCAATTTGAGCACATAAAAGAACCATTGGCAGTTTAAAAAAATCGAATTAAATATAACAAATTATTTTAGTTCATTTAGTAAAAGTTTAAAAATCGAATTAAATATAACAAATTATTTTAGTTCATTTAGTAAAAGTTTAAAAATCGAATTAAATATAACAAATGATTTTAGTTCATTTAGTAAAAGTTTAAAAATAAAATCATTACAAAATATCTTGACCATCTTCTAAATTACATTGGGTCCTCGCCGGTGCTAGGAGTTCGTGCTCTGCCACTGAGATCTTCCTGTTAAGAAAGAGATCGGATCAGATATGGTAATTCACTGAAGTGCAATGAGGATGGTTCTATCAATCAATCAATCTCAATCAATCAATATCAGTCAATCAATCAATCAATCTCAATCAATCTCAATCAATCAATCAATCTCAATAAATCTCAATCAATCAATTAATCAATCAATCTCAGTCAATCAATATCAATCAATTAAATATATATCTAAAGTCGAAATATTGATTTTATTGCACCAGGTTTTACCCAATATGGCTCGGCGTCCCTACCTTTGTAACTCCGGCAACAATCCTAGGGATCTCTTGAAACAAAAAATGACCTGTAAACAGAACGATGCGGGTCCAGATTCGAACTCACGACCTTCGAAACGCAAATCAGCTGCTTAAACACTTCTAGCTACAGAGATACCCTCCCCCACCTTTCCCATTTTAATATATATCTAGCTCAATGTTGACTACATCACCCACCGTGTGCTGACGGTCAATGAAAAATATGGACCTAACACTATATTACCCAATACACTTGGAGATATCCAAAAATGATAATGAACAGATGGCGACAATACTTTAGTGAACTTCTCAACCTACAACAAGAGGACCAACCGAACACCCAAGAACACACAGTAAATGTAACTTCAGAAGTAGAACCAAGCATAACACTATCAGAGATCAGAAATGCTGTAAATATGGCCCCACCTAATAAAACACCAGGCCCAGACAATATCCCGGCCGACCTAATCAAAGCAACTAACGAGGTAGGAATCAGCTGGCTCCATAGACTATTCAACCACGTCTGATCACACAGAAACATCAGAAGATTGGAGGAATGCTGCAATTGTTCCCATCTGGAAGAAGAAAGGTAGCAAGAGGGAATGTACAAAGTATAGAGGCATAGCGCTACTGAGCCACACTGGGAAAATATTCTGCAAAATACTTGAGAAAAGGCTCCGCCACATCATCGAGCCACAGCTTAATGACTCCCAAATGGGATTCAGGAAGAACAAAGCTGTACAGACGCAATATTCGCCCTCAGACAGTTAGTAGAAAGGACTATCGAATCCGACAAACATCTACACGTTGCATTTGTAGATCAGGAAAAAGCGTTCGACCGCGTAGATAGGCACAAGTTGTGGAAAATACTAACAACCTATGGGGTTAACGACCACCTAACCAACCTTTGCAAGAGCATTTATACTGACAGCCAATGTACGATTAGAACAAATACAGAACTATCAGAAAAGTTTCACGTATGGTCAGGAGTAAGACAAGGTTGCGTACTATCCCCGCTGCTATTCATCACGTATATTGACTACATCTGTAAAATAGCTAACACCAGCGAAGGAAACAACCTCGAAGAACTCTTAAATGAATTTCTTTTTGCAGACGATCAGGCAATCTATCAACAACAGAGGAACAGCTACAACACATCAACAGACTCCAGTTAGCATTTAACGAATACAACATGAGAATAAACATCGACAAAACAGAAGTAATGACATTCGCCAGAGAGGAAAGCTCTACCAATATCTCCATCGATAATCACCTACTAAATCAAGTAAAAGATTTCACATACCTGGGAGCATTTTTTCAGCAAACGGAAGAATAACTAATGAAATTTAACAAAGATGCAACAAAGCAAATCAAATGATAGGGCAAATGGCTCCAATTTTAAGATGCAAACACATCACCATGAACACAAAAAGAGCAATGTTCAACACAATCTTTCTCCCACATTATGTTACCAGTGCCAGACCTGGACGCTGACAACAAACGATAGAAGAAAACTAGTCACAACAGAGATGAAGTGTTTACGCAGAATGCTGGTGTAACAAGAAGAGACCGGTTGAGAAATGAAGACATCAGGAAAAAAGTGGGTACAACATCAGTACTAGACTTCATCAAGAAACAACAAATTAAATGGTTCAGCCACGTAAGCAGATTACCATCAGACAGTGCACCCCAAAGAGCAATGCTGCTCTGATACAATGGGTACAAAGCAAAGGCCGGCCACGCAAAAGATGGACCTCAGAGATAACAGAGGCGACGAAAGAGACTATCTCCGAAGCGCATACTAGGGCCCGTTTTAGAAATCTCTTCCTGACCTGACGCTGTCAGGCATACAGGATTCGAGAAAGAAAGAAAGACACTTGGAGACATGAAAAAATGGATAAATATATACATGAGAACAGCTAGTAATATAAATGAGAGTGCTATGATCGGTTTCAAGCCATTAACTTCTGTTAGTTCTCTATTCTGCAGTTCACTTTGATATTCTGTTGTACGTTATATCTAGACTTGCTACAACGATGTGAATAACTAGGTGATGTTTACTGATAAACAGTTCGGGTAACAACAAATGTAATTAGAATAAACAGATTGTGTTTGTTCATCCATCATTGACACCATATATAATCAAACAGAAGATAGGCGCTAAGTTAAAGACAGCGTTAGTATGTCACAGATTTTTAGAGAATCGGGTGTGGTAACCTTTCATATTGTTCCATTTGAGGATCATCTTCATCAGACATGTCCATATTTGCTTCGATCTCCTCCTCCATATTTGCTTTGATCTCCTCCTCCATATTTGCTTTGATCTCCTCCTCCATATTTGCTTCGATCTCCTCCTCCATATTTGCTTTGATCTCCTCCTCCATATTTGCTTTGATCTCCTCCTCCATATTTGCTTTGATCTCCTCCTCCATATTTGCTTTGATCTCCTCCTCCATATTTGCTTTGATCTCCTCCTCCATATTTGCTTTGATCTCCTCCTCCATATTTGCTTTGATCTCCTCCTCCATATTTGCTTTGATCTCCTCTCCAATTTGCTTCGATCTCCTACCAAGCATGCATTTCAGTGTGTTTAGACTAACAACTCCAGTTCTGTTCTGATTTATTTATATATATATGTATATACATAAGTATGTATATATATATCTGGGGTTTCTTCATTGTTTTCTGTCTTGTCGCACCTATTGATATGCATTAGTTGCGCAACCGAGATAGAGAATACCCTTTATCTTCTTCTTTGAAACCTTCAGAGCGTATGTTTTCTCTTAGAGCGTTGATTTCGTCGCTTTTGTCCATAAGGCCCATTCTCGATCGCAGCATTGCTCGCCAGTTCATCCACTCTCTCATTGCCCTTCAACCCACAATGACGTGACACAAAGAAGAAGATGAATATATGGATTGTCGCATTTTGTAACATCATTCACTGCCTTTGTAGATAACCTTCACGTAAGGACAAATCCGAGGATACAGATGGAGAGACATGGATAAATTGTCAGCGTGTATCAGTTCAGACTTTGAACTTCTCTTACAATTCTATCCAAATCAGGTTGTGTTTGACTAACTGCAATGTGTTGTGTTCAATATTTAGCACCATCCAGTGTGGCCGTCACCGCTGCAATACGTGTGATTATGTAATACAGACACGCACTTTGTCTTTTCCAAAAGCCACGTTTGTTATTGAAGACAGTTTCACGTGTGAGTCCTGTAATATCATCTATGCCATCACCTGCAAGCGGTGCAACAAGGCCTATATTGGGGTAACCGGCAAGAGGCTCAGTGACCGATTCGCCCAACACTTGCGCGATATACGCCAATGCTCTGTGACCTCTGTAGCTACTCATTTCAATGATACTGGACATTCAGGAGCTTGCGATGTCCAGGTCACAGCCATCCGATCATGTTGCTCTGTTGATCATAGTCGATTTGCTCTGGAGAACCGTTTTATTTTGATAATTTGTTCAACAAATATGTCCAGATTTCTTTAATCAATTTGTCTTTGAAGAAAATAACAAAGACCAAATTTCTATAATAAATTTGTCTTTGAAGAATATAACAAAGACCAAATTTCTATAATAAATTTGTCTTTGAAGAATATAACAAAGACCAAATTTCTATAATAAATTTGTCTTTGAAGAATATAACAAAGACCAAATTTCTATAATAAATTTGTCTTTGAAGAATATAACGAAGACCAGATTTCTAATGCAAAAAGTCGTGTAATGGACTGAACAGATCTGCAAGCATGCATAGATATAAATGCGTCATTAAAGTGACAAGAGACCAAATACCGGGCATGCAAACTTATCTAGAAATGAAATCTGGATGCAACAAGAAAGTATAAATAAACAATCGACATTTGTTATTGCTAAAATGTTTCATCTCATTTCTGTTCAATTTGATTTTCGAAATTTAACTCGCTTCCTGCATTTGCTGATAATAATTTGAAATAAATCACACAAAATGAAAGTAAAATAAAACCCAATAGAAGTCACTCAGTAAAACACATTTACATTGTGACCAAATTGTGAATTAAATGAAAATATATTTGTTGCAAGATCTAAGAATGAAATACAAGTGTAGGTTTCAAGAAAATGGAAACTGTGATGGAATCATTATTGTCATGAATGGAATATTCTGAGTAAACGCTGATTACGTCTTGTTGTTGTTATCTCCCTTAGAAGTCTGTTTTCTGTCAAAGATTGAACTAGAAATTCACATACACAAGACAACGAGGAAGCTGGTGACTAACTGCTGTCTCAAACCTTGTGAAAGATATAAGATATTGGTTGATAGGGAGAAAACAAAGCTCACAATGAGAGCCCAGGCAACACACGATCTTATTATCTTTCAAAGTTTATGTTTGTTATTTATGGGATAACATCTACTTTAAGCTGAGGCAAGCGCTTTCAACCTAAAAATAAACCTTGTTTTAGTTATATCAAACCGTGCAGGTCAACATACGTGAAAAAAAAAGAATTAACCCTTTCGGAGAATTCAAGTAGCTACAGCGCTGGCCAAGTTATAGTTCGGTTTGTACAGGGAGACAGTCTATACTTGAAGACAGTCTGTACATGGAGACTGTACATGGAGACAGTCTGTACAGGGAGACAGTCTGTACTGGGAGACAGTGCCTGCCTGCCCAGCGTGTTCGTAGCGCTTTGAACGATGGTGTAACAAAGCCTCTGTGAGTGCGGTTTCAATTTCGCAGGCTGGCAGAACAAGCCACAGATTCTCCAGATTTACGGTGTTCGTGTGCAAGTAATGCAGATATCACACTGGAATCTAAAATGATAAAATAACAAAGCAGTTCACCTATTTGGGTAGCTATTTTGATTGCACAGGAAATGTTAAAAAGAAATTATGATACGAATTGGCAAAGCAACATCAGATTTTAAAAGTCTAAATAAAATATGGAACTGCAAGTTATATAGTATTAAAACTAAATTACGAATTTTCAATTCAAATGTTGTATAATCTAAATCTTCCCCATGAGGCCATTACCTTGTAGTGGTGGTGGGGGGCTGTACCTCAATGATCCAGAAAGCATGCGGCAGGAACGTCTGTTCCTGGAAGGGTTACCCATGCCGGACAGGTCCAATGTGAGAGGTCAGACTAAATGTGGCCTCCTGGTCCTCCAGGTTGGGGTTGGGCGACAAGCAACTCTGCCCCATAAAAAAGAAAAATGTTACAGAAACTTCGAAAGGAAAAAATGCTCTCGATGTCCAGCGGTCTTGAGACAGAGTACCACTGTCAGCATGAACAGTATGGGTGAAAGCCACAAGGAAGCCCACGCTGGGAATTCAAGTCTGCTGGATGTCAAATCTAAACTAAGAATAGGATTCTGGAACGTCAGAACAATGTTCGAGACCACAAAGACACACAGGTGGTAAAGAGATGCAACACTATAAATTACACTTTCTAGGGTCAGCGAAAGTAGATGGACAGGCTTTGGACAGACGACAACTAGAACAGGGGAAACCATCTTGTACTCAGGAAGAGACGACAGGAATCATTCAGCAGGAGTTGCACTAATAATAAGGAAAGGATTGAATAAACACCTCTTAGAGTGGCACCCGATTAATGAAAGATTGTTGAAAGCCCGATTTAATGGGAAACAAGGAAAGTTAACTATCATTCAATGCTATGCACCCACTAACGAAGCCGAAGAAGAGAACAAAAACACATTTTATAGAAGGTTACAGGAAATAGTGGACAAGGTTCCAGCTCAGGACGTTTTGTGCATAATGGGAGACCTAAACGCAAAAATCGGCAATAATAACAGACACAGAGAAGCTATAATGGGGAAAGAGGGATGTGGCACTGCAAATGAAAATGGAGAAATGTTGAGCAATTTTTGTCTAGAAAACAGACTGATCATAGGAGGCACATTGTTTCCACACAGGACCATACACAAGTACAAATGGATATCCCCAAATGGAAGAGATGAAACCAGATAGACCACTTTATGATCAACAGTAAATGGCGAAAGACATTACTTGATGTAAAGGTGAAAAGAGGAGCTGACGTGGGCAGCGACCACCACCTGTCGTTGCCATGATCAGGCTCAAACTCAAGAAAACATATATACAAGCCAAGACAAGAACAGAATACTTTAATGTTAACCTATTAAAAGATAGAGAGATTGCTACAAAATATATAGTGGAACTAAAGAACAGATTTCAAATCCTGTCAGAGCAGTCAGACAAAACACCAACTGAAAGTATCCAAGAAAAATGGAATGCGATCAAAGGCACATATAAAATAGTTAGCAGTAGTGTACTGGGAACCAGTAAAGGACAACATAAAGAGTGGATAAGTAGCCAGACCTTAGAATACATCCAAAAGCGAAAGGAGACAAAAAATCTCATCAATAGCATTAGATCAGAACGTCAAAAAGATAAGGCAAGAAAAGAATATACAGAACTAAACAAAATGGTAAAAAGAAGTGCTAGAACAGACAAGAGAAAATTTATGGAAAAGACAGCAGAAATAGCAGAAAAGGCTGCTAAAGTACATGATCTGCACACACTGTACAAGATTACCAAACAATTATGCGGAGGTAAAAGACACAACCATAACATGCCAGTCAGAAACAGTCTAGGACAACTGTTGACAACAGAGCAGGAGCAGGATATGAGATGGACATCCCACTTTGAAGATGTACTAAACAGACCTGATCCTGTACATCCACTGGTATTCCACCGGCCGCACATGATATTGATATCAACCTCAAATTGCCAGAAAAGCAAGAAATAGTAATAGCTATTGGATCCCTGAGAAACAACAAAGCACCGGAAATGATGAAATGACAGCAGAGCTTTTCAAGATCGATCCAATCTTAGCTGCAAACATATTAGAGCCACTGTTTGCAGATATCTGGGAGAAAGAAGAATTGCCTAAGGATTGGACTAGGGTACTGTGGTGAAAATCCCCAAGAAAGGAGATCTAACAGATTGCAATAACTGGAGAGGAATCACGTTGCTTTCAATCCCAAGTAAGATATTCTGCAAAATTATCATAATGCGAATACAAGAAGCAATAGATAAGTGTCTACGAATGGAGCAAGCAGGATTTAGGAAAGGAAGAGGAACAAATGAACATATATTTACCCTGCGTAACATTTTAGAACAATGTAGCTAGTGGCAAAGGACTATATACATCAACTTCATAGATTTTGAAAAGGCATTCGACAGCGTCCACAGAGACAGCCTATGGAAGATACTAAGACAATACGGCGTACCGCAGAAGCTTGTCAACATCATAGCCCTCTTCTATAAAGATTTCTCCTGCAACCTAAAGAATTCCAACAAAACATTCCCAGTAAAATCTGGTGTAAGGCAGGGATGCGTAATGTCCTCTCTTTTGTTTAGTATTACAATTGACTGGGTGCTAAAAATGCCATAAAACAACAAGCACCAAGAGGAATAAGATGGACCCTTTCGAGATGCTTGAGGATCTGACTTTGCAGATGATATAGCCCTGGTGTCACACAAATATGAACATATACAAGAGAAAAGTACAATACTTCACAGCACGGCAAAGACAATAGGCCTCAAAACAAACACAGGAAAACAAAAATTATGACAAACAGTGAAATCCAACAACCAGTAATGTTAGAAAATGAAACACTGGAAAGGGTTGATCAGTTTACATATCTTGGTAGCGTACTGACACTAAATGGTGGCACAGAGGAAGATATAAAATCACGTCTAAGTAAGGCCAGAACCGCTTTTGCCAGAATGAAACCAGTATGGAAGTCCAAAATCTACAATAGGACCACAAAGCTTAAACTCTATAAAAGCATTGTTTTGCCAGTTTTGCTCTACGGATCGGATTGTTGGAGGATGACCAAAGGAGATACTAGAGGCTGTCAGTTTTCCACCACTCTTGTCTTCGCAGAATCTTGGGAATCTTTGGCCAGTAAAAATATCCAAAACCAACTACTCCAAGATACAAGACAAGAGGCAATGAATGACATACTCAAAAGAGAAGATGGAAATGGCTCGGACATGTTATGAGAATGAGACAAGAAATGCCTGCAAGGGTAGCCCTCACTTGGACACCAGAAGGAAAGAGAAAGAAAGGCAGACCACGGACAACATGGAGGCGCATGATGGAAGAGGAACTGGACACCGCATCTCTGACGTGGGGCTCTGCGCTGAAGGTTGCACGGGACAGGAGAGCATGGAAAGTCCTTTCTGAAGCCCCATGTGTCACTAGGCATGACGGGATTAAGCCAAGCAATCAATCCTAACATATGCCAGCGAGAGTTGGAAAATGACAAAGATATAGAAAGCAAGTTGAATGCATTTGAAAATAGATGTCTGCGAAAAATAATGAATATAAAATGGAACGAATTCAGGAGAAGTGATGAAATCAGAGACATGTCTGGTCAACCACTAGTGACAACTGTTATAAGAAGAGAAGATGGAGATATGTTGGACACAACTTGAGGAGAAATGATCAACGAATATCAAAGCAGGCATTGAAGTGGGATGCAAAGGGTTCAAGAAAGAGAGGTCGACCTAGGAGACCCTGAAGCGAACTTTGCTGAGAGAGGCAGGAAATATCGGTCTCAGTTCCATGGAGGAAATTGAGCGAGTTGTCCAGGATAGAGCGGTATGGAGAAATTACTGCAGGCCCTATGTAACGTATAACGGTTCGAGAGGAATTATTAACAGTGACGACCTTCCAAAAGTATTTTTGCCCACTCAAACCTTTAGTTCTGTAAGATTTTTATTATATGTTATTACTAAAATTGCAGTGATGTTGATGTGGTATACTTGTCGAAATTTTACAGTACGATTGTCAAGTTTGTCTATAACTAAGCATTTCCGTGTTCCACATGCAATTCCCAGGACGCAGAGGCAGACCAAGAAGAAGATGGCTACAAGATATTAAAGAAACCATGAACATGACCATCGACGAAGTGGTGAACTGGCAAAAGACAGAGTGAATTTCAGATGTGCTGCAAAAAGAGCAACGTCCTATAAAGGATACGCACCTTGATGATGAACATGCAATTCAGTGCTAGTCAAAATCAGGAATCCGTTGAATTAATCAGTTCACAATGTTTCTACCGACTGTCATTGGCGTATGTACGCAACGTTTACTTTCATTTATAGAAGTGGAAGGTATCATTTGTTCACTATGTCACCTTTCTTTTATATAACAATCACAAAGCCACCAGAACAGCGCAAGATTAAAAACAGAAAACCACGACACTGGGCAACAGCCCGGTAACAGTGTGACGACAAAATAAGAAGAAGAATAGGGATACGCCTTTGCAAACATTCGCCACCATTTTGTGTATTTATGTAAATTCTAAACTTTGGTTATCATTTTGTTGTGCTTATACAAAATTATATAACAAAAACGGTTTTTGCATCAACAATCTACCTACCAATTAGTTAAAACATGGATTCGTAAGGTCGTGAGGTATAAAAGACTGCATGCAAAAAATTACTTTTATCCATAAGGTAGATTTCGTACAAATTAAACGTTAGTGTGATCACGAATTTTAGAACGAACTATAGTAACATTACACTTGTAACTAGGAACATATCTCAGGGGGTGTCTAAACTACCATAGAACCGTAGAAAAGATGAAGCGCCTGCCACTGCTAGTCCACAAAGCCAAGTCGATTCAACAGTAAGTCTGATCAAAAGCGCTATTATCTCTCCGACATCAGTTAGAAATGGTGCTAATTATCTCTCTCTCTAGTGACATACTTGGATCTTCTTGAGCATTATCTCTGGTTACTTAGTCACACAAGAATATATTAATTAATGTGTTGTTTGTTTTCCTATCTTCTATATCTCTGTTTTGTTAGCTTTTGCTAATACGATCCTGATTTGTTTGATCTTAAGAAGACAAGTTTTTTCTCAGAATGAGGGTTGGGGACACAGAACCGAACAAGAGGACTAGGACAACTTTTAGGTGCTCACAGTCTTTACCAAGCTGAAGGGTATCAAGGGTGGTTCAGACTCGGGTTAAACACACTCAATTCTGCTCTTCATCACCATGTTTTTCTTTCACGACGGGGTTTTTAAAATTTTTTAAACTTTTAAAAAAAATTCTTAGTTTTCGATGGTTTTCCATGGAAAGTCACTTACTTTTTTGTTCCTTTGGGGATGAGGGGAAAGGGGAATTTTTCCCTTGGTGTGGAAGTAGAGGATTGAGCAACTTTTGTCGAATTGATTGTGAAGGGAGAGATAAAACGTGATTCCCCTTCCCTTTTAAAAAATATAGATTTAAACCGGTTGTCGTTAAAAGATGGTTGAAAAGCAAGATTTTCATCCCTCCCTTCCCTTCCGTCCCCTTTTAAGTCCCCGATGATTTGGAATGATGAAACTTTTCCTGTCCATCTTCGTCCCCGATGATTTAATGATGGGCTGTCTTCTTGTCCATTTTGTTCCCCCATGATCAGAATGATGGTCTGTCTTCTTCCCTCTTTTAAATCCCCGATAGAATGATGAAAATCTGTCTTCCTGTCATCTTCAAGTCCTGATGATCAGAATGATGAAAGTCTGTCTTCCCTTTTCCCTCTTCAAGTCCCCATGATGCAAAGATGTTGTTTCTCTGTCCATTTGTCCTGAGATGAATGATGAAATTTTCTTCCTGTCCATCTTCAACCTGATGATCAGAATGATGAAAGTCTGTCTTTCCGTCCATCTTCAAGTCCTGAGATAGAAGATGAAAACTTTTCTCCTGTCCATTTAAGTCCCCGAGATGAAGAGAAAATTGTTTTCCTGTCCATTTGTCCTGAGATGCAAAGATGAAAACTGTTTCTCTTTTCCATCCAAGTCTCGATGATGAATGATGAAAGTTCTTTTCCCGCCATCTTGCCTGATGATGAATGATGAAATCTTCTTCCTGTCCACCCAAATCCTCGATGATCAGCAATGATGAAAGTCTGTCTTCCGTATTTCAAATCCGATGATCAAATGATGGTCTTCTTCCCTTCCCTCTTTCAAGTCCCCGTGATCACTGATGAAAGTCTGTCTTCCTGTCCCTCTTCAAGTCCTGATGATGAATGATGAAAGTCTTCTTTCCTTTCCCTCTTAAATCCTCGATGATGCAATGATGAAAAACTTTTTCCTGTCCATCTTCAAGTCCTCTGCGAAGTGAAAACTGTCTTTCCTGTCCCTCTTCAAGTCCTCGATGATCAGCAATGATGAAAGTCTGTCTTCTCCTGTCCATCTTCAAGTCCTCGATGATCAGCAATGATAAAGTCGTCTTCCTGTCCACTTCAAGTCCTCGATGATCACAAGATGAAAGTCTGTCTTCTCCTGTCCATCTTCAAGTCCTCGATGATCAGCAATGATGAAAGTCTGTCTTCTCCTGTCCATCTTCAAGTCCTCGATGATCAGCAATGATGGGCTTCTTTTCCTGTCCATCTTCAAGTCCTCGATGATCAGCAATGATGAAAGTCTTCTTCCTGTCCCTCTTTAAGTCCCGATGACACTGATGAAAGTCTGTCTTCTCCTGTCCATCTTCAAGTCCTCGATGATCAGCAATGATCAATCTGTCTTCCCCCTGTCCATCTTCAATCCTCGATGATCAGCAAGATGAAAGTCGTCTTTCCTGTCCATCTTCAAGTCCCGAATGAAAAGATGAAAGTCTGTCTTCCGTCCCTCTTGTCCTCGATGATCAGCAATGATGAAAGTCTTCTTCCTGTCCATCTTCAAGTCCCGATGATCAGCAATGATGAAAGTCGTCTTCCGTCCATCTTCAATCCTCGATGATCAGCAATGATGAAAATCTGTCTTCTCCTGTCCATCTTAAGTCCCGATGATCGCAATGATGAAATCTGTCTTCCTGTCCCTCTTCAAGTCCTCGATGATCAGCAATGATGAAAATTTTTTCCTTCCATCTTCAAGTCCTCGATGATGCAATGATGGTCTGTCTTCCTGTCCATCTTTGTCCCCGATGATCAGAATGATGAAAGTCTGTCTTCCTGCCCTTTCGTTGAGATAGAATGATAAAGCTGTTTCTTGTCCATTTTGTCCTGATGATGCAAAGATGAAAGTCGTCTTCTCCCCTCCATCTTCAAGTCCCCGATGATCAGCAATGATGAAAGTCTGCTTCCGCCATCTTCAATCCTCGATGACGCAATGATGAAAGTCTGTCTTTCCTGTCCATCTTCAAGTCCTCGATGATCAGCAATGATGAAAGTCGTCTTCCCTTCCATCTTCAAGTCCTGAACGCAATGATGAAAGTCTGTCTTCCTGTCCATCTTCAAGTCCTCGAATCAGCAATGATGAAAGTCTGTCTTTTCCTGTCCATCTTCAAGTCCTCGATGATCAGCAATGATGAAAATCGTCTTCTCCGTCCATCTTTAAGTCCTCGATGATCAGCAAATGAAAGTCTGTCTTTCCTGTCCATCTTCAAGTCCTCGATGATCAGCAATGATGAAAGTCTGTCTTCCCTTTTATCTTAAGTCCTCATGATCACAATGATGAAAGTCTTCTTCCTGTCCATCTTAAGTCCTGATGATCAGCAATGGAAATCGTCTTCCGCCATCTTCAAGTCCCCGATGATCACAAAAAAAGTCGTCTTTCCCGTCCATCTTCAAGTCCTGATGATGCAATGATGAAAGCGTCTTTCCTGTCCATTTAAATCCTGAGATAGCAAAGAGAAAATTGTTTTTCCTGTCCATTTAAGTCCTGATGATGCAAAGATGAAAGTTGTTTTCCTGTCCCTCTTAAGCCTGATATCAGAATGATGAAAACTGTTTCCTGTCCATTTTTGTCCTGAGATTTAAAAAATGAAAATCTTCTTTCCTGTCCATTTAAATCCCCGAGATCAGAATGATGAAAATCTGTCTTTCCTGTCCATCTTTTGTCCCCGATGATGCAATGATGAAAGTCTGTTTCCCCTGCCTTTTGGGCCCCCGAGATGCAATGATGAAAGTCGTCTTCTTGTCCCCTTTTGGTCCTGATGATGCAAAGATGAAAGCTGTTTTCCTGTCCATCTTCGTCCGATGAGGGGAAGATGAAAATTTTTCTTTTCTCCCTCTTCAAGTCCTGATGATGCAAAGATGAAAGTTGTTTCCTGTCCATTTCGTCCTGATGATCAGAATGATGAAAGTCTGTCTTCCCCTGTCCATCTTCAAGTCCTGATGATCAGAATAGAAATCTTTTTCCTGCCATCTTCGCCTGAGACGAATGATGAAAGTCTTCTTTCCTGTCCATCTTTTGGGGCCTGAGACAGCAAATGAGAAAGCGCTTTTTCCGTCCATCTTCGTCCCTTTGATGTCAGCAATGATGAAAGTCTGTCTTTCCTGTCCATCTTCAAGTCCTGATGATCAGCAATGATGAAAGTCTGTCTTTCCGTCCATCTTAAGTCCTCGATGATCAGCAAATGAAAGTCTGTCTTTCCCGTATCTTCGTCCCCGTGATCAGCAATGATGAAAATCTGTCTTTCCGTCCATCTTCGTCCCGATGATCAGCAATGATGAAAAATCTGTCTTCCTGTCCCTCTTCAAGTCCTCGATGATCAGCAATGATGAAGTCTGCTTTCCTGTCCATTTCGTCCCGATGATCAGCAATAGAAAGTCGTCTTCCTGTCCATCTTCAAGTCCTCGATGATCAGCAATGATGAAGTCTGTCTTCCCTGTCCATCTTCAAATCCCAGATCAGCAATGATGAAGTCTGTCTTCCCTGTCCATCTTCAAGTCCTCGATGATCAGCAATGATGAAAGTCTGTCTTTCCGTCCATCTTTAAGTCCTCGATGATCAGCAATGATGAAATCTGTCTTCTCCGTCCATCTTCGTCCTCGATGATCAGCAATGATGAAATTTTCTTCCTGTCCATCTTCAAGTCCTCGATGATCAGGGGAAATAAAGCTGTCTTTCCTGTCCATCTTCAAGTCCCGATGATCAGCAATGATGAAAGTCTGTCTTTCCTGTCCATCTTCAAGTCCTCGATGATCAGCAATGATGAAATCTTTTTCCTGTCCATCTTCAAGTCCTCGATGATCAGCAATGATGAAAGTCTGTCTTTCCGTCCATCTTCAAGTCCTCGATGATCAGCAATGATGAAAGTCTGTCTTCTCCTGTCCATCTTCAAGTCCTCGATGATCAGCAATGATGAAAGTCTGTCTTCCCGTCCATCTTCAAGTCCTGATGGCAATGAGAAAGTTTCTTTCCTGTCCATTTAAGTCCTCGATGATCAGCAATGATGAAAGGTCTTCTCCTGTCCATCTTTAAGTCCTCGATGATCAGCAATGATGAAAGTCTGTCTTCCCCCCATCTTCAAGTCCTCGATGATCAGCAATGATAAAGTCTGTCTTCCCGTCCATCTTCAAGTCCCCGATGATCAGCAATGATGAAAATCTGTCTTTCCTGTCCATCTTCAAGTCCTCGATGATAGCAATGATGAAAGCCCCGTCTTCCTGTCCATCTTCGTCCCGATGATCAGCAATGATGAAAGTCGTCTTTTCCCCCTCCATCTTCAAGTCCTCGATGATACAATGATGAAAGTCTGTCTTTCCTGTCCATCTTCAAGTCCTGATGATCAGCAATGATGAAATTTTTCCTTCCCCTTTTAAGTCCCCGGGAATAGTGGAAAGTTTGTTTTTCTGCCATTTAAGTCCCCGATGATCAGCAATGATGAAAGTCTGTCTTCCGTCCATCTTTAAGTCCTCGATGATCGCAATGATGAAAGTCTGTCTTCCTGTCCATCTTCAAGTCCTCGATGATGCAATGATGAAAATCTGTCTTCCCGTCCATCTTTAAGTCCTCGATGATCAGCAATGATGAAAGTCTGTCTTCCTGTCCACTTTAAGTCCCCCGATGACAGCAAAAAAGCGTCTTTCCTGTCCATCTTCAAGTCCTCGATGACCAATGATGAAATCTGTCTTCTCCTGTCCATCTTCAAGTCCTCGATGATCAGCAATGATAAAATTGCCCTCCGTCCATCTTCAAGTCCTCGATGACGAATGATGAAAATCTGTCTTTTCCGTCCATCCGTCCCATGATGAATGATGAAAGCTGTCTTTCCCCGTCCATTTTCCCCCGAGATGAAGAGAAAATTTTTTCCTGTCCATTTTGTCCTAGATAGAAGAGAAAATTGCTTCCCTTTTCCCTTTGTCCCCGAGATTTGGGGAGATGAAAGCTGTTTCTCCTGTCCATCTTAAGTCCTGATGATCCATGATGAAATCTGTCTTTCCCGTCCATTTTAAGTCCTGATGATGCAAATGAAAATCGTCTTCCTGTCCATTTAAGTCCCCTTTATAGCAAAGATGAAATCTGTTTTCCTGTCCATTTCAAGTCCCCGATGATGCAAAGATGAAAAATTTCTTTCCTGTCCATCTTCAAGTCCTGATGATGAATGAGAAAGCTTTTCTCCTGTCCATCTTGTCCTGATGTAAATATGAAATTTTTTTCCTGCCACCTTTTCCCCATGATGCAAAGATAAAACTTTTTCCCGTCCATTTTTCCCGATGATAGCAAAGATGGTCGCTTCCTGTCCATCTTAAGTCCCCGATGATCAGCAATGATGAAAGTCTGTCTTTCCTGTCCATCTTCGCCCGTGATCAGCAATGATGAAAGTCGTCTTCCCCGTCCATCTTTAAGTCCCGATGATCAGCAATGATGAAAGTCGTTTTTCCGTATTTGTCCTGATGATAGCAAAGATAAAAATTTTTTTCCTGTCCATTTAAATTCCGATGATAGAATGAGAAAGTTGTTTTTCCCCGTCCATCTTCGTCTCGATGATAAAAAGATGAAAGTCTGTCTTCCGTCCATCTTTAAGTCCTCGATGATCAGCAATGATGAAAATCGTCTTCTCCTGTCCATCTTCAAGTCCCGATGATCAGCAATGATGAAGTCTGTCTTCCGTCCATCTTCAAGTCCTCGATGATGCAATGATGAAAGTCTTTTTTCCCGTCCATCTTCAAGTCCCCTGATCAGCAATGATGAAAATCTGTCTTCCTGTCCATCTTCAAAATCCTCGATGATCAGCAATGATGAAAGTCTGTCTTTTCCGTCCATCTTCAAGTCCCGAATCAGCAATGATGAAAGTCTGTCTTCCCGTCCATCTTCGTCCTCGATGATCAGCAATGATGAAATGTCTTCCCGTCCATCTTCAAGTCCTCGATGATCAGCAATGATGAAAGTCTGTCTTTCCGTCCATCTTTAAGTCCTCGATGACGCAATGATGAAATCTGTCTTCCGTCCCTCTTCGTCCTCGATGATCAGCAAATGAAATTTTTTTAAAGTCCTTGGGCTTTTCCCCCCATTACCGCGAACATCTGCATGGCAAGGAAGTTTTTTTCGAAAGTAGCAAGTGAAGACTCAATCGAAGGATACTGTGCACGTCGTTGGACGTCGCGGTCTTCCCAATCACACCACTGGAGGGGGGTTTTACGGGTTAAGGTTTTACTAATCCACTTATCGTCTTTAATAAAGAGAGACTATGACCCCAACCCTGCTGGATCAGACAGAGCAAGACACAGAACAACCTTTTAGACTTGTCTTATCTTCAAAGAGAGCTTAGAACCCTAACTCTGCTGGATGCAGAGCAAAGGGAAAAAAAACACCTTGTGATTTTTGATCTTTGAACGCATTTGTTCAGTTTGTGCTTTTTAAAAAGCCGCGGGGGTAGTTGTTGTGAACTCCTTCGGCTGGTGGTCTGGGTTCAGCTCCCCTGGGGGTGGGAAAATTTTCCCGACCGCGACGGTTTTAGGTCGACCCAGCTCAACTGGGTACCAGACATGCGCTGGGAAAGTAAGGCGGCCGGCGTGATGCTGACTCATCACCCATCGTGTGCCGACGGTCAATGAAAAATACAGGCCTAACACTGTATTGACCTATATACCACGAGGTAGAAAAGGTTCCTTTACTTACTTTTACTATTATTGTTTTGTACCGATTGAGCGGCATCAACTTTCAAAATCTGGGTGGTGTGACATCCCTCACCTGAGGCCCTTATTGCAAAATAAGATTACTAAAAACACAACAATAAAACTACCACAACAAAAAAACAAGATAAGACTTTTACAAAGGGAACAAGAAAAAACATTGAAAGGACGTAAAGACAATACAATCAGGCATTCTGCAATGAATTTACTCACGCATATAGACTTATGTTGACGTGAGTGATTTTCTTCAATTATTTCGTCTGTCTATTGCAAGATTCTACCGACATGATAGCATTCTCAAGTGAGTGCTGTCAAGGCTGATAGGATAGGCTAGATCTGTTTGCTGTTCTTTCGTGGTGATGGTGCGGTCGTTGACAACAAGTTGAATATGTGCACCAGGAGAAGTGTCGTTGTTTGTGCACATACTGACGGAAATATATTGAAGAATCTGGCAGTTTCAGTGAAATAGGTTTAACAACACGCATACATAGCTTGTGAAACATTAAGTTCAGTGAAATAGGTTTAGCAACACGCATACATAGCTTGTGAAACATTAAGTTCAGTGAAATAGGTTTAGCAACACGCATACATAGCTTGTGAAACATTAAGTTCAGTGAAATAGGTTTAACAACACGCATACATAGCTTGTGAAACATTAAGTTCAGTGAAATAGGTTTAGCAACACGCATACATAGCTTGTGAAACATTAAGTTCAGTGAAATAGGTTTAGCAACACGCATACATAGCTTGTGAAACATTAAGTTCAGTGAAATAGGTTTAACAACTCGCATACATAGCTTGTGAAACATTAAGTTCAGTGAAATAGGTTTAGCAACACGCATACATAGCTTGTGAAACATTAAGTTCAGTGAAATAGGTTTAACAACACGCATACATAGCTTGTGAAACATTAAGTTCAGTGAAATAGGTTTAACAACACGCATACATAGCATGAAACATTAAGTTCAGTGAAATAGGTTTAACAACGCATACATAGCTTGTGAAACATTAAGTTCAGTGAAATAGGTTTAGCAACACGCATACATAGCTTGTGAAACATTAAGTTCAGTGAAATAGGTTTAACAACACGCACAAGCATAGCTTATGAAACATTAGGTTCAGTGAAAAGGTTTAGCAACACGCATACATCGCTTGTGAAACATTAAGTTCAGTGAAATAGGTTTAACAACACGCATACATAGCTTGTGAAACATTAAGTTCAGTGAAATAGGTTTAACAATACGCATACATAGCTTGTGAAACATTAAGTTCAGTGAAATAGGTTTAGCAACACGCATACATAGCTTGTGAAACATTAAGTTCAGTGAAATAGGTTTAACAACACGCATACATAGTTTGAAACATTTATTCTATATGTACAGTCTATAGAAGGATATAGCCGGTAGACAGGATATAGTAGGAATAATTGGGATATGGTAGGAATAATTGGGATTTAAACGGATAGACAAGAATATAGTAGGAATAATTGAGATTTAGACGGACAGACAAGGATATAGTAGAAAGAATTGAGATTTAGACGGACAGACAAGGATATAGTAGGGAAGAATTGGGGTTTAGACGGATAGGCAAGATATTGTATGAAGGATTGGGATATAGGCGAATAGACAAGGATATAGTAGCAAAGATTGGGATATAGGGGATAGACAAGGGTATAGTAAAAGATTGGGATATAGGCGGATAGACAAGGATATAGTAGCAAAGATTGGGATATAGGCGGATAGACAAGGATATAGTAGCAAGATTGGGATATAGGCGAATAGACAAGGATATAGTAGCAAAGATTGGGATATAGGCGGATAGACAAGGATATAGTAGCAAGAATTAGGATATAGGTGCATAAACAAGGATTAGTAGGAAGGAGGAGGATGTCGCAGCACAGAGAAGAATGTAGTAGGATAGAAGTGATACAGTCAGACAAAGAGAGGTTAGACTACAACAGAGAAGAATGTAGTAGGGTAGAAGTGATACAGTCAGACAAAGAGAGTTAGACTACGACAGAGAAGAATGTAGTAGGGTAGAAGTGATACAGTCAGACAAAGAGAGTTAGACTACGACAGAGAAGAATGTAGTAGGATAGAAGTGATACATTCAGACAAAGAGAGTTAGACTACGACAGAGAAGAATGTAGTAGGATAGAAGTGATACAGTCAGACAAAGAGAGTTAGACTACAACAGAGAAGAATGAGTAGGGTGAAGTGATACAGTCAGACAAAGAGAGTTAGACTACGACAGAGAAGAATGTAGTAGGATAGAAGTGATACAGTCAGACAAAGAGAGTTAGACTACAACAGAGAAGAATGTAGTAGGATAGAAGTGGGTACAGTCAGACAAAGAGAGTTAGACTACAACAGAGAAGAATGTAGTAGGATAGAAGTGATACAGTCAGACAAAGAGAGTTAGACTACAACAGAGAAGAATGTAGTAGGGTAGAAGTGATACAGTCAGACAAAGAGAGTTAGACTACAACAGAGAAGGAATGTAGTAGATAGAAGTGATACAGTCAGACAAAAAGAGGTTGACTACAACAGAGAAGAATGTAGTAGGATAGAAGTGATACAGTCAGACAAAGAGAGTTAGACTACAACAGAGAAGAATGTAGTAGGATAGAAGTGATACAGTCAGACAAAGAGAGTTAGACTACAACAGAGAAGAATGTAGTAGGATAGAAGTGATACAGTCAGACAAAGAGAGTTAGACTACAACAGAGAAGAATTGTAGGGTAGAAGTGATACAGTCAGACAAAGAGAGTTAGACTACAACAGAGAAGAATGTAGTAGGATAGAAGTGATACAGTCAGACAAAGAGAGGTTAGACTACAACAGAGAAGAATGTAGTAGGATAGAAGTGATACAGTCATACAAAGAGAGTTAGACTACAACAGAGAAGAATGTAGTAGGATAGAAGTGATACAGTCAGACAAAGAGAGGTTAGACTACGACAGAGAAGAATGTAGTAGGATAGAAGTGATACAGCCAATACAAAGAGAGTTAATGTGGGGAAAAATGTAGAGGATAGAAGTGATACAGTCAGACAAAGAGAGGTTAGACTACGACAGAGAAGAATGTAGTAGGATAGAAGTGATACAGTCAGACAAGAGAGTTAGACTTTCAAAAGAGAAGAATGTAGTAGGTAGAAGTGATACAGTCAGACAAAGAGAGTTAGACTACAACAGAGAAGAATGTAGTAGGGTAGAAGTGATACAGCCAGACAAAGAGAGGTTAGACTACAACAGAGAAGGATGTAGTAGGGTAGAAGTGATACAGTCAGACAAAGAGAGGTAATACTACGACAGAGAAGAATGTAGTAGGATAGAAGTGATACAGTCAGACAAAGAGAGTTAGACTACAACAGAGAAGAATGTAGTAGGGTAGAAGTGATACAGTCAGACAAAGAGAGTTAGACTACGACAGAGAAGAATGTAGTAGGGTAGAAGTGATACAGTCAGACAAAGAGAGTTAGACTACGACATAGAAGAATGTAGTAGGATAGAAGTGATACAGTCAGACAAAGAGAGTTAGACTACAACAAAAAGAATGTAGTAAGGTAGAAGTGATACAGTCAGACAAAGAGAGGTTAGACTACAACAGAGAAGAATGTAGTAGGATAGAAGTGATACAGTCAGACAAAGAGAGTTGACACAACAGAGAAGAATGTAGTAGGATAGAAGTGATACAGTCAGACAAAGAGAGTTAGACTACAACAGAGAAGAATGTAGTAAGGTAGAAGTGATACAGTCAGACAAAGAGAGGTTAGACTACAACAGAGAAGAATGTAGTAGGATAGAAGTGATACAGTCAGACAAAAAGAGTTGACTACAACAGAGAAGAATGTAGTAGGATAGAAGTGATACAGTCAGACAAAGAGAGTTAGACTACAACAGAGAAGAATGTAGTAAGATAGAAGTGATAGTCAGACAAAGAGAGGTTAGACTACGACAGAGAAGAATGTAGTAGGATAGAAGTGATACAGTCAGACAAAGAGAGGTTAGACTACAACAGAGAAGAGTGTAGTAGGATAGAAGTGATACAGTCAGACAAAGAGAGTTAATACTACGACAGAGAAGAATGTAGTAGGATAGAAGTGATACAGTCAGACAAAGAGAGGTTAGACTACGACAGAGAAGTGATACAGTCAGACAAAGAGAGGTTAGACTACAACAGAGAAGAATGTAGTAGGATAGAAGTGATACAGTCAGACAAAGAGAGGTTAAACTACAACAGAGAAGATCCAAGTTATGCTATAACAGTAACATTCATCTATAAATGAAACGTATTTGATATGTCTTAGTTTATAGAGAACTGGAAATGGTCATGAATAGTAATTATAGCCTCATGCAAGCGATGATGACAGCAGTCTCAGACGGGGCTGCTGCACCTCTCTGTGTGTGAGGAGATGACTGTAAGTATAATCCTAGAACCTATGCTACCACAGGTGGGGTATATATGATCAACGTTAGGGATGTGCGTGTTGTGTGTTCTGTCTTTTCGCAGTCTGTTTTCTTTGTGCCTCAACGGCACGATGTTTCCCTCAGCTATGCGGGTTCTCTTCCACCATGAATAGTATATGCTTCTGGCACACAAGACATTCTGGCACACAAGACATTCTAGCACAAAGACATTCTGCACAGAAGACATTCTGCACACAGGACATTCTGGCACACAGGACATTCTGGCACGCAGGACATTCTGGCACACAAGACATTCTGATACACAAGACATTCTGGCACACTGGATATTCTGATACACAAGACATTCTGGCACACAAGACATTTTGGCACACAGGACATTCTGAAAACCAAGACATTCTAGCCACAAGACATTCTGGCACACAGGACATTCTGGCACACAGGACATTCTGGCACACAGGACATTCTGATACACAAGACATTCTGGCACACAAGACATTCTGGTACACAGGACATTCTGATACACAAGACATTTTGGCACACACGACATTCTGGCACAGCAGACATTCTGATACACAAGACATTCTAGCACACAAGACATGCTGGCACACAAGACATTCTGACACACAAGACATTCTGGCACACAAGACATTCTGGCACACTGGATATTCTGATACACTAGACATTCTGGCACACAAGACATTCTGGCACACATGACATTCTGGTACACAAGACATTCTGATACACAAGACATTCTGGCACACAGGACATTCTGATACACAAGACATTCTGGCACACATGACATTCTGGTACACAAGACATTCTGATACACATGACATTCTGATACACAAGACATTCTGGCACACAGGACATTCTGATACATATGACATTCTGCAAAATGACATTCTGATACACAAGACATTCTGGTACACAGGACATTCTGATACACAAGACATTCTGGCACACATGACATTCTGGCACACATGACATTTTCCCAGATAACCATATTTCACTGTGATAACATTTAATATAGAAGTTTCAACGATGTTCCATATTTGAGTTTAGTAATCTTCTCATATTTGAGTTTAGTAATCTTTCCATATTTGAGTTCAGTAATCTTACCATATTGGAGTTTATTAATCTTACCATGTTGTTGTCGGTTCCGTTCAACAACATGGCGAGATGTATCTCTTCACGGATAGTGTTTGAACTTTTTTTTCACTGTGATTACTATTCGCTGGACTGAAGTTTTTGTTCAGTTGACATTATTTTCGTACAGTGTTGTGTTTTCAGTGGAGCTTTTCAGTGGCAACGTAGGTTGCTACAGTGCACTACTGTGTAAAAGTTACACAGCGGCAGGCCGAAGATGGCGGTTATGTTTTCTAGCCTCTAGTCCGACTGGAAAATAGTTGTAGCGTGACTACAACACATCAACGAAAGCGAAGTTTAACTGAAATTTACTCAGTAGTTTCTGAATACACACTACTGAAGTATATAAGCAACTATTATCTGCTTTGAACTAGTTAAACGGCTGCAAGATCCTATCAATAGAGATGTGAAACGTCATTACCTATGGTCATACTTTGTTTATTTACCCAGTATGTACTATTTGTAATTGCTACACACACACTGCCTTGTGGAGAGGGCCGGAGAGTCAAAGGCTAGGGAGTAAACCCTGATAAAAATCCCCACTGCCTTGTGGGTCAGCACGTAATGCAGAGGGCTAGAGGATAAACCTTGACCAAATATCCGGAGGGAGGGACCCTAAGGCAGTTGATGGTTAAGTGTGTATTCCTTGCTATCTTCTGGCATCTCCTGCAAACCCTGCTGGATTCCAAACGTTTTAGACTTTGTCTTTCCTTTGGAAAAACAGTAGGTAGAGAGGGGGTTTGTGCAAAATGGGCAAGGCACATTCTCATATCAGCTGCCCAGGCTAGGCACAAGAGAGAAGACACTTCATCTTTCTTTCGGCTCGAGCACAACACGGTAAGCAAGTTACAGAAACACAAGACAAATAAACCTCTTAGATTTGGCACATGGAACGTAAGGACCATGTGTCCGGACTTGTCAACCTAGACCGACGAAAACAAAGACATCAGAAAAACAGCTGTTATAGACAGAGAACTTGAGAGACTGCAGGTAGACATAGCTGCGCTACAGGAAACCAGGCTTCCAGACTGTGGTTCAGTAAAAGAAAAGAATTACACATTCTTCTGGCAGGGCCTAAGCACCAATCAACCTAGACTGTATGGAGTCGGCTTTGCCGTGCACAATAGACTTGTGAAAGCTATTCATACACCAGTAGCTGCATCAGAACGAGTAATATCACTACGACTCAATGTAAAAGTGGACTCCTAAACATCGTATGTGTCTACGCACCAACCCTAGCAGCGTCTGCAGAAGATAAAGACAAGTTTGAGACTCATTACAGAATGTCGTTAATTCATTTCAGTAGATGAGCAACCTGTTTATATTGGGCGACTTAAATGCACGCATAGGATCTGATCACCAGTCATGGCCAGTATGCCTGGGTCATCATGGCATTGAAAATATCAACGATAATGGTCAAAGACTGCTTGAATTCTGCTCCCAAAACAACATGTGTGTGACAAATACGTTTTTTCTGTCAAACACAGACACAGGGTGTCATGGTGCCACCCAAGATCAGGTCACTGGCATCAGCTTGATTTTGTACTCACACGCAGACAACACATCAACACAGTGAAAATCACACGTACTTTCCAGCGGGGACTGTGATAGATCATGCACTAGTTATCAGCAAAGTCAAAATATTCCAAGGGAAAACCTATTCAACAAGAAGACCACCCAAACCCAAAGTCAGTGTCACCAAAATGGGGATGACAGAGAATAGGGAGACTTTCAGAAAGGCGTTTACTGCTCTGTGGAGAATGAAATGGAGAATGTAGAGGACGAAAAGTGAACATTCTAAAATCTAACATATATGACTGTGCCATTGACTCATTTGGCACCAAGAAATTCTCCAACAAAGACTGGGTAGAACAAAATGAAACAACCCTAAGCCCTCTACTTGAGGAAAAGAAAAGAGCTCTAATAATCACAAAATAAACCCCCGCAAAGTTCAAAGGACCATCTTCGACACACAAAATCAGTATTGCAACGAGAGTCAAGGAGGTGTACAAATGAATACTGGTCAAATCTATGTTCTGCGATACAAAATGCTGCAGATATGGGCAACACCAAGGCAATGTACGAAAATATCAGAGTAGCTGGGACCAAACATAACAAAAATTGCACCACTAAGATCAGAAACAGGTGAGCAATCAGATATGACCAAACAGCTCGAAAGATGGGTGGAACACTATTCCAATCTTTACTCTGTGGAGAAACCAGCACACCCAGTCCTCGATCAGATCATACCGAAACATCATGACCAAACCGAGCTGGATACCGAACCCACGGAGCAGGAACTTTCCGAAGCAATCAACAAACTTTCAAATGGCAAGGCATCAGGACTAGACAACATTCCTGCAGAAATCTCAAACAATAGGGATGTCCTGCTGCCCCACTCTACAATCTCCTTATTCAGTGCTGGAGAGAGGAACACTTCCTCAGGACATGAGGGATGCAAAGATAGTGACACTCTATAAAAACAAAGGGATAAGGGGATTGTAACAACTACAGAGGCATTCCTTCTAAGCGTAACAGGCAAAGCTTTGCACTAGTCCTTTCAAAACGACTACAGAAACTGGCGGAGCGTGTTCTTCCAGAGTCACAATGTGGATTCAGAGCTAGAGGGTCAACAACTGACATGATATTTACCCTTCGACAGCTACAAGAGAAGTGCAAAGAGCAGAGCAAGCCTCTATGTATTGCTTTCGTGGATCTGACTAAGGCATTGACACAGTCAGCAGGCCAAGTCTTTATAAATATTAAATATATGGTTGTCCCAAAGTTGCTCCAATTGATTGTTTCCTTCCATGAGGGCATGAAAGCCAGCATACAGTTCGATGGCAACACATCTGATAGTTTTGAGGTTAAGAGTGGAGTCAAGCAGGGGGTTTTCCTGCTCCCACTCTCTTTGGTATCTTCTTCGCAGTCCTTTGAACCACGCCTTAGGGGACGCTGATGGTGATGTTTTCATCCGCACTAGATCTGATGGTTCACTGTTTAACTTGGCTCGCTTAAGAGCCAAGACAAAAACGACGGAAATACTTCTCAAGGACTCCTTTCGCTGACGATGCGCCTTAGTCGCCCACAGTGAGACCACACTGCAAAGTCTAATTAATAATTTGTCAAAGGCATGCGACCTCTTTCTCTGACAATAAGTGTCTCCAAAACAGTTGTATTATGTCAGGGAGGTAAGACATCAAACATCACTTTAAATGGCGACCATCTAACACCAGTGCAAAAATTCTGCTATCTTGGGTCCACGGTCACTGCCAGCCTTTCCCTTTACGAGGAAATCAACGCCTGTATAGGAGTGCCGCTACTACATTCGGCAAACTATCAAGCGAGCGTGGGACAACAAAAAATTGACATTGCAGACGAAGACTCAAATATATCGAGCCTGTGTAATTAGTTTTTTACTATATGGCTCAGAAACATGGACAGCCTACGGAGGAGATCAACATCTTTCACCTTCGATGTCTCCGCAAGATTATGAACATCAGGTGGTACGACAAGATAACCAATACTGAAGTACTACAACGAGCAAATCTGCCTTCCATCATGGGCATGCTCAGCAGTAGACGACTAAGATGGTTGGGACATGTGAGAAGAATGGGAAACTATCGCATACCAAAACAAATGTTGTTCTGTGAACTTCGGAGGAAGAGGCACCAGGGTAGACCACTGCTCAGATATAAAGATGTCTGCAAAACCTCAATGAAAACTTTTCTATAGATCCCAGCACATGGGAAGGACTAGTTGATGACAGAGTTGTGTGGAAAGCCAAATTACGGAAGGGCGCAGAGTCTTTGAGAAGAGACTTATGTACGAGCTGAACAACAAGAGAGAAAGCGAAAACTCAGAAGTTGTCACAGTAAAACACTTGCCTATTGACCGTCTAAAGATGAAAAGGCCATACAATCTTACCATGTTGGGGTTCAGTAATCTTCCCATATTTGAGTTTAGTAATCTTCCCATATTTGAGTTCAGTAATCTTCCCATAATGGAGTTTAGTAATCTTCCCATATTTGAGTTCAGTAATCTTACCATAATGGAGTTCAGTAATCTTACCATGTTGGAGTTCAGTAATCTTCCCATATTTGAGTTCAGTAATCTTCCCATAATGGAGTTTAGTAATCTTCCCATATTTGAGTTCAGTAATCTTCCCATATTAGAGTTTAGTAATCTTCCCATATTTGAGTTCAGTAATCTTCCCATATTTGAGTTCAGTAATCTTACCATAATGGAGTTTAGTAATCTTCCCATATTTGAGTTTAATAATCTTCCCATATTTGAGTTTATTAATCTTCCCATATTGGAGTTTTGATTCGGAATATTACAATTATCCCAGCTACAAAATGTTGGTTTCCACGCAATTTATTATGTTATCTCCCCCCTTTCCCATCCGCCACACTACCATCATTTTCGTCGCGAGTTAAAATGTTAAAAATATCCATTAGTGAAATTGTGTCCAACTCATACATACTTGACTTAGTTGAGAAAAATAACAAAACAAATTCAGCGTTGCTTTGATCATTATTACAGACTGTTCATACAACATTAATTGTTGTGCTATCTCTCATGTGCGCATTTTGCAGATATGAAAATGGTAAAGAAAAGAACCAGTTTTCATACCATCAGGTATATTAAGTTATCAGTTAACAGTTATATGAGGACTATCATCATAGCACTCCGGACATTTCCATAGGTGCTCCGATCTCCATTTGAACAAATTCAGCAGATGTTGATTAATCAATCTCTTTGCATATTTAGTATTTCGTTCTTTTCGGCTGCAAATGTCGACACCCATCTCTCTCAATCTGGTCAGCCAGTGGATTCACGCCATATATTGGGGTAATGGTATTAAGTCCATATCTTTTACATTGACTATAGCACACGGTGTTTGCGTCAGTGTCCAAACGAAAAGTACAGAGACAAGACTGAGTATCCTCTGGTCATCTACAGTTTGCGTATGCCGCAATCACTTCATATATGTTACTCATACTGTACGACATGGCTGCTAAATTAACATATTCAAGGCAACACGGCACTGAGTAACAACCGGTAACAATGTGACGACACTGGGCAACAACTCATTAACCGTGTGACGACACTGGGCAACAACTCAGTAACCGTGTGACGACACTGGACAACAACTCAGTAGCCATGTGACGACACTGGGCAACAACTCAGTAACCGTGTGACGACACTGGGCAACAACTCAGTAACCGTGTGACGACACTGGACAACTACTCAGTAACAGTGTGACGATACTGGGCAATAACTCAGTAACCGTGTGACGACACTGGGCAACAACTCGGTAACTGTGTAACGACACTGGGCAACAACTCAGTAACAGTGTGACGACACTGGGCAACAACTCAGTAACAGTGTGACGACACTGTGCAAAAGTGTAAAAACAAAAAGAAGTCAACCATTTAAAAAATAAAAAGCCAAACGAACTTAACAATTTTTCATACTGACCTGACGTGAACAACTTGGACTTTACAAATTGATTTAACCATAACGCCCACTCACACACGTATACACACTAAACATAGACCCATGTTTGGTTAACTCCAGTGCCAAAATAAGTATCCCCAGTGAGTCCCTCCCTCTGTTAGATTTCTCCTCGCTCTGTTCTCGCCAGTGATGACCAGAAATCACGTATTGCCATCTTGGACATATAGATTAAGTTTATAGACTTCCACCATCTTGTAATACATGATATTTGTGTGGTAGAGTGGCTTATCTCTTGATCCATCATTAGTTGTCATGCCTGGTCTTGTTTAGATTATTTATCAAGATCCGTCTACTTTCTATATATACTCTATACATGCCGACTTTGATATGAGCAACATTCAAATCAATAGATTTCTGATAGGGCGCAGTTTCTGTTAGGGCGCGAGCTTACTCAAACTGGAGTCTAAATTTGAAGGAAGACATTGAAAGAAGGCGTGGGTGATCATGTATCTGTAGATAAGTGAACATATACGTTTGTGTACGTGTATATAAATACAATTTCCTGTAGCCGTAACAGACGTTAGGTTAGAAGTGACTACATTTCTAGACCCTAGTGTGCAGGAGGTAGGAGGTACAATTCTTTTCCTCACATGTGGAACGTCGCGTGTGGTAGTGAACCCACAACTCTCTTATGTCCGAGCAGTGGTGGCTCGTCAGTAAGGGCCAGTGGGGCCGGCCCCACCAAAAATAAGGTGTAACGTGTATTTATTATTTTATACATTTAAATATTTCCAACTGAAACCATGATTTTCCGAATATATCTGTTTGGCCCCACCAACAAAATGAATCACCAGCCGCCACTGTGTCAGCTGCCACGCTTGCATTAAGCTAATCCGTCTCACTTATGTACATTTACCACTAGACTTCATCAAGAAACAACAAATTTAATGGTTCGGCCACGTAAGCAGATTACCAACAGACAGTGACCCCAAAGAGCAATGCTGCTCAATACAATGGGTACAAAGCAAAAAGGCCGGCCACGCAAAAGATGGACCTCAGAGATAACGAGGCGACGAAAGAGACTATCAGGAAGCGCATACAAGGCCCGTTTTAGAAATCTCTCTTGACCTGACGCTGTGAGGCAAACAGGATTCGAGAAAGAAAGAAGAAACCACGGATTTATTATTTATTTTAAAAAACAAAACAGTTTTCCTATTGTGATTTCTGATACCACGCAAATAGATGAGCAGTTGAAAGTTGCTGTTGCAACTGAGAGTGTGTGACTTAACAACCAGATTATATTCATATTTTATTTACTGTTTACTGTTGACTATAAAATAGCTTCGACTTCACAGCTTCGGATAGTATGTACACGTGGCCAATGTTTACCACCGTAACGGCTCTCAGGTCAACCAAGCTTTGATTAAATGACAGAGAAACACTCCTGCTGGGAGTAAAGATGGCGGCGTGATGTTGGTACCACCGTGTGCAGTAGGTGGTTAATAAAATATGGGTTTAACACCGTATTATCAATATGTCTCCCGGTATGAACACGAATTTCTTTACGGAACATTAATCAGTCACACTAGTAATGATGACACTAGTAATGATGACACTAGTAATGATGACACTAGTAACGATTACACTAGTAATGTAACTAATAATTATGACTAAGATTAATCAGTCACATAGAATTGTGACTAAGATTAATCAGTCACACTAAGAATTGTGACTAAGATTAATCAGTAATAATATGATGACTAGATTAATCAGTCACACTAGTATGATGACACTAGTAGATGACACGTAATGATGACACTAGTATTGATGACTAGAAACTGTTTACATAATGTCAGCAAGAGAATATTCACAACATCATCCACAAGAGACGCTGGAAATGACTGGATTTGTGATGAGCATATACTCTAACTCTGTCACGAAAATACTGCACTGAGATGGATACAGAGGTTCAACAAAAACGTGGAAGACTCAAAACCACATGGAAGATCTCTTTATATAATAGAACAAGAACTGAAGGAAAGAAATAACACATAGAACACAATACAGAGGACGGCCAAGAACAGAGAAGAATTGTGTTGTAGAACACAATACAGATGACAGCAAGAACAGAAGATTGTGTTGTAGAACACAATACAGATGACAGCAAAGAACAGAGAAGAATTGTTGAGAACACAATACAGAGGACAGCAAAGAACAGAGAAGAATGTGTGTAGAACACAATACAGAGGACAGCAAAGAACAGAGAAGAATTGTGTACATTTTTAGCTGCCCTAAGCGCAAAGGACAACACAAGCGAAAGAAAGAGAGAGAAAGAGAGATTAATGATGTGCATACAACAAAATATCAGGAAGGAAGACGAGAGAAGACCAAAGAAAAGGAGGATAGATAAGTAGCTGAATTCTGCCAGAGGACTAAGAAAAACACACAAGTCACGAGAAGGCAAGACAAATAGATAAAACCACGACACTGGGTGAAGAACCCGGTAACAGTGTGCTGACAAAGAAGACGTGTGAGAGGTATACCCATCACCATCAACACATACTTTAAAATGAATGTCCATACACACATTCAAATGTCCATAAACACATTCACACATACATGGACTTCCATACATTACAGATCAACACATACTCTTAAAATGCGAATGCCCACATCACACATTCAAATGTCCATAAACACATTCACACAATACATGAACCTCATACATTACAGATCAACACATACTCTTAAAATGCGAATGCCCACATCACACATTCAAATGTCCATAAACAGGTTACCCATACGATCATCATATCAGACTCGATGAGTATGTTTCAACTGATTGCATCTGGAAGTATGCGGGTGGAATGGATGAACAGATTCGAGATCACATCTCAAGAAATGACTGGCTGTACACCCTGGGCATGCTGGAGTGGGGTAAGGGAGCGTGCTGACTCTCTTGCAAACAGTGCCCCTGACTCAAGTGGGCAGAAGCATGGACAGAGCCGATATCATCAATGCGGTACGCTCACAATTGTGTGACATGGGCGGGTCTCAGACACTGGACGAGTTCGAGAATTAGGTGTTAAGTTTGGACATGCCAGACAGTGTCGTTCTGTGAAGAGAGAAGATATAGTAATCAACTTCTCAGCGGTACTGGAGCAAATGGACTTTGGGATGGCTGCTGCAACGGAGGACAGAGCACGAATGGAATGTCCAATGTGCCATGACGTCGATCGCATAACATAACATAACATAACAAATGTCCATAAAACACACTCACACAACACATGAACTTCCATACATTACAGATCAAACATACTTAAAATGCGAATGCCTACATCACACATTCAAATGTCCATAAAACACATTCACACAATACATGGACTTCCATACATTACAGATCAACACATACTCTTAAAATGCGAATGTCCACATCACACATTCAATGTCCATAAACACACTCACACAACACATGAACTTCCATACATTACAGATCTGTAGTAGGCCTCTCTCCTGAGGACCTGTTTCTGTAGTCTCAGGTTTCTCCCTTTGTCATCTTTATGGTCAGGGCCGAGTGGTGGCTTGTTCGTGTGCTCCTCATTGTGATTCTTACTCTTGATCCATCTTCATTAGATCCCTCGCATCCACGAAATGTAAATATATATATAAAGTACTAATGCGTTCCTATTTGGTTTAGAGTTGCAACAGATGTCATTCTCAGCTAATATTGACTCCTTTCTATCTTAGGGCATTCATTCGTAACTAAGATATACTCAATAACTATGTAGAGTTTATAAGACATATTTATTGGTTGATATAATGTGTGAGTGGACAGATCATGCAACATGTCCATCCATCTTAAGGTTCGTGTCATCTCTCCTTTGTCTTCTAAAATGTTCTTACTAACTGTCACTACACAACTACGTAGTTTTTATTACGTCAAAATGTCTCGTTGTTATGTGTTGCGTCTCTGCTTAGAGAGTGCAACACATAGTCTCAACTATTAAATATCTAATTACATACATACTAACTATCTGATAACTGTCCATTCCTCCGCTGCCATCTGGGGAAGGGCTATGACAGATCAACATACTCTAAAATGCGAATGCCTACATCACACATTCAAATGTCCACAATACACACTCACACAATACATGAACTTCCATACATTACAGATCAACACATACTCTTAAAATGCGAATGTCCACATCACACATTCAAATGTCCATAAAACACATTCACACAATACATGAACTTCCATACATTACAGATCAACACATACTCTTAAATGCAGAATGCCCACATCACACATTCAAATGTCCATAAACACACTCACACAATACATGGACTTCCATACATTACAGATCAACACATACTCTTAAAATGCGAATGCCCACATCACACATTCAAATGTCCATAAAACACACTCACACAATACATGGACTTCCATACATTACAGATCAACACATACTCTTAAAATGCGAATGTCCACATCACACATTCAAATGTCCATAAAACACACTCACACAATACATGAACTTCCATACATTACAGATCAACACATACTCTTAAAATGCGAATGCCCACATCACACATTCAAATGTCCATAAAACACACTCACACAACACATGAACTTCCATACATTACAGATCAACACATACTCTTAAAATGCGAATGTCCACATCACACATTCAAATGTCCATAAAACACATTCACACAACACATGAACTTCCATACATTACAGATCAATACATACTCTTAAAATGCGAATGTCCACATCACACATTCAAATGTCCATAAAACACACTCACACAACACATGAACTTCCATACATTACAGATCAACACATACTCTTAAAATGCGAATGCCCACATCACACATTCAAATGTCCATAAACACATTCACACAACACATGAACTTCCATACATTACAGCAAACGTGGTAAAGAGACCCTGGAAAATTGACATTTTCATTAAACATTTTTATGCTTATCTGGTATTTATTATTTGCTGAGAGAGGCAAGAAATATCGGTCTCAGTTTCATGGAGGAGATTGGCGAGTTGTCCAGGACAGAGTGGTATGGAGAAATTGCTTGCAGCCTCTATGTAACGTATAACGGTACGAGAGGAATTATTATTATTATGCTTATCTGGTCTTCATTTCAGCATAGCAAACTACTAACTATTATTTTTTAAAATTCATTTAAATTCCCAGCATTCTGCGTAGACACTTAATCTCTGTCGTGGCTAGTTTTTGCTATCGTTTGATGCCAGCGACCAGGTTTGGCACTGATAGCATAATGTTGGAAGAACGAGTGTATTGAAAATTGCTCTTTTAGTGTTCATGGTGACATGTTCGTATTTTCAAAATTGGTGTTATTTGTCCTGTGATTTGATTTGATTTATTGCATCCATGTTGCATTATCAAATTCAATAACTGAAAATATAATACATATCGTAATATTACATCATCATAAGTAACGTTCATATAAGTTACTAATTTCAATTATCTTAAAGTTGAATCACAATAAAGATCTCATTTTCTGTACTGCACATCTGCATTCACACAATTTCACGGTTTCTCAATCTTGCACCTCGGTTGTAGCTTCTGCTGTGTATACTGCCCAGAATTCCATACTTCACTCGTCAATGCTTCGTTAGATCTTACAGGACATACATTGATGTATGTGTGCTTAAAGCCACGTACTACTGCACATACTCTCCACAGAAAAAAAATTGAAGTTCTGCTGGAGAACATGCTACGTTGGAGATGGGTTGCAATCACAAACTTACTGATTTCAAGAAAGAATTGAAGTTCTGCTGGAGAACATGCTACGTTGGAGATGGGTTGCAATCACAAAACTTCCTGATTTCAAGAAAAAAATTGAAGTTCTGCTGGAGAACATGTTACGTTGGAGATGGGTTGCAATCACAAAACTTACTGATTTCAAGAAAAATTGAAGTTCTGCTGGAGAACATGTTACGTTGGAGATGGATTGCAATCACAAAACTTACTGATTTCAAGAAAAAAATTGAAGTTCTGCTGGAGAACATGTTACGTTGGAGATGGGTTGCAATCACAAAACTTACTGATTTACTGACACTGAAAGAAAAAAACCCCACAAACACACAAGTTCACATTGATTTCCACATTAGATCAGCGCTCATCTTCTAGTATATAGCTTTTGTGGTATCCAGCTATACTCTATAAAAATATTTATGCAGATATATATTCCGATCAAAACAGAAATCTGAAATAATGAGATATGCAATTGTTTTTCATGACTGGTCATCTCGTTCTAAGTCACTAGAGATTAAATTCTGTTCCTAAAGTCCCATCTTCAGCGAGACTACCCCAGTCTATGCATCTAACAGAGAATATATAATACAAAAACTTGTCAAACCGGCATCGGGTTCACTAGTCATCTACGCACACACAGACATACATAACGCAACTACATTCACTTGGATGAAAATAGTGTGGTCATCATCACCCGTGATGGACGAGCATTATCTAACAGAGTATATATATATATAATATATTTCTTCTCTTTAGATACATCGATAGTGCATTCAAAATACAATATGAACACGGTAACTTTATCATCAACTGGTCTCACTGCATGCATATTGCTTATGATAAGTGCGGTTCAAATCTCTTACATTCTCTTTAAGAGAAAACAACACTCTAGTTAGTCTGTAACTTCAAAAAGTCATAGTTCTAGTGACCACTCTAAACCATTGTCTAGTTGAAAGCTTTCCTTCCTGGAGTCCAGTTAAGACTCTTTATTATATGACTGACCAGCAGTTAAGTCTTGGTATGGACATTCCAAGTTGCTCGCTATCCAGTTGCTCGCAACCGTTAAGTGTTCGAGTCACTGTTCGACCTTTGACTTTTGTTAACTATTGCTATTTTTAACCCACTGAGTGACCACTTTTCAAACCTGGTTTTAAAATCTTTTTGCAAAACATCACTCACGACCATGGAGTTTAAAAAATAACAAGCGGTCATACGTGGTCATAGTTATCAGAGATCTTCAAACTGTTTAAGACCAGTGACCCCCAGTGACCCATAGTGAACCCCAGAGACGGTGAATACCGACACATGTGTATAACCAGCATATTATTGTGTAATATGTATATATGATATTGTGAGCTTGATAGGAGCATACCACTAGTAGGTGCACAGAAAACAATCTTTAAAGAAACTGTTTAAAAAGTATCTAAAATGCCTGGATATAGGCACCATGTGCTGGAAATCCGTTGCGTAAGATTGCCAAATGTAGCGTTGCAACGACACAAGAGAAATTCACAAAGCTATGAATCGTCGTACCGCTGGTGCGCAGAGTAAACGCACTGCACTAACAAACAAAAAACACAACACCAACATGTCTAACCTTGATCGTGTACGCCCTACCAACACCAACATGTCTAACCTTGATCGTGTACGCCCTACCAACACCAACATGTCTAACCTTGATCGAGTACGCCCTACCAACACCAACATGTCTAACCTTGATCGTGTACGCCCTACCAACACCAACATGTCTAACCTTGATCGTGTACGCCCTACCAACACCAACATGTCTAACCTTGATCGTGTACGCCCTACCAACACCAACATGTCTAACCTTGATCGTGTACGCCCTACCAACACCAACATGTATAACCTTGATCGTGTACGCCCTACCAACACCAACATGTCTAACCTGGATCGTGTACGCCCTACCAACACCAACATGTCTAACCTTGATCGTGTACGCCCTACCAACACCAACATGTCTAACCTTGATCGTGACGCCTCACCAACACCAACATGTCTAACCTGGATCGTGTACGCCCTACCAACACCAACATGTCTAACCTGGATCGTGTACGCCCTACCAACACCAACATGTCTAACCTTGATCGTGTACGCCCTACCAACACCAACATGTCTAACCTTGATCGTGTACGCCCTACCAACACCAACATGTCTAACCTTGATCGTGTACGCCCTACCAACACCAACATGTCTAACCTTGATCGTGTACGCCCTACCAACACCAACATGTCTAACCTGGATCGTGTACGCCCTACCAACACCAACATGTCTAACCTGGATCGTGTACGCCCTACCTACACCAACATGTCTAACCTTGATCGTGTACGCCCTACCAACACCAACATGTCTAACCTGGATCGTGTACGCCCTACCAACACCAACATGTCTAACCTGGATCGTGTACGCCCTACCAACACCAACATGTCTAACCTGGATCGTGTACGCCCTACCAACACCAACATGTTTAACCTGGATCGTGTACGCCCTACCAACACCAACATGTCTAACCTGGATCGTGTACGCCCTACCAACACCAACATGTCTAACCTGGATCGTGTACGCCCTACCAACACCAACATGTCTAACCTTGATCGTGTACGCCCTACCAACACCAACATGTCTAACCTTGATCGTGTACGCCATACCAACACCAACATGTCTAACCTTGATCGTGTACGCCCTACCAACACCAACATGTCTAACCTGGATCGTGTACGCCCTACCAACACAACATGTTTAACCTTGATCGTGTACGCCCTACCAACACCAACATGTCTAACCTTGATCGTGTACGCCCTACCAACACCAACATGTCTAACCTGGATCGTGTACGCCCTACCAACACCAACATGTCTAACCTTGATCGTGTACGCCCTACCAACACCAACATGTCTAACCTGGATCGTGTACGCCCTACCAACACCAACATGTCTAACCTGGATCGTGTACGCCCTACCAACACCAACATGTCTAACCTTGATCGTGTACGCCCTACCAACACCAACATGTCTAACCTTGATCGTGTACGCCCTACCAACACCAACATGTCTAACCTGGATCGTGTACGCCCAACCAACACCAACATGTTTAACCTTGATCGTGTACGCCCTACCAACACCAACATGTCTAATCTTGATCGTGTACGCCCTACCAACACCAACATGTTTAACCTGGATCGTGTACGCCCTACCAACACCAACATGTCTAACCTGATCGTGTACGCCCTACCAACACCAACATGTCTAACCTTGATCGTGTACGCCCTACCAACACCAACATGTCTAACCTTGATCGTGTACGCCCTACCAACACCAACATGTCTAACCTTGATCGTGACGCCCTACCAACACCAACATGTCTAACCTTGATCGTGTACGCCCTACCAACACCAACATGTCTAACCTTGATCGTGTACGCCCTACCAACACCAACATGTCTAACCTGATCGTGTACGCCCTACCAACACCAACATGTCTAACCTTGATCGTGTACGCCCTACCAACACCAACATGTCTAACCTGGATCGTGTACGCCCTACCAACACCAACATGTCTAACC
The DNA here is from genome assembly GCA_020796225.1 of Arion vulgaris. NCBI lineage: Eukaryota > Metazoa > Mollusca > Gastropoda > Stylommatophora > Arionidae > Arion > Arion vulgaris. The sequence goes on from CM036758.1 coordinate 74,743,027, forward strand.
TGGATCGTGTACGCCCTACCAACACCAACATGTCTAACCTGATCGTGTACGCCCTACCAACACCAACATGTCTAACCTTGATCGTGTACGCCCTACCAACACCAACATGTCTAACCTTGATCGTGTACGCCCTACCAACACCAACATGTCTAACCTTGATCGTGTACGCCCTACCAACACCAACATGTCTAACCTGATCGTGTACGCCCTACCAACACCAACATGTCTAACCTTGATCGTGTACGCCCTACCAACACCAACATGTCTAACCTGGATCGTGTACGCCCTACCAACACCAACATGTCTAACCTTGATCGTGTACGCCCTACCAACACCAACATGTTTAACCTTGATCGTGTACGCCCTACCAACACCAACATGTCTAACCTTGATCGTGTACGCCATACCAACACCAACATGTCTAACCTGATCGTGAAGCCCTACCAACACCAACATGTCTAACCTTGATCGTGTACGCCCTACCAACACCAACATGTCTAACCTTGATCGTGTACGCCCTACCAACACCAACATGTCTAACCTTGATCGTGTACGCCCTACCAACACCAACATGTCTAACCTGGACCGTGTACGCCCTACCAACACCAACATGTCTAACCTTGATCGTACGCCTACCAACACCAACATGTCTAACCTTGATCGTGTACGCCCTACCAACACCAACATGTTTAACCTTGATCGTGTACGCCCTACCAACACCAACATGTCTAACCTTGATCGATGTACGCCCTACCAACACCAACATGTTTAACCTGGATCGTGTACGCCCTACCAACACCAACATGTCTAACCTTGATCGTAGCCCACCAACACCAACATGTCTAACCTTGATCGTGTACGCCCTACCAACACCAACATGTTTAACCTTGATCGTGTACGCCCTACCAACACCAACATGTTTAACCTGGATCGTGTACGCCCTACCAACACCAACATGTCTAACCTGGATCGTGTACGCCCTACCAACACCAACATGTCTAACCTGATCGTGTACGCCCTACCAACACCAACATGTCTAACCTTGATCGTGTACGCCCTACCAACACCAACATGTCTAACCTTGATCGTGTACGCCCTACCAACACCAACATGTCTAACCTTGATCGTGTACGCCCTACCAACACCAACATGTTTAACCTGGATCGTGTACGCCCTACCAACATCAACATGTTCAACCTGGATCGTGTACGCCCTACCAACACCAACATGTTTAACCTGGATCGTGTACGCCCTACCAACACCAACATGTCTAACCTGGATCGTGTACGCCCTACCAACACCAACATGTCTAACCTTGATCGTGTACGCCCTACCAACACCAACATGTCTAACCTGGATCGTGTACGCCCTACCAACACCAACATGTCTAACCTTGATCGTGTAAGCCCTACCAACACCAACATGTCTAACCTGGATCGTGTACGCCCTACCAACACCAACATGTCTAACCTTGATCGTGTACGCCCTACCAACACCAACATGTCTAACCTTGATCGTGTACGCCCTACCAACACCAACATGTCTAACCTTGATCGTGTACGCCCTACCAACACCAACATGTATAACCTTGATCGTGTACGCCCTACCAACACCAACATGTCTAACCTTGATCGTGTACGCCCTACCAACACCAACATGTCTAACCTTGATCGTGTACGCCCTACCAACACCAACATGTATAACCTTGATCGTGTACGCCCTACCAACACCAACATGTCTAACCTTGATCGTGTACGCCCTACCAACACCAACATGTTCAACCTGATCGTGTACGCCCTACCAACACCAACATGTCTCAACCTTGATCGTGTAGCCCTACCAACACCAACATGTCTAACCTGGATCGTGTACGCCCTACCAACACCAACATGTCTAACCTGATCGTGTACGCCCTAGTTGTAGTAGATGATTGTGTTCCAAGATTAGACTCTACAGTCCCCTCCACATACACCAGAGAGGTGCAACAACACATGTCTGAGACTATTGTCCTCGCTTTCGATTGACAACTGTTATTATGATTATTACTACAAGATGTATATGTGCCTGCACGATGTGTGATATATGTCTGTGCATGGACATTCACAGAAATTTGTCCAGGGTTGGGAGGGTGGGGGAAGGAGCAAAATTAATTGAAAACAAATTGTGTTGATGTTACTACGCGGAAACAGAGACCAGATTCGTAAAACTGTTTTCACAAAACCTTTTTCCAGCCCCCATCCCTCGTATGGACGTCGGTGCTTAGAAGCCCACCAGGTCTAAACTCGGCCTCCATCCCAGCCTTCACCTGAATGAACATTCATTGATTGTAATCTGATTGTTCTATGCCAGTAGCCGAACATAGTCGAACAAGAAAACCCTCAGTTTGTGAGATACAAGTGATATCATTAATCAACAGATACTTCCCCTGTTCCATTGTTATAACCTGACACTGTTTCCGGTATCTCTGACATCTGCCTGTTTGCCTGGCTATGAGCTCCGGTTACGTCCATAATTCCAGAAGTCCAGAGATGGATGACCAGTCGTATTGAGAGCCAATATTTACTCCCTTTTACCGACCAGTTCACACAGTAGCAGTTCTTGGAAAAAGCTACACTTTATGTAGCAATTTTGTCTGGTCAAACTTAAAAAAACTGGAACTGTAGTTGGAAATTGTTGGGGATTTCATATGATCGATAGACCACGCCTGTATTTCCTACAACTGCTCGCCACATACACATATGCACGTTCGCACGATCTAATATGTTCAAACGATTACTCATGCACAAAACACACACATACACATATGCACGTTCGCACGATCTAACATGTTCAAACGATTACTCATGCACAAAACACACACATACACATATGCACGTTCGCACGATCTAATATGTTCAAACGATTACTCATGCACAAAACACACACATACACATATGCACGTTCGCACGATCTAATATGTTCAAACGATTACTCATGCACAAAACACACAGACATATAAACATTCTTTCACTCTAATACACGCAAACGCCCACTCACATACGAACAATTGAACATACACACAAACAAACATTCTAAAGGGTGAAAAGGTGATCTCCGTGTTAAGTCGTTGTCTTGACACCGAAGGTTGTGATCTGAATCCGACCGCGCCATTCTGTTCACATGTGCAATTTTTCCATTCTGTTCACATGTGCAATTTTTCCATTCTGTTCACATGTGCAATTTTTCCATTCTGTTCACATGTGCAATTTTTCCATTCTGTTCACATGTGCAATTTTTCCATTCTGTTCACATGTGCAATTTTTCCATTCTGTTCACATGTGCAATTTTTCCATTCTGTTCACATGTGCAATTTTTCCATTCTGTTCACATGTGCAATTTTTCCATTCTGTTCACATGTGCAATTTTTCCATTCTGTTCACATGTGCAATTTTTCCATTCTGTTCACATGTGCAATTTTTCCATTCTGTTCACATGTGCAATTTTCCAGAGACCCTAGGATTATTGTTTGCTTTTTTTGTGTGCCATTTTTGCACATTTATCATTCCATCAATCAATCAATCTGTTCATCAATCAATCAATCTGTCCATCAATTAATCTGTCCATCAATCAATCAATCTGTCCATCAATCAATCTGTCCATTAATGAATCAATATGTCTATCAATTAAATCTGTTCCTATCTTCCATCTTCATTTCAAGTTCTTTGCCTATGTGTATTTCGGTTTTTCTGTTTGTTTCTCATTTACAACACCTGAGACTACACCTGAGACAACACCTGAGACTACATCTGAGACTACACCTGAGACTACACCTAAGACAAAACCTGAGACAACACCTGAGACTACGCCAGCGAGAACACATGAGACTAACCTGAGACTACACCTGAGACTACACCTGAGACTACACCTGAGACTACACATGAGACTACACATGAGACTACACCTGAGACTACACCTGAGACTACACCTGAGACTACACCTGAGACTACACCTGAGACTACACCTGAGACTACACCTGAGACTACACCTGACTAGAGATACAAAGCTGGTCATAAAGAGAATCAATCAAATATCGTAAAATATTTGTGCCATCTAATCGCCAGTAATGTCCTGTTGCATTCATTTAGAATTAAACTATTCCAGACTAACGTCACAGTTTCATTGTAAGGATCGCTGGATGGGTTATTACACTCGCTTGCACACGCACAAAAATACACTCCTATTTTGTTCCACCATCAGCAATTAACTAGTGAGCATTTTTTGTCAACAAATGGAAGAATAACTAACAAAATCCATCATAACAAGTAAAGTAAATCAAATCATAGAACAAAATGATAGTAATTTGAAATACAACCATGTCCACATCGAACACTAAAATAATATTGCAGAACACGATCTTTCTACCAATATTATACTTATGTGGTCACCAGTTGGGAAAAGAAAACGTGGAAGACCTAAGAACATTGTTCGAAGAGCAATCCAACAAGAAAGTAAACTATTAGGATGTAAAACCATACAAGATCTCCAACTGCTAGCAACGAACCGCATCACACGGAGCTCTAAAACATCTGTCCTATGTGCCGCCTTTGGCACGAAAGGAACAAACTAACTAACTAACTATTATGCTATCAATGTCAAACCTGGACGCCAACATCAAATATGATAGAAAAGCAAGTTAGTAACGACTGAGATGTACGCAGAATGCTGGGAGTAACAAGAAGAGACTGTCTTGGAAATAAAGACATCGGGCGGGGGGGGGGTTTAATGAAAGTAGCTACAACCTCAGTAATAAACTTCTTCAAGAAACAACAAATTAAATGGTTCGGCCACATAAGCAGATTACTATAGTCTGTTCAACTTGTCATGCCCACAGATACAAATTTGTATCTTTGTAACCATTTGATGAAATAATTTGAAAACTTGCATTTGAACTACACATATTCCCGACGCTACAAAATATTTTTTGCCATTCAAACAATCATACCATCTAGAAGTTTCCTTCTTTGTGCTATATATTTAACGCGTCCATTGGCATGGTTGAAGAAAACTCATGTTTACAGCCATTTAATACATTGACGACAAAAATAGCAACATTCAGGAAGAAATCCATGGTTTTTTTAACGATTCTTGCATTTCCCGCGCACCAAATAGACTCGGGCTTGAACATTGTAATTAAATGACGTCAAAAGTGCGACACAAACTTTTAGTTAATGGCGTATAACGAAATTAGTGTGAAGCTATTGGGTCATTTTGTTGACTTCTCAATACAGACTTTGATTTAACATTTCTAATGAGTTTGAAGACCTAAAGACCTTAAACAGATAGCAACGAACCGCGAGACATGGAGAACTATGACCTCTGCCCTATGCACCGCCTACAGGCCCAAGAGGAAAGACTAACTAACTAATGAGTTTGAAGTTACAATGCAACAAGTGTCATTAATACTATACGCGCAGTTCCGCAAAGAGGCACATATCTCTCTCTCTTTATCTCGGTCGTACTTTTTCGGCAATTTTGATCATTCTTATTGTGATATATAAACAGCCTTTGCAAAGAACGCTTGTATTACGTTACAATCTTAAGTACCATTTGGAGCTCTAGTGTTTGTCCTTCGGCGACGTGTCCGATTTCAACCAGCGTTTACTGAGTTCGCTCTCCGTCAACCCTTGACTGTCCCCAGCCAACTTGCAAGCAAGACAGCAGGTCGCTATTTTCTTTTAGGGTAGCGACCCTTAGACGACCTACCCTCCTGGGCTGTCGAGCATCATCTGGCTAGCTTGCCGGTCTTTTTGTGGACTACTTGGTTTTCCTTCCGTCCAGTTGTGTGTACGGTTTGCTCCGCTAGCCTTTGATTGTCCCCAATCTAACTACAAGGCAGTAGTAGTTCGCTACGAGCGGAAACGCGCACTGGATTCAAGTCTCTGCTGGGCTTTCCAGTTTTTCTGCAACTTTGGATGGTCTGCTCACTCCTACGCCTGCCACGATCCCTTACTATCTGCGCTGTGCACGTCTACCTACCGGTGGGCCCACACGTGCATCGTCCGCATGCGTGCTCGCTTTGTCCTCGTGCCTGCCCCACCATTTCCATCAGTATCACCGTGCTCACATTTACCAGCCTCTAGGCTGTCCGGACACTGGACTCAACTCGGGCACCCAACTCATCGCTCCGCGTTTCGCCCTATGTTGGCAAACGTGCAACTCATCTCTGGCCTAAGTTTTCTCCACGCGGGCCCATGTCTCTTCTCTCGATGCACCCTTCATCGCTTTATGGTTCTTCCTTCAGCTTTTCCTATCGGTCGGGAGAGACGTGCATTAATAGTCACTCTGAGATTCCGCTCGTCTGTGTTGCGAGCGGATCTCATCCAATGTGACTACGTCTGCATCCCTACCCACGCCAGAATAGCTCTCCTCGATCCATATCCTCTTAACCAGACAGAAACTAATGTATGTTACCAGGGTCACCACGTGGAGATGGGGTAGGATCTTGATTAGTGCCAGTTCACTAATCCTGGTGAGGCGTTGTCCCTATGCGCATTTGACCCCAGACACATATCGGTCATCTGTACCACAGCATACTTCTTCTGTGTTCTCACTAGATTGGGATTTCAGATTCTCTAAAAGGCAGCCGTCTGCCTCAGATTATCAGCCACGCCATACTGTTTGTATTGGATGCTGGTGTAAGTGGACCACCTCTTTCTTCTCAGGTCTGCATACTGGGGCAGTTCTGTAGGATATGTTCTGTTGTCATACTGCCAAGCCACAGGGGCACAGGTCGTTGGAGCTTATTTTAAATTTAGTGTACAGGTTTACCACAGTATACAAGAACTATAGTAAAGAGCTATTTTATTAAAATACCCTACAACATATGTTAACACACGCCCAATGTACCGAAGAAGTAGCGATTTGAAAATAACATCTCCAAGTAGCTCCGCCATTGCCAATCCCAATCCTGGACGTGAAAGGGGGATGGCATTATGCCATGGCAGCTAACTTTAAGACAACAAATGCAGTGGTTTGGACATTTAATGAGAATAAAATTCAACCAACCACCAATAACAGCATACAATAAAAAGAGATCGGGTACTAGAGCTAGAGGAAGACCAAGAAAAAATGGATAGACAATATCAAGACCACACTACATAAACACGGATACAACACAACAAGGGCGATTCATCTAGCCCAAGAACGCAAATTAAAGCTCCCACCCCTACGCTTAACGGCAAGAGTGGACAGTCAACTACATTTTCCACCTGGGAATAGACAATAGCTAACTTTAACTGTAATGTAAATTATAAAAAAAAAAACAACAATAATACAACAATGTCTATATTTCCTGTGTTTTTCGTGACTATTGCAAATATCAACATTCGTTCCCATGTATGAGCTGGGATGATACGCCTTTGAACGAGACTTGACATCAAATGTAATTTTGGTGCATTTACTGTAAAAACTAAAATTATGTATCAGACTCGATAAATATGCCGCCAACATCAAAGGAAACCGTTATATTACAAAATCCAGGTTTCCTATAGCAATTTCTTCCATCAGACATTTGCGTCGGTATTACTCTAAGATTGGGTGCAAAGTTTCGCTACTGTGGAATAGATGGTTTTGCTACAATTCGCATTGAACTGTGGGCATGAGTTGTTGAACGGACTATAACAGACAGTGCACCTCAAAGAGCAGTATTACTCTGATACAGTAGATACAAAACAAAAGGCATGCTTATCAGATTTGGTTGATACGATGCAAAAGGTCGCCCACGCAAAAGATGGACCACTGAAATAACAGAGACAGTGACAAACACAATGTGCGAATCGCACACAAGAACTCGTTCTAGAAATCTCTTATGCTGAAGCTGTGAGGCAAAACTGGATTAGAGAGAAGAAGAAGCTACGAGTTCTATAACTTATTTTATATATTCTCTCTTTGTTACATTCTCTCTTTGTTACATTCTTTGTTACATTCTCTCTTTGTTACATTCTCTCTTTGTTACATTCTCTCTTTGTTACATTCTCTCTTTGTTACATTCTCTCTTTGTTACATTCTCTCTTTGTTACATTCTCTCTTTGTTACATTCTCTATTTGTTACATTCTTTGTTACATCTCTCTTTGTTACATTCTCTCTTTGTTACATTCTTTGTTACATTCTCTCTTTGTTATATTCTCTCTTTGTTACATTCTCTCTTTGTTACATTCTTTGTTACATTCTCTCTTTGTTACAATCTCTCTTTGTTACATTCTCTCTTTGTTATATTCTCTCTTTGTTACATTCTTTGTTACATTCTCTCTTTGTTACATTCTTTGTTACATTCTCTCTTTGTTACATTCTCTTTTGTTAGCATTCTCTCTTTGTTATATTCTCTCTTGTTATATTCTCTCTTTGTTATATTCTCTCTTTTCCAGCTGTCGGGGAATTGGAAATTCCGTTGATGTGAGCTGACTGTTACATATATTTAATAGAACATTGTAAGCTTTACTGAAATTTTACACATTTCTCCGTGGTCCGTGGTTATTTATTGATAAAAAGTGTTTATAATACTGATACCTTAGCGCACAATTTCATTTATAATCTAATATAACCTTGTTTTCGTAATTTGGGTTGATTTTACAAGAATTCGTCTGTATCTAACTATACTGGAACGCATGAATCAAGTGACAAGAGTGGTCTGATTTCCGAAATGCCCACGTGAACAGAACAGTCTTAAGCCTACAGTGTGCTGTAAGCATTACTACAGTGTAGGACTGACGGCAGGAAAATATACATGTTGAAGTGTAGGTAGATGGAGAGACACATGAACAACTAAAAGATGGACGGAATTCATTTGTTTTGTTACTTTGTCAACTATAAGCATAATATATAACGTTTTCCCCAACATGAGAAAGTAAGTGTTTAGATATTATTTTGTGGAAGCCAGCTGGAATTTGATACCGTATATGTACCTAAGCATACATGAGTCTAGGACAGCGCTGCCCAACGCGGCAATAACTCCTTTGCATTGGCTTAGTCATTATGTAGCTTCCTCCTGACAAGAACATCTTTGTAGCCTGTTAGAAGTAGGTTGATTGAGTGATAAGACATCATCATTGCACTTCGGAGAGTAGCCATATGTACTCCGATCTCCTTCTTACACAGGCATATCTCAGCTGCAGTGAACGAACTCCGTTGCACCGGCTTAGGTTCTCGATGTAATTTTAAAGATAAGATATTTTTGTAGGAATTTTATTTTTAATCTTTTCTTATGAATTTTGCCCAGACATCTTTCCAGCCTGCTCTTCTTGAGTTTGAAATACCAAGGGTTTTTTACGTGCTCAAAATAAACACGGGACCTATGTTTTATCATTATTTTCCTATAGGACTAGAAACACGATTACACCTACACTGAGATCAGGATCTCTAACAAAATTATCCTGATGGCTCCACGAGGAACGAACCGAGTACATCTGGCAAGAAGGCGACACCTAACCTCTGTATAACATCGTCTAAGTCAAAATGTTGATTTTATTTCTGACGAGAACGTGCCTACGTTTGGAATAAATTTGATTCTTTATTTTATTCTGTTAGGAAATTAAGTGTTCCATGTGATTGAAGCTGTTCTTTCAAATGTTGTATGTTCTGGTTTAACACAATACTGATGTTTTCTTAAAACAAAAATAGATTCCGTCTTATTATTGTCAAAGGTAGTTTGGCCGAATGTCTGACCGAATGTCTGGCCGAATGTCTGGCCGAATGTCTGAGCTGAATGTCTGGGCCGAATGTCTGGCTGAATGCCTGGCGAATGTCTGGCCGAATGTCTGGCCAAATAGATTGAGCGAGCTCCCTATACTACAGTAATCACCAATATCAAAGTGTATCATCTTACCCAGATAATATTTTCTCAGAACTTGAAACAAATGAAATAATACTACAACAAAACAATTGCAGTAACAATACCACTGACTTTGTAATTTTGCTTTGTTTACAGTATACTCAAGCCAACCCATGTTTACAGTATACTCAAGCCAACCCATGTTTACAGTATACTCAAGCCAACCAATATTTACAGTATACTCAAGTCAACCAATGTTTACATTGCAGGCAGATGTTAACTTATTTTACTGTTACCATTGGGAGACCCAGTTTCAATCCACGGTAAAGCCAATGAGTTTTTATCTGTCAGGGCATAAAGAAAACGTTATTACCTGAACAGTTTTGTGCGACTGCACTAACCATGCTGCCATTAAATTCCAGACGCTCATGTCCTCATGTCCTACACCGCCCTAGAAGCGGTATTACAGGGAAGTAATGAGGGAAGTAATGAGGGAAGTAATGAGGGAAGTAATGAGGGAAGTAATGAGGGAAGTAATGACAGTTTATATATGGTATGATATTATCGAAATTCTAGTACCACTAAAATGAGAAACTTTGAAGAATTTGGGACATATAAAGAGACATGAACGAGTTGTATAAGATTATCATTGAAGGAGGTACCCCGACAAAGAGAAGAGGAAGACCACGGAGAAGTTGGATTCAGGATGTAAGTGATAGTTTGCCATGACGGCTGCAGATACGAACATCTCTAGTCACGGCAACTCAGAAGTATTAGTTTGAAGAATAAATGATATAACACAAACAAGAAACAAAAGTAAAATATCTAAAATTCGAAGATTGTTAGATGACAAGTTCTGCTCATGATAAGCTATTTGATGAGGACGCTTATCGAAAGGACTGTTAGGGTGGCGGAGTTCTGCTCATGACAAGCTATTTGATGAGGACGCTTATCGCAAGGATTGTTAGGGTGGCGGAGTTCTGCTTATGATAAGCTATTTGATGAGGACGCTTATCGAAATGTGTAGAGTTCGTTTTTCGAATTGGACACACATGAGTTGTGGGTTCATGTTTTCGCAACCTACGTTAAACAAGTGAGAAAAGGAAGTGGTCATCATACCTCCTACATCAGTGAAGATTCACTGTTTGGCGTAGATCACAAAACCCAAATATACGGCACACCGGATCGTTCTAGGGCTAGCTACCCTAGTAAATAAACAGCTGGCTGAAATCCGGTGGGCCGGCCTAGTCAACATGTGTACATAATCGCACAGCACATAAAGAATGATAAAATTGGCCATAAGGAACGAACGAGAGAAGAAGAAGAAGAATACCTCCTACAGACTCGGATATAGAAATGCTAAGTAAAAAACCACTTCGTATCGTGAGATCTGTAATGGTTATGGAATATGTCCATATATATATATTTATATATTTATATATATATATTTATATATGTATATGTATGTATGTATATATATATATATATATATATATATATATATATATATATAATCAACAACTTCACTCTCAAGAAGTAGTAGAGACAGAAGGAGAGAAGGAATGATTGCGTGCATAGTGGAATTTTAAAACATACATGACATTGTACTTACCTCTAACCAAATTCAGACGATATTCCGTGGTTTCCATATTCCTCCTCAGCCCCTGTCACTTTTTCCAAATACAACCTTCCGTTAAGTGTTGCATCCTTCCAATCTTATCCCTGGGAAGACGATAGTTTTTCTTTTTCCCTCTTAGATAATCCAATCGATGAACGAAAGCAGAGGTCGAAATATGCGTACATGTTCGAAATTACTTTCTATCATTCCTCCTGGTAACGTGTTTTCCTTGTCTTTGACATTACAAACAAGAATCCTGAAAGCTGAGTACACTCACCTCTAATGTCATCTTTTTTTTTTACGTTACATATTTCGTTTCCCACATGAAGAAAAGTCTGTTGGTGATTTTTAAGAAATCAGTGTAGGTCATTCGGGGCGGGAAAAAGTGAAGGGAAATAATTCAGCTGCGCCTAAATATAATATATAAGAGGAGATAATAAGAGAAAATGCTGATGTTATTTCTAATTGTTACGTATTATATTATATTTATATTATATTATATTATATTATATTATATTATATTATATTATATTATATTATATTATATTATATTATATTATATTATATTATATTATATTATATTATATTATATTATATTATATTATACTACATTCATGGTGAATCAATACAAGAAGAATTACTGAATCCATTAAGATAATTCAATAGAAATTGAGCCTAAGTATCCACTCTTTTCTATATTTCTTTGTCCTTCTCTCCTTTTTGCCGTTAGGCGTAGTAGGTTTAACTGATGATCGGCTAGTGCACGCTCGGTCGCTTGATATGGTGTGGTATTGTGAGTTTTAAGATGTTTATAACTCCATCACTCATCTTTTCTTTGGTCTGCCCCTTCTTTTTGATGACTCTATTGTCAGGTTGTACGCTCTTGCAACTGGTTTATTCGGGTTCATTCTCAACAAGTGGCCAAACCATTTGAGTCTCTATTTTAAAAAAAATCTAATAGCAAGTGCTGTTCCGACTGCTCTTCTAATTTCTCATTTCTTATATGGTCTCTTCTTGTTTTATTTATTGCTTTCCTCAAACATCTCATTTCGCATGTGGTAATTTTCCTTTCTTGTTCTTTTGTCAGTGCCATAAGTATGCACTAAGGACGTACAAATAAGAGCCTGGTTCTTTAACCCTTTACTGCTCGCCTGCCCAGCGTGTTCGTAGCGCGTAGGACGACGGGTGACAAGCCTGTGAGTGCGGTTTAATTCCGCAGCTGGCAGAAAAGCCACAGGTTCTCCAGATTTACGGTGTTCGTGGCACCGAGCTGAAGGGTTACGAGGTCCATGGCACTGAGCCGTAGAGCTGAAAAGCGCAAGTGCTTCTGGATCGAAAGAAAAAAAAAGGAACAAAATAACCCTTTCACTCCGTAATTAGCTTTACCTTCGGACACACTTCGTAATGTACACTTAATTAGCTTTGTACATCTATTCGGACATACTTCGTAATGTACACTTAATTAGCTTTACCTTCGGACATACTTCGTAATGTACACTAATTAGCTTTACCTTCGTATACTTCGTAATGTACACTAATTAGCTTTACCTTGGACATACTTCAATGTACATTAATTAGCTTTACCTTCGGATATACTTCGTAATGTACACTTAATTAGCTTTACCTTCGGATATACTTCGTAATGTACACTTAATTAGCTTTACCTTCGGAAACTTCGTAATGTACACTCAATTAGCTTTACCTTCGGATATACTTCGTAATGTACACTTAATTAGCTTTACCTTCGGATATACTTCGTAATGTACACTTAATTAGCTTTACCTTCGGATATACTTCGTAATGTACACTTAATTAGCTTTACCTTCGGATATACTTCGTAATGTACACTTAATTAGCTTTACCTTCGGATATACTTCGTAATGTACACTTAATTAGCTTTACCTTGGATATAATTCTAATGTACACTTAATTAGCCAATGTACTAGTTTTGCGTCATCTATGCATATATAAGTCAAAGATAAAATGAAATTGTATGTCTGTCCCAATTGTTTGGAGATATCTGGACATCTTACGGGCTTGAAATTTGACCAGAAGGTGGCTTTCATGGATACGAAGAGGGAAAAATTATAAATCTTGACTTTTCTTTACGTTTCTATAACCATATTCTAACTTAGCGCATATGGTCATTCTCTATAGAAATCGCCGAAAATGTATATCCATATTTTCACGACATTTCCAGTCACGTGACGCGCAAAGCGAACATGTTGTTATTGTCCGTGACGTCTTGCACATCATACAAATACCAACATATTTATTGGTATTTCAACAAGTCAGTTCTGTAGATGAATGCATAAGATGTTCGACTGCTATCCTGAAGACATGTTCAATCTCACGCTCGGCCAATTATTTCTTAAACACATCGATAAGTTAATGATTTGAATAAAAGAAATTTGCCAATTGTGATTTTTCAACATTGTTATTTGTCAACATTCACGGGAATTCTGTTTATCAGGTTTTACTGGCCGATGCATGGAGAGAAAACGTATTGTTTTGAATTTGGAAGAAGCCGATTTTGAAGCAACGTGGCATGTTTCTTTAAGGACTTTACAAATAGATTTAAACTAAATTCCCCGTGCGAAGAACGGGTAAATACGACGAGCCAGTATATCCGCTCAGAAGAGCGAACGGGTTAAACTTGTTAAAAGTGTCAGCTGCGTTGTACGTACACATTAGCTTCGGCGACGATTTCGGATTCTCCATCTCAGAACGCCAGAGATCGCTTCTTGGTCTTTTGGCTAAGATCAAAGTGTAGCGCCCACTTAATTGCGGCCAAAGGTTGGGAGCCTTCATTAAACGCCAAAATGGCACAATAAAACCCACGTAAACAAACTCCGAGCAACTCTCATTCAAAAGAATGATGACACTAGAAGTTAACACTTTCAATCGTACTTGGTCAACTCGTTGGGCACTTCCAGTAGGGCCCAATTACAAAAATTGAAATAAAGAGGAACATCTTAGCAACTATATTTAGCTGAGCAGATACAGAAATGAACTATTCCGAGAATTAAACACCCTAGGTAAAAATAGACCTCACCGTTCAGAAAGCAATGTCAAACTACTGAACGTATAAGTGGTGCCTAAAAAATCAACGACTCGTTTACTGTGGTTGATGGCAGTCCTTTGGATATGCCACGATTTTCATTTTTCACAAATTTCAAAGTGCTTTTTCGACTATCAGATTGAATAAATGGAAAAGTGACAATAGGTGTAGTGTGTTCCAAATGTAGTGTGACAATAGTGTAGTGTGTTCCAAATGTAGACGTGAAAGTAGGTGTGTAGGTTCCAAATGTAGAGGAACAGTAGTGTGTAGTGTGTTCCAAATGTAGACGTGAACAATAGGTGTGTAGTGTGTTCCAAATGTAGACGTGAACAATAGGTGTGTAGTGTATTCCAAATATAAACGTGAACGATAGGTGTGCAGTTCGTCTTTGTGGTAGAAAGAGAAGATATACTAATCAACTTCTCATGGTATTGATTAGCAAATGGACTTTTGGATGGCTGGTGCAGCGGAGGGCACAGCACGCATTGGGAATGCGTAATGTGCATGACGTTGATAACATAACATAATATAATATGTGTGTAGTGTGTTTCAAATATAATCGTGAAGAATATTCGTGTATCGTAAAACCATTAGTAAAAGCTTATCCATAATAAGAATTTACTAAATAACACATTTGTTTATTGTTATCATCTTGTTTACAAACATCACACATGCGCCTATCTACCTGTGTTGTGGATTACACACTGCACATGCGTCTATCTACCTGTGTTGTGGATTAAACACCTATAAAACGATTATATGGAAACCGAAATCCAGAAGCTCTCATCATTCCATGCTTGCTGTCTACAGGCAAACAGGTAAACATTCTTCTTCCCCAAGCAAGCGTTATCACGCAGAATCAATTTGAACCTTCCACTGGATTTCTTTGTCTGCTTACGCACACGTAAGATTAGGTTGTCATTGCACGAGGAAACCACATTGTGAACATAACAAGGAGAGCTATTAATAAAAAGAGACAGTAACTTTCTATCCTTAAAGCACACAACATGAGTAGTTGTGAATAATGAAAACATGTTCTTTCTTTATTGATATTAACAACGTATAGATGTGAGGCATGGACATTTAATAAAGCAGATGAAAAACATATATGTGCTTTTGAATTTAAGTGTTACATAAGAGTCCTTCGTATATCTTGGACAGAGAAGAGAACAAATAGATCTATCCAGAAAGAACTCAAAATCAAAAAACTGGCTGATGCTACAAATAAGAAAGAGAAAATTGAGACATTTTGGACATATAAAAAGACATGAAGGGCTGGAGAAGATCATCATGGAAGGAGACATACCGGGAAGAGAAGAGAGGAAGACCACGGAGAAGATGGATTCAGGATGTAACTGATGGTTTGAACATGACGGCTGCAGAGGCAGGATATATGGCCTATGAGAGAGAGAAATTCAGAAGGACTGTAAGGGTGGCAAAGTTCTGCTCAGGATGATGGTTGCTATTAGAATATTAAATAATTATGATCTTTTAGAAGCAATCTGGAACGGACTCTAGGTTACACTCTAGGCTACACTCTAGGCTACACTCTAGGCTAAACTCTAGGCTACACAATTTTAACTGGTTAATAAGATATATTAATTTATTCATAGGGCCACCATCATTGCACTTTGGTGAGTAACCATGTGTTCACCGATTTCTTTCTTACACAGGAAGATCTCAGCTGCAGTACACGAACTCCGCAGCACGGGCGATGTCCCCTTTGTAATTTTGTAGGAATTCTATTGTTAATCTTTTCTAATGAATTTTGCACGGGCAGCGGTTTCCCAGCCTGCACTTATCGATTTTGAACTGCCAAGGGCTCTTTTACGTGCTCAAATTGAACACGGAACCTACGTTTTATTATCCGTCTCCGATAGGACTAGGAACTCAATCTCACCTACACTGAGATAAGGGATCTCTGTAAAATATCAAGATGGCTACATGAGGGAGCGAGTCTGGTACCTTTGGCGCAAGAGACGAGTACCTAACCTCTACGTCACAGAGAGCCCTTGGGTAATTAGAGAGAATGAGATTTAAGAAACCCCCTCCCTCCAGGTGAAGCACAGAATCCAATGAATATGAACAATATGGGGAAGCCTCTAATAACTAGCTCAACTAGTGATGTGTTCATAGTAGCTAACAGTAACTGAAATTAAGATAGTAATGAATATGTCCATGATATCTGAACAGTAACTGAAATTAAGATAGTAATGAATATGTCCATGATATCTGAACGGCAACTCAAATTAAGATAGTAACGGATATGTTCATGATATCTAAACGGCAACTCAAAAGCAACATAAAGCACTGGAGTACTCGTTATCGCACTGCCATTGGTAGTGAATTCACGCGTAGTGTGCTTCACATTTTCAATGTCTAATGATATTAATGAAGCAGTATTAACAGTATATTTGAGCGTCATCATCATCAGGTGCCGTGTCGGCTGGCGTAGGCGATCATGGATCTCCACAAATCTCTGTCGTTGGTGTTTGCTATCAACTCAGATGTTGACGCTCTACCGTGCCATGAAGTCAGGCTATCCAACATTTTCTCTCTGTCTTCCTCAGTCTCGTCTACCCTCGATTTTACCGGTTGTCACAATGTGTTCTAAACCTCCCTCCTCATCAAATTCCCGAAAATGATGACTGCCTCTTTCTTATATTGATGATAAGCTTTTTCTGTGTCTTGACTTCATTCAACACCTCAACATTAGTCATTTTAGCAGTCCATGGATTCTCATCATTCTTCTATAAAACCACATTTCTGTGGCCCTCAGAGATTTTCGATCTGTGTGTTCATTGTCCATGACTCGCATCCGTATGTCAGTATTGGTTCTATGTAGCACTGAATAACTCACATTCTGATCGGGATTGACAAGGACTTGTTGCAAATAATGCTTCTCATTTTCAGGAATGATGTTTTCGCTTGTCCTATTCTGCTCTATATTTCTGATCGGCATCTGCCATCTGATGTTACCAGTACTCCGAGGTATTTAAATTGCTGCACTTGTCTTAGATCAGTCCCATTTACTGTGATGGTGCATTTTGGCAAAATCTGCTTTTTTGATATCATAACTTCTGTCTTCTTAATATTCAAACTGAGTCTCCTTTGTTGTTACTTTCTGTCACAACCTTATCAACTAATTTCTGTAGCTCCATTTCATTTCTTGCTATTAAGACAGTATCATCAGCGTATCTCAGGTTATTTATGATATATCCTCCACAGCTATTCCAGGAATATCTTTATAGATCTAAAATGCTTTCACAATACAGTGAGAACAGGTCTGGTGATAATACGCATCCCTGTCTAACACCTTTTTTTATCTGGAAAGTTCCAATATTTTTGTCTGTTCTTATAGCTGCTGTTTGCTGCCAATATATGTTCTGAATGACTCTTAGATCTTTGCTGTCGATGTTTAAGCTCTCTAACATTTTGGAAAGTTCTTGATGGCGTACATTGTCGAACGCCTCTGGTGTAGTCTATAAAGCACAAGTATAGATCTGCTTTTACTTCTATTGATCTTTCTATTAGTGTTCTTAGGATATATATAGCGTTGCTAGTGCCCTTGCCTTCAACAAATCCACACTGCTCATCACTGATTTCTGGTCTTATTCTGCTTCTCATCCTTCTCATCATTATCCTCAGTAGTATCTTTGTCATATGACTCATAAGACTGATAGTGCGGTGATCTTCACATTCCACTGCTCTTGATTTCTTTGGCAAAGCAATAAATATGGACTTTAGTAGATCTTTTAGAATACAACCGCTGTCATATATGTCGTTTAAAAGCTTTGTTATCACTTCCGTTCCCAGATCTTGAATTTCTTCTGCTGTTATGTTATCTGGACCTGGAGACTTTCCCTCTTAATGTGTTTTATGGCATCTTCAACTTCAGCTGCAAGTATTGGTGGTCCCTTTCATGTGTCTGGTATAATTAGTTCTCCTTTGTCACCATCGTAGAGTTCTCCAATATATTCCGTCCATCGTCCTGTTATGTTTTCTTCCCTCATTAATATCGTATTTTCTTTGGATTTTAGTCATCCAGTTCGCGTGTGTGACTTTCTCCTGTGATGTCATTTATTTGTTTGTGTAAAGATTGTGTGTCCTTGTTATGCTGTTTCTCAATTTTGCTTCATTTCAGATTGAGCCAGTTCTCTTTCTCTACCCTGCACCTGTCTTGATCTCCTTATTTAGTCGCTCATATTCTTCTGTATTTTGCTTGCTGTTTCTTCTTGCATCCATTAACTGTAATATTTCCTCCGTCATCCATTTCTTCCTTACATTGTGTTTTATTTTTGGTATGATTTCAGATGATGTTTGACAAATTGACTCCTTTAGTATTTCCCACTGTTCATCCATGCTCTGTATCTTTGCTATTGTGTTGTACCTATTCTGCACTATCATGTTGTACCTCTCTCTCATATCTTCATCTGTTCGAAGTAGAGCTAAATCTAATTTGATGTTTTGTGGAGCCTTCTTTATTCTTTTCAATTTTATTCTAAATTTTCCAACTACTGGTACATGATCGCTGTTGCAATCTGCTCCTGACCTTGTTTTAACGGATAGCAAACTATTCCTTAATCTTTTAGGGACTAGAATGTAGTCTTTTTGATTGTATGTATTTCCTCCTGGACTCCTCCATGTCCATAGACGTCTGGGGTGGTATTTAAACCAGGTATTTCCTATAATCATGTCATGTGCTCTGGCCCATTCTATCAAAGTGTCACCTCTGTCGTTCCTATTGCCCAGTCCATATTTTCTTGTTACACCTTTCACATTCCCGCTGCCTACCTTAGCATTGAAATTTCCAAGGAGCACAGTCATCTCGTGTCCTTTGCACTGATCAATTGATCTAGGTCTTCTTCTGAACTGTCTGTAGTTGGGGCATATATCTGTAAAATGTTGATGTCTACAGGTCGTCCATTTAATTTCACCAAGAGGACTCTGTCTGAAACTGTCCAGTATCCCTTCAACATCTTTGATCTCTCTGAATCTAGTATTATTCCTACTTCTCTATCGTGCGTGTTCTCTCCAGAGTAAATGATTCTATAGCTGTCTGATTGTAGCTCTCCAGCACCCACCCATCGCATCTCACTTACCCCTAAAATGTCAATTCGCATTCTTTCCATGTCCTTCTTTATGTTTTCGAGCTTTCCTGCTTGGGCCATTGTTCTTACATTCCAAGTTGCCACATTAAGTTGGTGATTTGTTTTGATGCATAACATTTCTTGGGAAAATAATGTGGTGGTTTTCCCTTGCCTTCCACATCCACATGAGGAGCTATTCTCCATATTAGACAACCATTTGCGGTTGTTAGGACAAGTGAGTGCCCCTCTCCGATCAACAGCAGAGGTTTCCACTTATACCGGTGGATACTCGGTGATATGACTTATATGACAATATAACAGGAGAACACTGTGTTGTTGTGTCGCTCGAACTGATAACAGTGTTCATCTCTCAAGAAACCACGCTGACCCGATGTATTCTATGCTTTCAACTGAAACATTACATAAAAGTTGGACGAAATAATTATCCTTTCTTCCGAATAACACATCAAATCCACTGGAAATTCAAGAAACGAAGCACAATCCAGCACAAGCTAACGACAACACGTCTTGTCGCCGCCATATTGCTTACCTAATTTTTTTTTATTTGAGCGTACGCTCAAATACAAACTATAACTTTAATCTTAGTATTTGAGCGTACACTAAGTTTAATGTTATAGTTTGTATTTGAGTGTACACTAAGATTAATGTTATAGTTTGTATTTAATAAGTGTACACTAAGATTAAAGTTATAATTTGTATTTGAGTGTACACTAAGATTAATGTTATAGTTTGTATTTGAGTGTACACTAAGATTAATGTTATAGTTTGTATTTAATAGTACACTAAGATTAAAGTTGTAGTTTGTATTTAAGTGTACACTAAGATTAAAGTTATAGTTTGTATTTAAGTGTACACTAAGATTAATGTTATAGTTTGTATTTAAGTGTACACTAAGATTAATGTTATAGTTTGTATTTAAGTGTACACTAAGATTAATGTTATAGTTTGTATTTAAGTGTACACTAAGATTAAAGTTGTAGTTTGTATTTAAGTGTACACTAAGATTAATGTTGTAGTTTGTTCCAAAATTCACGAACATCTTTCATTATCAAATAGCTCGTCCTGAGCAGAATTTTGCCACCCCAACAGTTTTCCTGAATTTCTCTCTCTCTTTCTCATAGGCCAGATGTCCTGCCTTTGCAATCGTCATGTTCAAACCATCAGTTACATCCTGAATCCATCTTCTTCGTGGTCTTCCTCTTCTTCTCTTTGCCGGTATGCCTCCTTCCATGATGGTCTTCTCCAGCGCTTCATGTCTTTTTATATGTCCAATTTTATTTCAATTTTCTCTTTCTTATTTGTAGTATCAGCAAGTTTTCTTTGATTTTGAGTTCTTTCTGTATAGATCAATTTGTTCTTCTCTGTCCATGATATACGGAGGACTCTTCTGTAACACTTATATTCGTGAACATCTTTACCGACCGATATCAAATCATCCACTCTGACAGAAATTCTTGACTTTTACATTTTTGATATAGATAACAGTAGCGATCTTTCAAAAGTAGTTTTTGCCCACCCAAAACCTTTAGGGCTGTAAGATTTTCATTATATGTTATTACTAAAATAACAGCGATGTTGATTTGGTATACCTGTAGAGGGTTAGTAGTGTGATTGTCAAATTTGTCAATAATTAACCATTTCGTGTTCCACATGCATTTAAGTGCTCGTCAAAATCGGAATCCGTGGAATTAATCAGTTCCCAATGTATCCTAGCGACTGTCATTGGCGTTTGTACGCAACATTTATTTTCATTGATAGAAGTGGAAGGTATCATTTGTTCACCTTGTCACATTGCTTTTTATAATATGTAATAGGGATACTCCTTTGCAAACATTCGCCACCATTTTGTGTATTACTGTAAATCCTAAACTTTGGTTATCATTTTGTTGTGCTAATGCAAAATTATATAAAAAAAAACGTTCTGTGCACCAACTAAGCTACTCTACCAATTAGTTAAACATGTATTCGTAAGGTCGTGAGGTATATAAGACTGCCTGTAAAAAATTACTTTTATCCATCTGGTAGATTTCGTACAAATTAAACTGTTCATCAATTTTGGAACATCACGAATTTTGGAACATCACGAATTTTAGAACATCACGAATTTTAGAACATCACGAAGTTTGGAACGAACTATAGTAATATACACACGTTGACTCATTCCCTCCGTAATTTAGTTTACATTCGGACGCTTTTACTTCGCAATGTATACTAAATTAGACAATGAACTAGCTTTGAGTCACATTACACAATTATATAAGCCAATATATCGGCTCTACGTGCGGACAGGTTAATGTTATGTTTAGTAAACATAGAGGACGCTGAAGCTCAAGAACACAATGAGTTAAGTCAGGAATAAATAGTGTCCAACAATAAATAACACATACGGCTTTGATGTGTCAACTAACAGAATTATGTAATGTCCAGCACACACAAGTACACACCACTACAGATAATCAAAACTCCAGATACAACTTGCGACGAGTTATTCACTCCTTGTGAAAGTTAGAAGCTACTACTGCCTGGTGATTTGCTTTGTGATCAAGCAAACGCGAGATGTTCCCTACAGTTTGATCATGCGCATTGAATGATTTCCAATTTTCAGTTACGCGAAGAAGGTTCATCGAGCGAGATAGGACACACGCGTTTCTAGCCTTTATTTATCTATATTCTGCGCCAGCTGATCAGAGCTGGTGAGTAGTTGATTCTGAGTGTGTGTATGCATGGGCTGCTCACTGTTAAAAAGAATGGGTGAGGTAGAATCGCGTAAACAAATGATCATATATTGTCACTTGACGTTATTGGTCTTGACTTGACTTACTCCGCTCATTATGGAGCATAGGGTCTCAACAATTGTTCGCCACTTTTGTCGGTCTCAACAGTTGTTCGCCACTTTTCTCGGTCTCTAGCTGTTCTCTTTATGGTCTCATATGACAGTCGAGCACTCCTCAAGAAGACTTCGTCTCCAGTTCTGTTTAGGTCGGCCTCTTCTTCTTGGTTTCTGTAACTACTTCTTTTTAAAATGGATGAGTAGTTAGTCCTTTGGTCAACCCCAACCGGGAGGATCAGGCGGTGCAATGTAGTCTGTCCGCTCTACTTTGACCTGTCCGGCTGGTAGCCCTACCGGCATACCTCTACGGGTCATTGAGTAGCAGAGCCCCCACCCCCACTACAAGGTAAATGACCTCATGGTGGGGGTACGTTATTTCTATGTTGCTTTAATTACTTTTTGGTCTACATTTTTCTTCTTTTAGTTGTCATACAGTTACGGTTGTTACACAGTGTCGTCCTACAGTTACCGGGGTTTTTACACAGTGTCGTCATACAGTTACCGGGTTGTTACACAGTGCCGTCATACAGTTACCGGGTTGTTACACAGTGTCGTCATACAGTTACCGGGTTGTTACACAGTGCCGTCATACAGTTACCGGGTTGTTACACAGTGTCGTCACAGTTACCGGGTTGTTACACAGTGTCGTCATACAGTTACCGGGTTGTTACACAGTGTCGTCATACAGTTACCGGGTTGTTACACAGTGTCGTCATACAGTTACCGGGTTGTTACACAGTGTCGTCATACAGTTACCGGGTTGTTACACAGTGTCGTCATACAGTTACCGGGTTGTTACACAGTGCCGTCATACAGTTACCGGGTTGTTACACAGTGTCGTCACAGTTACCGGGTTGTTACACAGTGCCGTCACACAGTTACCGGGTTGTTACACAGTGTCGTCACACAGTTACCGGGTTATTACCTAGTGGCGTGGATTTATGTTTTTGTCTTGTTATGCTCTAGTGGCTTGGGCGATGATTACATTTGCTTTTTGACAGGATTCTGCTATTCCATCTAAACATCTTTTCGTGGTCTTCCTATCGCCTTCTTTCCTGATGTTCTATTGTAGAAGACTGTATACTGTGGGATTTGGTTGCATCCTTTTTAAGCGGACAAACCACTTCATTCTTTGTTTCTCAATGTAATTCAAGCAAGGTTCTGTGATAACTTTCTTTCTTATGTTGATGTTGGTGACTTTGTTTCTCAATGTAATTCAAGCAAGGTTCTGTGATAACTTTCTTTCGTATGTTGATGTTGGTGACTTTGTTTCTCAATGTAATTCAAACAAGGTTCTGTGATAACTTTCTTTCTTATGTTGATGTTGGTGACTTTGTTTCTCAATGTAATTCAAGCAAGGTTCTGTGATAACTTTCTTTCGTATGTTGATGTTGGTGACTTTGTTTCTCAATGTAATTCAAGCAAGGTTCTGTGATAACTTTCTTTCGTATGTTGATGTTGGTGACTTTGTTTCTCAATGTAATTCAAACAAGGTTCTGTGATAACTTTCTTTCTTATGTTGATGTTAGTGACTTTGTTTCTCAATGTAATTCAAACAAGGTTCTGTGATAACTTTCTTTCTTATGTTGATGTTGGACTTTGTTTCTCAATGTAATTCAAGCAAGGTTCTGTGATAACTTTCTTTCTTATGTTGATGTTGGTGACTTTGTTTCTCAATGTAATTCAAGCAAGGTTCTGTGATAACTTTCTTTCTTATGTTAATGTTGGTCACGTTGTTTCTCAATGTAATTCAAGCAAGGTTCTGTGATAACTTTCTTTCTTATGTTGATGTTGGTCACGTTGTTTCTCAATGTAATTCAAGCAAGGTTCTGTGATAACTTTCTTTCGTATGTTGATGTTGGTGACTATCTTCTCGTCTGTTGTTGTTAACTTTTCGTTAGCATCGCATTTCACATGTAGTTATTGTTCGACTTTGCTTTGCTCATTTTCCATGTTTGCTTCTCGTAACACAAAGTAGTTATGAAAATGCTGTTGATCATCTGTTGTTAGCTGTCAGTGAGATATTTGGGTGCCTTAACAATGGGGCTAGCTGGTAGGTTACAGCATTTGCTATTTTTGCACTCTATCCTTTATCTGTCTATCTAGTCTTCCACCTTCTGTGAACATACTTCCTAAGTTTTTGAATACTTGCTCTTCGTTGATTTTAGTGCCATTTACATGGATGTTTCGTTTATTATGTTTTCTTCCTATATTCGTTATTTTAGTTTTAGTGTTATTGATTTTATGTCATCATCATCAAGTAGATTGTCCTTCCGGAACTTGGCTTCCATGACAGCAGTCTTGAAAACCTCTATTCTGTGCAAGCTGACCGGCGTCAGCAGCAGTCATTCTCAGATCGTCAATGTGGTCAAAGGTGCATGGGGACAACGCCGCGCAAGGATTAGTAAGCGGACACTAATCAATATCCTACCTCACCTCCTCGTGGTGACCCTGGTAACAGACACTGGTTTCGGTCTGGCTAAGCTGGTAGGGATCGAGGAGGCTACAGGTAATGGTAGTAGTACAAGCAGGAAAAGCAATGCAGGTACAAAAATTCCTGAACAAAATGCAATCATCTCCTGACTGATGTCCGATGAAAAATTCCTCAAATGTTTGCACAAACGTAAGAAAACAGCAGTGCACGAGTCGTCAGCGAATGAGTGCTAACTCCCCGAGTAAATGACCAACCAAATTGCTACCTACGTGGCAAGAGTCCATAAGCACGAAGTGAAACAAGTCAACAGTCGCACCACAATTATCAGCTTCCCGGTCGATGGGGATGGCCGTACCAATGAGCATGAAAGGATGAGATGTGCATCAAGAGCAGAGACGTGGGCCCACATTGACGAAACTCGGATACCTGAGCCCGAGTCGAGAGCTGCATGTCATGACAGTCTCGATGCACGGTAAATGTGAGCACGGGGAGAAACACGATAAACACCATGGGGCAGTTACCAAAGTTAAGCGAACACTGTAACGCATCGTAACGACACATGGGAAGATTGAGGTAAACTCCGTACAAGAGACCAATTGCAGAGAAACCTATTGGGTAAAGTTGGCGAGCGCAAATCATAAAGTTGCGTTATAGCGCCTTACGAAACTGCCCTCCCTGGGACAACCAGGCACGGTACTGTTGCATTAATAACTATCTTCCCTGGAAGAACTGAGGTAGGTGATGTTGGCGAACGTAAACTTGCAGTTGCGTTGCTAGCGCCGATTGAAACAACTGTCTAGAATATCTGTGCGCATCCACAGTCCATTTTTTCCGGGGACAGAGAAATGCAAAGAAAACCCTTTGCAAATTCCCAAAGTGCCGACACGCACCCCGAAACGGCTGAGAATACTCCTACTCAGGAACAAACTCACCATGGATAGAAAAGTAAGGCCGATAATGTAAAGGCTTGATTGGTACAAACGCAAACATTGGCTAAGGGCAATACTTTTCGGACGCCGATCATCCTACACAGAGTAAGCTGACGTCCAATCACCATGGCTCAGATCGTATACAGTCTAAGCATACCGCCAACATATGATCGTTTGTTTGACAAAACACATGCGTTTCCAATGACCGAGAATGTTCCTAATCTGGAAATACCTCATATAGTCAGAAAGAGCTCATATTGTAGACATACTCTTTGGCGAAGATCATAAAGCCCAAATATACGTTGAAAAATGATTGTAAAAGAGCAATAAATACAAGAAAGGTGACAGTTCCTGTGACTAGCCCTAGAAGGGTTGAGAATGTTTCTAAAGTGGAGCGACCTCACCCAGTCAGCGTAGAGTAGCTAATGTTCTTTGGCGTAGATCCAGGCCTAAATTTACGGCACTAAAAGATCATTAAAGAGTGTTGATCATACGATGCGTACGGAACGAGCTCACCAAAGGCAGGAAATCCGATAGAGAAGTCGCATTTCACTAACCAACTCTGTCCGAAAAAAAGTTAAAAGGACAACAGGTCTCCTGCAACGATCACACTTGAAGGATCTAAGCTTCAAGCACCTCTGAAGTCGGCGAGGCTGTCCATATTGGTTGAGGACACCCGTAAAAGAGAATATAGGTCTCACGCAAAAATCAGTCAGAAGCGCAATACCAGGCGTCATAACCTTCCACCTGAATTAACAGCGGGCGTACGAGAGAAGAAGCGCAATACCAGGCGTCATGACCTTCCGCCTGAATTAAAAGCGGGCGTACTAGAGAAGAAGCGCAATACCAGGCGTCATGACCTTCCTCCTGAATTAAAAGCGGTCGTACGAGAGAAAACAAGAAGAAGATCGTCAATGACATCTTGTACCCATCGTCTTTTTGGTCTTCCTCTCATTCTTCTTCCAGGCACCATTCCCTTTAAAAGTATCCTCTCTAGGCACTCATGTCGTTTGATGTGTACGAAATATTAACATTTCCTTGATGTTATGCTCTTAAATAACAACTCTCTTTAATATCAAGCTGTTGCAGAACAGAGGCATTTGTTCTTTTTCTCTGTCCATGTCATGATATATAATATTATGGAACGAATTCAGGGGAAGTTATGAAGTCAGAGAAATGTCTGGTCAACCACTAGTGAAAAATTAAAAAAGATGCATATCCTTTACATCATAGAGATATGTTGGGCACACCTTGAGGAGATATGATCAACGAATATCAAAGCAGGCATTGAAGTGGGATGCAAAGGGTTCAAGAAAGAGAGATCGACCTAGAGAGACCCTGAAACGAACTTTGCTGAGAGAGGCAGGAAATATCGGTCTCAGTTCCATGGAGGAGATTGAGCGAGTTGCCCAGGATAGAGCGGTATGGAGAAATTACTTGCAGGCCCTGTGTAACGTTACGAGAGGAATTATTATTATTATATTCTTTACAGGACGTAGCCATCAACCACAGTAAACGAGTCGCTGATTTTCTAGGTACCACTTATACGTTCAGTAGTTTGCCATTGCTTTCTGAATGTTGAGGTCTATTTTTACCTTTTCTAAAAATCCCACGGAAACGAATTTGCTTCCAAACCTGCTCACCGTGGGGTCTGAACCAGGCACGCTTGGGTTTGTGAACTAGCTCACTACCGCTTGAGCTACAGACGCTCACTAACCAATCACTAGTAACAACTGTTATAAGAAGGAGAAGATGGTGATATGTTGGACACACACTTGAGAAGAAATGATCAAAGAATATAGAAGCAGGCATTGAAGTGGGATACAAAGGGTTCAGGAAACCATATTTCTTTGTCCCTGTATTTTCATGCGCTTATGGCACCGTTCGTGTTACTTAAGGAACATTGACTAATTTACTGAGCCATTTTTGATTTCATCATGAGACAATAGAGACTTGAACATACATAGCAGAGACCGGACAAGTGGAGAACAACTGTTGTTGTCCTATGCTTCCGGGGAGCGGATATGAATAAAGAAAGAAGAAATATACTAAAGTTTCAATGCGTGGGACTATGTTCTTGACAAAATGGCTTCTAAACATTTTTTAAATGATGTCCATCGTGGAAAGAAGAGAGCGCCCGATATTACCGTCGCAATTGGAGGTCAAGCTCGTTTGAGATCTTGGGAGAGCATGAGGCGGAACATTTCTTGATTGATAAATTGATTGATTGATTGATTGGACCATTATCATTTCATTTCAGTGATTAACCATGTGTGTTCCGATCTCTTTCTTACACAGGAAGATCTCAGTTGTAGTTCATGAATTCCAACAGTCGGACTACACATTACAATATCAAAGCCAGTAACAGACAGCTAGTTAAGTCTAGCTCGACATACGGTAGAGTACCTGATCTAGTTTGTTGTCACATCATGATTACTTTCATTAACATTCCTTTCGTCACAGATCGTTTTGCAATATTTGTGTTCAATCAATATCCCAGTCTTATCAATCATCTCCGGCTAAAATATTCCAAAATGGTGACCTTTGGATAAATGTACCTTGCAGCGTTATTCTTCTACGTCGTCATACTTCGGTCAGTCGGTAACCTGTAGCAATAGTAAGTTGATGTCAGTCAACAAGCTGTAGCAATAGTAAGTTGATCGATTTGATTGATAGGGCTGTTCATTATTGCTTCGGGGAATAATCTTGCATACTCCTATCTCTTTACTAGACAGAAAGATCTCAGAGGCACTGCATGAGCTATGTAGCTCCCAGCGACAGTCCCCAGTGTCATTGTTCAGATGGTAACAACAAAAACTATTTGGTAAAAATCGTTAATGGGTTTTGCCCGTGCCTCGACCGTTGTAACTTACTTTTATCGAATGTTAGATGCCAAAAGTTATATTACGTGCTCAATTTGAATACTTTACCAACGCTTCATCGTTCGTCTCCGATAGGACTAGGAACTCGATCTCATCGACATTAAGATTAGAAAACTCTGGAGAAAAAAGTCGATCGCTCCATGCAGGAACGAACCGATTCCCTTTCTAACGAGAGTAGCATACCTTACCTCCACGCAACAGAGACACCAAAATGTCAATAGTAATTGTATGATCGTTTTGTTCACATGAAGTTTCTCAACAATTAAAAGTCGCTTCATTTCAGTATATCATTTCTGTTTTCTGTCTTCCGTGTAGTGCAGGTTTTTCCCTGCCATCCATGTAGTGCAGGTTTTCCTGCCGTCCATGGTACATGTGGTTTTCCTGCCATCCATGTAGTGCAGGTTTTCCTGCCGTCCAGGTAGTACAGGTTTTCCCTGCCATCCATGTAGTACAGGTTTTCTCTGCCATCCATGGTACAGGTTTTTCCTGCCATCCATGTAGTAAAGGTTTTTCCCTGCCATCCATGTAGTACAAGTTTTTCCCTACCATCCATGTAGTACAGGTTTTTCCTGCCATCCACGTAGTAAGGCGTTTCCTGCCATCCATGTAGTACAGGTTTTACCCTGCCATCCATGTAGTACAGGTTTTTTCTCTGCTATCTATGTAGTAGAGGTTTTTCTCTGCCATCCATGTAGTACAGGTTTTTCTCTGTCATCCATGTGTACAGGTTTTTCCTCTCATCGATGTAGTACCAGTTTTTCCCTGCCATCCATGTAGTACAGGTTTTTCTCTGCCATCCATGTAGTACAGGTTTTTTCTCTGCCATCCATGTAGTACAGGTTTTTCCCTGCCGTCCATTTAGTACAGGTTTTTTCCTGCCGTCCACGTAGTACAGGTTTTTTTCTTGTGTGCATGTAGTACAGGTTTTTACCTGTCATCTATGTAGTACAGGTTTTTTTCTTGCCGTCCATGTAGTACAGGTTTTTCCCTGCCATCCATGTAGTACAGGTTTTTTTCTTGTGTGCATGTAGTACTGGTTTTTCCCTGCCATCCATGTAGTACAGGTTTTCCCTGCCATCCATGTAGTACAGGTTTATCCTTCCATCCATGTAATACAGGTTGTTCCTACCATCCATGTAGTACAGATTATTCCTGCCATCCCTGTAGTATAGGTTTTCCCTGTCATCCATGTAGTACAGGTTTTTCCCTGCCATCCATGTAGTACAGGTTTTCCCTGCCATCCATGTAGTACAGGTTTTTTCTCTGCTATCCATGTAGTACAGGTTTTCTCTGCCATCCATGTAGTAAAGGTTTTCTCTGCCATCCATGTAGTAAAGTTTTCTCTCATCCATGTAGTACAGGTTTTTCCCTGCCATCCATGTAGTACATGTTTTTCTCTGCCATCCATGTAATACAGGTTTTTCCCTGCCATCCATGTAGTACATGTTTTTTTCTTGCCGTCCATGTAGTACAGGTTTTACTCTGCATCCATGTAGTACAGGTTTTTCTCTGCCATCCATGTAGTACAGGTTTTCTCTGCCATCCATGTAGTGCAGGTTTTCCCTGCCGTCCAGGTAGTACAGGTTTTTCCCTGTCATCCATGTAGTACAGGTTTTTCTCTGCCATCCATGTAGTACAAGTTTTTCCCTGCCATCCATGTAGTACAGGTTTTTCCTGCCATCCACGTAGTAAAGGCGTTTCCCTGCCATCCATGTAGTACAGGTTTTACCCTGCCATCCATGTAGTACAGGTTTTTTCTCTGCTATCTATGTAGTAGAGGTTTTTCTCTGCCATCCATGTAGTACAGGTTTTTCTCTGTCATCCATGTAGTACAGGTTTTTCCCTCTCATCCATGTAGTACCAGTTTTTCCCTGCCATCCATGTAGTACGGTTTTTCTCTGCCATCCATGTAGTACAGATTTTTTCTCTGCCATCCATGTAGTACAGGTTTTTCCCTACCGTCCATTTAGTACAGGTTTTTTCCTGCCGTCCACGTAGTACAGGTTTTTTTCTTGTGTGCATGTAGTACAGGTTTTTACCTGTCATCTATGTAGTACAGGTTTTTCTTGCCGTCCATGTAGTACAGGTTTTCCCTGCCATCCATGTAGTACAGGTTTTTTCTGTGTGCATGTAGTACAGGTTTTTCCCTGCCATCCATGTAGTACAGGTTTTCCCTGCCATCCATGTAGTACAGGTTTATCCCTTCCATCCATGTAATACAGGTTGTTCCCTACCATCCATGTAGTACAGATTATTCCCTGCCATCCCTGTAGTATAGGTTTTCCCTGTCATCCATGTAGTACAGGTTTTTCCCTGCCATCCATGTAGTACAGGTTTTCCCTGCCATCCATGTAGTACAGGTTTTTTCTCTGCTATCCATGTAGTACAGGTTTTTCTCTGCCATCCATGTAGTAAAGGTTTTTCTCTGCCATCCATGTAGTAAAAGTTTTTCTCTGCCATCCATGTAGTACAGGTTTTTCCCTGCCATCCATGTAGTACATGTTTTTCTCTGCCATCCATGTAATACAGGTTTTTCCTGCCATCCATGTAGTACAGGTTTTTTTGCCGTCCATGGTAGTACAGGTTTACTCTGCATCCATGTAGTACAGGTTTTTTCTCTGCCATCCATGTAGTACAGGTTTTTTCTCTGCCATCCATGTAGTACAGGTTTTTCCCTGCCATCCATGTAGTACAGGTTTTTCCCTCTCATCCATGTAGTACCAGTTTTTCCCTGCCATCCATGTAGTACCGGTTTTTCCCTGCCATCCATGTAGTACAGGTTTTTCCCTGATGTCCATTTAGTACAGGTTTTCCCTGCCATCCATGTAGTACAGGTTTTTCCCTGATGTCCATTTAGTACAGGTTTTCCCTGCCATCCATGTAGTACAGGTTTTCCCTGCCATCCATGTAGTACAGGTTTTACCGCCATCTATGTAGTACAGGTTTTTTCCTGCCATCCATGTAGTACAGGTGTTTCTCTGTCATCCATGTAGTACAGGTTCTTTCTCTGCTATCCATGTAGTACAGGTTTTTCTCTGCCATCCATGTAGTACAGGTTTTTTCTCTGCCATCCATGTAGTACAGGTTTTTCTCTGCCATCCATGTAGTACAGGTGTTTCCCTGCCATCCATGTAGTACAGATTTTTCCCTGCCATCCATGTAGTACAGGTTTTTTTCCTGCCATCCATGTAGTACAGGTTTTTCCCTGTCATCCATGTAGTACAGGTTTTTACCTGTCATCTATGTAGTACAGGTTTTTTTCTTGCCGTCCATGTAGTACAGGTTTTTCCCTGCCATCCATGTAGTACAGGTTTTTTTCTTGTGTGCATGTAGTACAGGTTTTTCCCTGCCATCCATGTAGTACAGGTTTTTCCCTGCCATCCATGTAGTACAGGTTTTTCTCTGCCATCCATGTAGTACAGGTTTTTCTCTGCCATCCATGTAGTACAGGTTTTTCCTGCCGTCCATTTAGACAGGTTTTTCCTGCCGTCCACGAAGTACAGGTTTTTTTCTTGTGTGCATGTAGTACAGGTTTTTACCTGTCATCTATGTAGTACAGGTTTTTTTCTTGCCGTCCATGTAGTACAGGTTTTTCCCTGCCATCCATGTAGTACAGGTTTTCCCTGCCATCCATGTAGTACAGGTTTATCCCTTCCATCCATGTAATACAGGTTGTTCCCTACCATCCATGTAGTACAGATTATTCCCTGCCATCCCTGTAGTACAGGTTTTTCCCTGTCATCCATGTAGTACAGGTTTTTTCTGCCATCCATGTAGTACAGGTTTTCCCTGCCATCCATGTAGTACAGGTTTTTTCTCTGCTATCCATGTAGTACAGGTTTTTCTCTGCCATCCATGTAGTACAGGTTTTTCTCTGCCATCCATGTAGTACAGGTTTTTCCCTGCCATCCATGTAGTACATGTTTTTCTCTGCCATCCATGTAATACAGGTTTTTCCCTGCCATCCATGTAGTACAGGTTTTTTTCTTGCCGTCCATGTAGTACAGGTTTTACTCTGCCATCCATGTAGTACAGGTTTTTTTCTCTGCCATCCATGTAGTACAGGTTTTTCTCTGCCATCCATGTAGTACAGGTTTTTCCCTGCCATCCATGTAGTACAGGTTTTTCCCTCTCATCCATGTAGTACAGGTTTTTCCCTGCCATCCATGTAGTACCGGTTTTTCCCTGCCATCCATGTAGTACAGGTTTTTCCCTGATGTCCATTTAGTACAGGTTTTCCTGCCATCCATGTAGTACAGGTTTTCCCTGATGTCCATTTAGTACAGGTTTTCCTGCCATCCATGTAGTACAGGTTTTTCCCTGCCATCCATGTAGTACAGGTTTTTACCTGCCATCTATGTAGTACAGGTTTTTTCCTGCCATCCATGTAGTACATGTGTTTCTCTGTCATCCATGTAGTACAGGTTCTTTCTCTGCTATCCATGTAGTACAGGTTTTTCTCTGCCATCCATGTAGTACAGGTTTTTTCTCTGCCATCCATGTAGTACAGGTTTTTCTCTGCCATCCATGTAGTACAGGTGTTTCCCTGCCATCCATGTAGTACAGATTTTTCCCTGCCATCCATGTAGTACAGGTTTTTTTCCTGCCATCCATGTAGTACAGGTTTTTCCCTGCCATCCATGTAGTACAGGTTTTCCCTGCCATCCATGTAGTACAGGTTTTTCCCTGCCATACATGTAGTACAGGTTTTTCCCTGCCATCCATGTAATACAGATTTTTCCCTGCCATCCATGTAGTACAGGTTTTTTCCTGCCATCCATGTGGTACCGGTTTTTCCCTGCCATCCATATAGTACAGGTTTTTCCCTGCCATCCATGTAGTACAGGTTTTTCTCTGCCATACATGTAGTACAGGTTTTTCCCTGCCATCCATGTAATACATATTTTTCCCTGCCGTCCATGTAGTATAGGTTTTTCCTGCCATCCATGTAGAACAGGTTTTTCCTGCCATCGATGTAGTACAGGTTTTCCTGCCATCCATGTAGTACAGGTTTTCCTGCCATCCATATAGTACAGGTTTTTCTCTGCCATCCATGTAGTACAGGTTTTTTCTCTGCCATCCATGTAGTACAGGTGTTTCTCTGCCATCCATGTAGTACAGGTTTTTTTCTGCCATCCATGTAGTACAGGTTTTTCCCTGCCATCCATGTAGTACAGGTTTTTTTCCTGCCATCCATGTAGTACAGGTTTTTCCCTGCCATCCATGTAATACAGATTTTTCCCTGCCATCCATGAGTACAGGTTTTTTCCTGCCATCCATGTGGTACCGTTTTCCTGCCATCCATATAGTACAGGTTTTTCCCTGCCATCCATGTAGTACAGGTTTTTCTCTGCCATACATGTAGTACAGGTTTTCCCTGCCATCCATGTAATACATATTTTCCCTGCCGTCCATGTAGTATAGGTTTTTCCTGCCATCCATGTAGAACAGGTTTTTCCTGCCATCGATGTAGTGCAGGTTTTCCTGCCATCCATGTAGTACAGGTTTTTCCCTGCCATCCATATAGTACAGGTTTTTTCTCTGCCATCCATGTAGTACAGGTTTTTCTCTGCCATCCATGTAGTACAGGTGTTTCTCTGCCATCCATGTAGTACAGGTTTTTTTCTGCCATCCATGTAGTACAGGTTTTTCCCTGCCATCCATGTAGTACATTTTTTTCCCTGCTATCCATGTAGTACAGGTTTGTCCTGCCATCCATGTAGTACAGGTTTTCCCTGCCATCCATGTAGTACAGGTTTTTCTCTGCCATCCATGTAGTACAGGTGTTTCTCTGCCATCCATGTAGTACAGGTGTTTCTCTGCCATCCATGTGGTTACCAGAGGAATCACTTGGAAGTAAATGCAACCGATGTGATGTTAAAATATTGTCCATCTCGTGCTGTTGGTTCAGTAAACTCACACCTGATATCGTCCATCTAGTGCTTTTGGATACAGTAAACTACACGCCTGATATCTTATTCCCTTAAATACCTCATGGAATATCAACGACATGGTTCGGACATGGTTATCACATGGTTCGGACATGGTTACCACATGGTTCAGACATGGTTACCACATGGTTCGGACATGGTTACCACATGGTTCGGACATGGTTACCACATGGTTTGGACATGGTTACCACATGGTTCGGGCATGGTTACCACATGGTTCGGACATGGTTATCACATGGTTCGGACATGGTTACCACATGGTTCGGACATGGTTACCACATGGTTCGGACATGGTTACCACTGGTTCGGACATAGTTACCACATGGTTTGGACATGGATTACCACATGGTTCAGAACATGGTTACACATGGTTCGGACATGGTTACCACATGGTTCGGACATGGTTACCACATGGTTCGGACATGGTTACCACATGGTTTGGACATGGTTACCACATGGTTCGGACATGGTTACCACATGGTTCGGACATGGTTACCACATGTTTCGGACATGGTTACCACATGGTTCAGACATGGTTACCACATGGTTCGGACATGGTTACCACACGGTTCGGACATGGTTACCACATGGTTCGGACATGGTTACCACATGGTTCGGACATGGTTACCACATGGTTACCACATGTTTCGGACATGGTTACCACATGGTTCGGACATGGTTACTACAAGACAGTCTTCCACAAAGAGCCCTAGCACTTAGATAACAAAGGCGCCCGCCTGCCCAGCGTGTTTGTAGCCCGTTGGACGACGGGTGACAAGCCCCCTGTGAGTGCCGTTCAATTCCGCGGCTGGCAGAAAAGCCACAGGTTCTCCAGATTTACGGTGTTCGTGGCACCGAACCGAAGGGTTACAATGTCCACGGCACCGAACCGAAGTGCTACAATGTCCACGGCACCGAGCCGAAGAGCTGAAAGCTCAAGTGCTTCTGGATCCCCAAAAAAGATGCAAGGCAACACACACCCAAAGAATGACCGTACAGACAACGGTTTCTCTACTTTTCTTATTTTTACTTCATTTATTGGACTTTGACGAAGTGAGAAAGTGAATGAAAGATTGTTTTGCTCCTGTAGAGTGTTTTTTAATGGCACAGTTAACGTGGTTTTTATTTTTCGTTTGGTTTTTTCGATCCAGAAGTAGCTGAGCTTTCAGCTCTTCGGCTCGGTGCCATGGACATCGTAAATCTGAAGAATCTGTGACTTTTCTGCCAGCCCGCGGAATTGACCAGCACTCACAGGGGGCTTGTCATTCGTCATCGAACGCGCTACGAACACGCTGGTAAGGTGGGCAAGTTAATGTATTAAGACTTATTTCAAACACATGAACTTGATCTATTCTGTGTCGTCTGTGTGTGTGTGTGTGTGTGTGTGTGCAGCAATAAAATGTGAGAAGTGCTGGTGATAGACCATTAATTTATATGAGTAATGCTACTCACGCCGAGCAGTCTCTGTAGTCTGTGCACATTTAATAAACAATACAACGCCATCTGCCACTATAATTAAATACAATAATACAAACTGCATTGGAACAATATGGAAGTCCAATTCACTCAGCAAGCACTTAAAATTAAAGATCTTTAACTCTTGTGTGATTCCAGTACTTATGGATGCGAGAGTTGGAAAGCAACAAAAGTTCTAGAAAGAAAATTAGATAATTTTGAGAATAAATGTCTTAGAAGAATACTGAACCTCAAATGGTCAGATTTCAGACCCAATACACAATAAGACAAGAGACCAAGCAAGAAAATGTATCAAATTTTATAAGAAAGCGCCGCTGGAACTACATCGGCCACACACTTAGAATGGATGAGAGAAGACTCTCTACAATCCCTCATATGGACACCAGAGGAAAAAGAAAACGAGGAAGACCAAGAGAGACTCTGCGTAGAACCATCACCAGAGAAGGCTCAACGATGGGTCTAGTAAACATTAAAGACCTAAAACAGATAGCAACGAACCGCGAGACATGGAGAGCTATGACCTCTGTCCTATGCGCCGCCCACAGGCCCAAGAGGAAAGACTAACTAACTAATTGGAACCAAAAATAGTGTTTGTCGGACTGCCTGTTATATTAATATCTTACAAGATATTAATCCTATCGGAGACGGACGATAAAACTTAGGTTCCGTGTTCAAGTTGAGACGTAAAAGAATCTTTGCAATTCGAAATCGAGAGGAGTAGGCTGGAAAGTGCTGTCCGGTAAAATGTAATATAAAAAATATAAAAAATAAAATTCCTACAAAATATTTTTGTCATCTTCAAAATTACATCAGGGAGCCTCGCCGATACTATGGAGTTTGTGCACTGCCGCTGCGATCTTCATGTGTAAGAAAGAGAGACATGGTTACTCACCGAAGTGCAATGATGATGGTCCTATCAATCAATCAATCAAACAATTTAAATTAGATCTGATATTGAATACGATGCCAAATTCTAGGTCACGTCAGTCAATATACCTGAACACAGAGTCATAGTTAAATATAGACTGTAATTATCTTAAATGTGCTATCCAACAGATGGAAACACATTGATGTTTTCTATTACTTAGAAAAGTCAACTAAATACTATATTTTCAAACCTACTGTTTTCGAAACAATATGTCCAGCTGCACAGTAAGTGATCAACATGTGGTAATTGCTACAAGTGATTAGAACAGTTTCAACAGAACTGTCTTGTCTAGTTTTGGTTTTCCTGCTTGTTTAACATAATTGTTGCCCTGGTATCGTCTACCACAGAGAGCCACACCGAAAAAATATAACGAGTTCAGAGCGAGAGGAAGACCACGCAAAAGATGGAATGACGGCATCAACAACAGCCTTAAGAAAATGAATAACAGCTTACAAAGTGCATTAGAACAGTCACACAGAAGATCACTCCCTCCCGTCTTCTATAAAGAAGTAAATGGTGGAAGAGAAGAAGAAGAATAACAAAACAACAGTGAAAATAACTGCACACCTGCACTGCTGCACACCTGCACTGCTGCACACCTGCACTGCTGCACACCCATAGCAAAACAAAAAATTGCTATATTTTCTGACCAAACCACATTTTTATTTTCACAAATAATTTCAGTTACAGTTATCTCTGAAAGAAAGATTTCATATTATCTGGCATGATGTAATGATCATAGTTGTTTCCCAACCACAGCGAACGTCTGCCTGTGGGATTTACACATCAATAATAACTTTAATTAACTGTATAATTCGCTCCTGCTTATTTACCGTTTTTTTTCTAAATAACTAGGTCACTGTTTCTTTAATAAACTCTTCGTTAGTGTACTCACCAGGGCGGCTGGTCATTAAAGGCAAATAAGCCGGCCCCAAAAATAACGAGTAACTTTATTATTATTTTAGAAATCATTTGTTCACATTTATTACTTTTAACTTGATACTGATTAGCTTTGAAAGTTGAATATATAATACTAAAATATAAATATTAGATCATAATAATATAACAATCATAATAATATAAAATATAACTATAAAAATATTAAATAAATATGAAATTCAGCGTCTTTCCTCTCAAATGCTTCAAGCATTTCCAGCGCATTTCAAGAGTCGTTAGGAATAAGCTCTATCTAGACCAGTGTTTCAACCCTTTTTTGGCCTTTCCCACAAAAGCCTTTAAAAAATTCGTATTCTACCTTCCTATGTAAATATAAAAAAATTTTTTTTTTCAAAATTGAATTCTTCACTGAAGAAACTTAAATGATAGGTTTTAGGAAAAAATACTAGGAAATTGTTTAGGAAAACAGTCAAAAATTTTAAAAACATATAATGGAGAACTGAAATTCAAGTACGATATCATTTTAATGATATATTTTCATAATATTTAATTACTAGTAACTATTTATTACTTACATTTAGTGAGATCCTTGCGATTGATAGAGCTAAGAGATTTTATGTTAGGTTCCATTTAGTTAGCTTCAGTCTCAAGTTTCCTGAGGAATGGCAAGGGTCTTTCAGCTCTATGGCGATAGAAGATGATCTTTTATGATAAAATAGGATTGTACAAGAAGAGTCACAGACTAGACTATAACACAAATAAAATAGTATGTATTTAATAGACAATATTTTATGTTGCATTATAAGCCCTTTATTGCATGCCCTCTCCCAAAAAATCTATGATACGCTCGGTTTTGTTCTATGTAGTGTCAATTTTCACCTCAGTTCTTATTTCATGCTATATCAGTTCCTCCGCTCTCTTTCTCATGACTTTCCCCTTTAGAGCAAATCAGTTATGGAACTAAACCACATTCAGCTAAATATGAAGATGGAAAGGTAATAAGTTGTCTTGCACATTTGGTTGAATTTGTTATTTGATTTCTGTTTCCAGGTTGCTCCGTCGCTCTTTCTTATAATTGTTTACCAACTACGTGAGGTGAGTAGTAGGGGGTTCTGTATCCACTACGAGACATTCACGTAGTAAACTCATCAGCAACATATGTGTAGAAAGGGGAACCACCTCTACAATAGACTATCTATAGCATTGGGGACATCTTCCTTATATAAAACATTGCATTGGTCAATTTTTCGCGCCGCACAGGTTATTTATAACTTGAAAGAGTGTTTCTCTTGTCAAAAAATTTTTCAGCAAAATGGCGTGTAGAAAATCTTTCCAGAACGATTAAAACCAACAGAAAAGCTTTGCGTTGTTGTCATAGGGGTTTACGACATATTTAAGATGAGAATGGGGAGATGATGATATATTCATTTGTAATCTGTTCACTCAGATTCTGAAAAGTGTACAGGTGAAGACACTGATGACGAAAATAGGATACTAGAGAATGTGATTTACGTCCAAGCAAGCGTTCTAGAACTGACCCTGTCGCAAGTACTAGTATTGAGCAATATCAAGACTACTAGTACATAGAGCAGTACAAACACAAATTGTTATGATCAAAACATACACATACATATTTTATTTCAAAATAGATATTTCAAACAAATATTCCAAAAATAACAGATTTTTACATTTTTAAATAAGTTAGAAATGCAGAAAAATGCTTTGGGGTGCTCTATGGTTCGACCTATAACCTTGGTAAACAAGGGTTTTTTAAAAGAAATTTTTAAATGACATCATTTTGCATTTCCGGGGTTTCTTCTGATACGTATATTTGAAAATCAGCAAATCACAAATTGACTGCAATCAATTTGTTTCAAATCAGAAAATCTTTTTTTAAACAAATAAGAATTTTCAGATGATCGACAATAACAAATATCAGTACTTTACATTTCTGGGGCCAATGAAATTCTTCAAAATGTTTGTTGCAAAAATATTTCTGTTTTCTTTTTTATTGTTAACTCCTTATCACACCAACAAAAAGTTTGCTTCACCAACTTATCCCCAACAACGTTTGTTTTCACTCAACTTATCACACCCAAAAATTGTTCTCCATTAACTTATCACAACAACAACGTTTGTTTTCCACTCAACTTATCTCACCAACAACGTTTGTTTTCCACTCAACTTGTCCCCCAGCAACGTTTGTTTTCCAAGAGTTTACAATTTCGTTGAGGAATAGTCATACCAATTGAAAGTTACAAAATCAGTTTTGTTACAGAGGGGTTTCCAAGAAAGCTTCTGTTTGCCAACAATGTAGCATTAAATCGCACACAGAGAACGGGCTTTAATATCTTAGAACATATTTGGGGCATCCGACTAATTCGGCCTGACTATCTAGAATGGCCGAAACATACAAACAAAGTACTGTAGTTTTATCAAATACAAAATCAATGACAATACACAGCAACGTCTCGACCAAAAAGGGCCCCTTTTCTAGCAAACGATACAACAGGAGTGAGATTTCAAAGCAACTACGTATAGACTCTGACAAAGATATTACAACGATCAGAAATGCAATGACAAAGGAAAAATTTGATTTTGTGAATAACCTTCATTTTAATTCACTAATTATGCCGCCACCTTTACGGTTCCTCCTGATGGCCACCTTCTGCATCATGCACGGCCCGGCCCTGTCCAACTTTTCTTACAAATTAGCAGGACAAAAATTAATAATCAATTTAAAAGTAATAACAAACGACCTTAAGTCGAGCTGGAGCATTGTAAGCAATGCGATCACTGTGATCCTGTTAGGAATTTCTGTCTAATGGTTAAACCATCGCCCGCGTTCCGAAGGTCGGAGGTTCGAATCGGGCTGCGAGTTCTGTTCACGAGTGATTTATTTCAGAGACCTCTAAGATTATTGCCGGAGCCATGGGTTCGTGCTTTTGCAACACTCTCGGTAGAGGGCGGCCCTTTCTGTGGAGAGGGGTTATGGGGCAACCCGCTGCAATGACGTCACCCTTCGGCTGAGACATTTAGACTGCCTGATTAGTCATAACTGACCGTCGCTCAAAATACTAACCAAACTTCAAGCTTACTAATTATAGCACCCAAGTCAAGATGTTCTACTTGTTCATGTTGGAGTCACAGTTATTTTGAAGGTTTGTAAACTGGTTGTATTTGATTTCACTAACTTGCTTGGTGTTTTCATCATCAAAATCGAACATTTGTTCATGTTCAGTCGCCTACATCAGATGTAGAAGTTGTAAACTGGTTGTCACCTCATCTACATCAGATGTAGTTGTAAACTGCTGTCATGTCACCCTACATGATGGTAGTTGTAAACTGGTTGTCATGTCACCCATCAGATGTAGAAGCAAACTGTTGTCGTCACCACATTAGATGTTATTTGTAAACTGTTGTCAGTGTCACCTACATCAGATGTAGAAGTTGAAACTGGTTGTCATGTCGCCTACATCAGATGTAGAAGGTAAACTGGTTGTCGTCACCTACATCAGATGTAGAAGTTGTAAACTAATTGTCAGTCGCCTACATCGATGGAAGTTGTAAACTGGTTGTCATGTCACCTACATCAGATGGAAGCTGAAACTGGTTGTCATGTCACCTACATCGATGTAGTTGAAACTGGTTGTCAGCGTCGCCTACACAGATGTGAAGCTGTAAACTGTGTCATGTCACCTACATCGATGTTGCAACTGTTGTCGTCGCCATCAGATGTAGAAGGTAAACTGGTTGTCGCGTCACCACACGTGATCAGGAAACGGTTGTCTGTCACCACATCAGATGTAGTTGTAAACTGGTTGTCGGTCGCCTACATCAGATGTAGTTGTAAACTGTGTCGCGTCACCACATCAGATGGTAGTTGTAAACTGGTTGTCGTTGCCTACATCAGATGTAGAAGTGTAAACTGTTGTCATGTCGCCTACATCAGATGGAGTTTAAACTGTTGTCGCGTTGCCTACATCAGATGTAGAAGTTGTAAACTGGTTGTAATCGACGTTGTCGTATCACTGGAAGACATGTAATGCGCACATAAGCTTGCAGCAATCAATAAAAGATAGCAGTCTAAATGAAGACCTCGCCACTGCATTGCCATAACTGGGTAAAATGAGGATTCGACCGTACAGGAGCTTGAGCCACTGATGAATCAATTTTTCTAAAGGTCATATCTCATGTCACTTTTACTTCTACGCTCACGTTCATTAGGATTCAGATTACCAGACTTATCGTTGTTGGGCGGTTGCAGGT
Organism: Arion vulgaris; assembly: GCA_020796225.1. Classification (NCBI taxonomy): domain Eukaryota; kingdom Metazoa; phylum Mollusca; class Gastropoda; order Stylommatophora; family Arionidae; genus Arion; species Arion vulgaris. The sequence goes on from CM036758.1 coordinate 74,785,219, forward strand.
TAGGTTTAAAGTTAGGTTAGGTTTAGGTTAGGGTTAGGTTAGGGCTTTGGTTTGGGTTCAGTTGGCAGGTTAGAGTGTAGGCGGTTGGGTTTGGGGTTGGGGTTTAGGGTTAGGTAGGGTTAGGGTGTAGGGCCAGAGAAGAGTAGGTTAGTAGGTTAGTGAGGTTAGTTGGAGTTAGGTTAGGTTTAAGGCAGTTAGGTAGAAAGGTTAGGTTTGGGTTATGGTTTGTTAGGGTTTTGGGTAGTTGGTTAAGGGTATGCTTGGGTTAGGCAGGCTAGGGTTCCGGGCTTGTCTGGGTGAGCAGGGAATATGATACCATATTTTTACCTTGCTTTATTCTTAGTCCCAAGCTTCAACTAGTATTTTAATGAAACAAAGGGTAACTATATACCTGGTCTGTGGACCTATACATACAGACCAGATATGTTAACAAGGGGGATTTTTCCTTAACTAGAAGTGAAATTTTGCCCTGCCTTTCTTTCTCATGCAGCCAAGTTGAGGTTAATAGTATTCTTTTTTTAGAAACATTTGGGTGATCATCTGGTCACGATTATCAAATTAGACGGGATTTCCAACAATAACCTAGATTTGACCTGAAAATAATTAACAGGACAATGACCAATTTGGAATTAAAGAAAATTGTCAGTTGATAAATAGAATGCATTTTGTAGATTGACACACTTGCACAGACACTTGGCAGAGGGACACTTGGCAAAGATAACTTCACACACACTTGGCAGACACACACACAGAGCCAGAGGAACAGAGAGGTCCACAGACAGACAGTTTGAGGAGAGGATAGTTGGCTAGAACAGGATAACAGACTGTAGAGAGGAGCAGTAACACACAGAGGTAGAGTGGCTGAGAGCCAGAGCAGTAAATTAGAAGTCAACACAAGATACTGTCTGGTCATACAGAAGACGGACAGAGAGCAGTCAAGAGAACTCTGGCATAGACAGAAGCAGAGAACTCTGGCACAGACACTAGCGAAGAATAAGAAAACCAGTAGAGAACTCCAGAAGGTATACGTTAGATACGGTCCAGACTCTGAGACATACTGTCTCTAATGACTTCGACTTTTCATCATCAGCAGTTCTAGAAGACTAGACCTTCAAATGAGAGACATCGCTGAGACCTTTGCATGAGGAACATCGCTGAGACCTTGGAGAACATCGCTGAGACCTTTGTGAGAACATCGCTGAGACCTTTGTGAGAACATCGCTGAGACCTCAGAGAACATCGCGAGACCTTTGTGAGAACATCCGCTGAGACATATTTTCTCCCAAATGACTTTGAAGTCATTATCATCATCAGCAGCTCTAGAAGATGAGACCTTCTGTAGAACATCTGATGAGACATACTGCCTCAATGACTTTGAAGTCTCCATTATCATCATCTTCAGAGACCGTTCAGTACTGGACACATAGACATAGAAGTAGGAATAGATCAAGTTGTGTTTATACTTCCTATGGATATAGCCAGAGTGGAACGTTAGGCAAAGTTATATTAGAGATATATACTTGTTAGAGATATTCTTTAGGTGTTAAAAAAAAGTGTTTACATATATTAATTTATTGTTGGGTTTTATGTCATTTGAAATAATGTATTTTACATGTGATAAAAACATGTATTTGTTTGTTGAGAAATAGTTAAATAAACATATAAATTTGAATATCGACTTGAGTAAGACAGAGAGAGAGCATGTGGATACGAATGACTGAGATATACTAGTGACCAGGACACAGATTTTCTTTCTGACTTTACTGTGCTCGGTGTTGGCGACTACCACACTATCACAGTACCTTTTATGTTCTTGTAGTGATTAGGATATCCGATATTCCCCCATCCAATTTCTTCACCCCCTGGACTGTTTCAGTTCAAAGCTGGCTGCCGTGCCCAGGATATTCACCTTACTGCTACAGTTCAAAGATGGCAGGCCCTGAGGATAGAAGAAGAATAATAGAATATAAAAGAAGAATATATAGGTAGGGATACCTCACTATTACACCTAAGCGAGGACTTTTAGGACAGTGCATCCGCTTTCATCCAAATCTCCTAGTCGCCTCTTTCGACATGCATAAGCTAAGTGGATATTCTTACATCCCAAATTTGGTCCCGGTAGCCACTCAAGAGGGGAAGGTAAAACAATGACAAACCAGCCACAACTAACTATCCAAGCGTTCAGGAAAGCGTATACTTGTCAACACTTTAATATGTCAGAAATGTTAATATTAACAAAAGTTGTTATATACTAACATAATTATGCCTTAACCTGTTCACCCTTCGGGAACCGATATACCGGCAATTGATTCTTTTAATTAGACATTGATGTGAATTAGCAAAGCAACGTCGGCTTTTAATGGTCTGAGCTGCCCATCGTGTTCGTAGCGCGTTGGACGACGGGTGACAAGCTCCATGTGAGTGCGGGTTCAATTCCGCGGGCTGGCAGAAAGCCACAGGTTCCTCCAGATTTACGGTGTTCGTGGCACTGAACCGAAGGGTTACGATATCCATGGCACCGAACCGAAGAGCTGAAAGCTCAGTGCTTCTGGATCAGGGAAAAATGGTCTGGATGGAATGTGGAACTGCAGGTTATATAGTGTTAAGGATGAATTGCGAGTTTTCCTTTCAAATGTTGTATCAATTGAAACATATGTCAGCGAGAGTTGGAAGTTGTCTAAAGATATAGAACGCAAGTTGAATGCATTTGAAAATAGATATCTGCTAAAAGTAATGAACAGGGAGTGGAGTGAGTTCAGGAGAGATCAGAGAAATGTCTGGTCAACCACTGGTGATAACTGTTGTAAGAAGGAGAGGATGGAGATGTGTTGGACACACCTTGGGAAGAGGTGATCAAAGAATATCAAAACAGGCATTGAAGTGGGATGCACAGGGTTCAAGAAAGAGAGGACGACCTACGGAGACCCTGAAACGAACTTTGCTGAGAGCGGCACGAAATATTGTTCTCAGTTCCATGGAGAAGATAGAGCGAGTTGCCCTGGATAGCGGATGCAGAAATTGCTTGCAGGCCTATGTAAGTATAACGATAAGAGAGGAATTATTATTATAAAGTCATTATAGTGGCAAATTTTCTATAAATTGCAAAATAAAAGTGCCTGAGGGTTTAAATAAAACCAAGGAGTTAACGGGTTAACTAAACGGAAAAGAATACCAAGGGAGATAACTGACAAATGATACGTGTTTGTTAAGAACATATACAGTTATTTCGTTATTTTCCATTTTCCTCAAGGGACCAGCAGGTTTACTCCCTAGTCTTTGATTGTCCCCAATCCGACTACAAGACAGCAGTAGTTCCTGCGAGCGGAACGCACTGGCTTCACTCTGCTGGGCTTTCCATTTTTCTTTACATTCAGGTGGTCCGCACACCCTCTCGCCTGCCGCGCCTGCCGTGTCATGCACTTCTGCCCTCCGGTGGGCCCATTCGTGCATCGCTCGCATGCGTGCTCGCTCTGTCCTGGTGCCTGCCTCATCATTACCGTCAGTTCTCGCCGTGCTCACATTTGTCTGGGCTGTCCGTCCCTGGGGCTTGAATCGTGCCCCCATCCCGGTGGAGTTGGCCCTCTTTTCTAATTTGGATGCACCTTTCATCCCTTCGTGTGCAGCCTTTCCCATCGGCCGGAAACTGCTACTGTGGTGTTCACATTTGCGTCACATTTGCCGTCACATTTACCGTACATTTACGTCACATTTGCCGTCCTTTACCATACCTCGGACTTCCCTGACACGCAGCTCAACTCGGCACAGGGCTCCAAGTTTCGCCCATATAGGCCCACGTCTCTGCTTTGGGATGCACCTCTCATCCCTTCATGATCGAATTCGTGCTTACGGACTCTTATCACGTAGGTGCCAATTTTGTTTCGGTCAATTACCCCGGGGGAGTTTTCATTCGTTCGCTATTGTCTCGTACTCTGCTGTTTTCATTCGTTCGCTATTGTCTCGTACTCTGCTGTTTTTATTCGTTCGCTATTGTCGTCGACTCTGAGTTTCATTCGTTCGCTATTGTCTCGTACTCTGCTGTTTCATTCGTTCGCTATTGTCTCGTACTCTGCTGTTTTCTTTCGTTCGCTATTGTCTCGTACTCTGCTGTTTTCATTCGTTCGCTATTGTCTCGTACTCTGCTGTTTTCATTCGTTCGCTATTGTCTCGTACTCTGCTGTTTTCATTCGTTCGCTATTGTCTCGTACTCTGCTGTTTTCATTCGTTCGCTATTGTCTCGTACTCTGGAGTTTTCATTCGTTCGCTATTGTCTCGTACTCTGCTGTTTTCATTCGTTCGCTATTGTCTCGTACTCTGCTGTTTTCTTTCGTTTGCTATTGTCTCGTACTCTGCTGTTTTCATTCGTTCGCTATTGTCTCGTACTCTGCTGTTTTCATTCGTTCGCTATTGTCTCGTACTCTGCTGTTTTCATTCGTTCGCTATTGTCTCGTACTCTGCTGTTTTCATTCGTTCGCTATTGTCTCGTACTCTGGAGTTTTCATTCGTTCGCTATTGTCTCGTACTCTGCTGTTTTCATTCGTTCGCTATTGTCTCGTACTCTGCTGTTTTCATTCGTTCGCTATTGTCTCGTACTCTGCTGTTTTCTTTCGTTCGCTATTGTCTCGTACTCTGCTGTTTTCATTCGTTCGCTATTGTCTCGTACTCTGCTGTTTTCATTCGTTCGCTATTGTCTCGTACTCTGCTGTTTTCATTCGTTCGCTATTGTCTCGTACTCTGGAGTTTTCATTCGTTCGCTATTGTCTCGTACTCTGCTGTTTTCATTCGTTCGCTATTGTCTCGTACTCTGCTGTTTTCTTTCGTTTGCTATTGTCTCGTACTCTGCTGTTTTCATTCGTTCGCTATTGTCTCGTACTCTGCTGTTTTCATTCGTTCGCTATTGTCTCGTACTCTGCTGTTTTCATTCGTTCGCTATTGTCTCGTACTCTGCTGTTTTCTTTCGTTTCTGCAAAACTTGGGGTTTTGTTTCTACGGACATCGGCCTGGAGATGCGTGCATTTTTGTACGTAATTTTTATACCGGTATTTCTTTTCCGTTCTCACTCTACTACCACTACCAGTAGCTCTCCATCGATCCCTGCCCTCTTGGCCAAACCGGAACCACTGTCTGTTTCCAGGGTTACCACGAGGAGGTGAGGGCATGATCTAGATTAGTGTCAGCTCTACTAATCCTGGCGCGGCGTTATCCCAATGCGCCTTTGACCCAACACAGGATTCGAACCACTTATTTCTTACACCTGGCCTAGCAATACGACCGTTGCTACCAATACAACCAGCGAGCCACTAAACTATTCTTACCCATTTAATGCGATATACGAAAATCTACAAATCTGAGGTGGTCAGACCGGATCTGATCTGGAGAAAATCGTTTGGGTGGCTACGGTTGTACCCATTTAAGCAATTCTAATTTGTCGTTTCCTAAAAATTACTTAACATGAAACAATGTGCAATTTCTGTTCTCTACAATGTCGAACAGGATCCTCACGAAAACGGACATGGGCTGTTGTTGTTTTACTTCAGCACACAACACACGTAATAACACAATAATAAACAACTCGACGTATGTCCTGTTTCATGGACATAATCGGCATTACGGTAAACATCTCTTCTTCTTGATGTGTGTTATCAATGTATTATTTGAAGTTGAATGAGTTCACTGATATTATGCAGCTTACACCCTAGGGCAGTGTTTCCCAATATGGGGGTCCACGCCCCACAGGAAAGGGGGGAGGGGTCATTTGATTAAAAAGGGGAGCAATTAATTATGCATTTTATGTATGCATATATCAGTTTAAATATAATGAAGACACCTATGTCAAATATAATGAAGACACCTATGGCAAGTAATGCCGATATCACACTGGAATCTAAAATGATAAAAATAACAGAGCAGTTCACCTATTTAGGTTTCAATTTTGATTGCACAGGAAATGTTAAAAGAAATTATGATACGAATTGGCAAAACAGCATCAGCTTTTAAAAGTCTAAATAAAATATGGAACTGCAAGTTATTAGTATTAAAACTAAATTACGAATTTTCAATTCAAATGTTGCATCAATCCTAACATATGCCAGCGAGAAGTTGGAAAATGACTAAAGATATAGAAACAAGTTGAATGCATTTGAAAATAGATGTCTGCGAAAAATAATGAATATAAAATGGAATGAATTCAGAAGAGGTGATGAAATCAGAGACATGTCTGGTCAACCACTAGTGACAACTGTTATAAGAAAGAGAAGATGGAGATATGTTGGACACACCTTGAGGAGAAATAATCAACGAATATCAAAGCAGGCATTGAAGTGGGATGCAAAGGATTCAAGAAAGAGAGAACGACCTAAGGAGACCCTGAAACGAACTTTGCTGAGAGAGGCAGGAAATATCAGTCTCAGTTCCATGGAGGAGATTGAGCGAGTTGCCCAGGATAGAGCGGTATGGAGAAATTACTTGCAGGCCCTATGTAACGTATAACGGTACGAGAGGAATTATTATTATTATATTATTATATATCAGGTTCAGTTTGAGTTTGGAATATCTTCATTGCACTCCGGACATGTCCATAGGTGCTCCGATCTCCTTCGCAATATCTCCAACAGCGTCCAGCGACTGACCGTACAAGTTCGATTTTGATTGATGAGCCTACTCAGTACCTGTTATGCTGTTCTTTTCTTGCTACTCCAATCTTCAACCCAGCTCCTGCAATCTAGTAGTTGACGTGGATTGGTTTAAATGAAAATCTTTTTGCGGCCACACTCTATGAGGGCGTTCAAAATATCAGCTCTATCCATTGGCTGGCCCTCTGATATGGTGGCAGAGCCAGCCAGCCTGTCTGCTCTCTCATTGCCAACAACACTCATGTGCCCCGGAACAAAGATAAGTGTGATTCTGCAAATTCTTGACGCTTGTAGTGATTCAGTCCATTGCCTGCGCACCGAACCAGACTCCACTTTGCGGATCATACTCAATGAATCACTCAGAATGGCTGGGGACAGTCAAAGGACGGCGGAGAGCGAACCCAGTAAACGCTGGTTAAAATCGGACACATCACCGAAGGACAAACACTAGAGCTCCAAATGGTACTGAAGATGTGATGTAAAAAACGGTCTTGGCAAATGTTGTTTACATATCAGGATAAGAATGATAAAAATGGCCGAAAAGAACGAACGCGAGAGAGAGAGAGAGAGAGAGAGAGAGAGAATGTTACAAAGGGGTCATACGAATTTTGGAAAGGCTTAGATGGGGCATGACACAAAAAAGGATGGGAAACACAGCCCTAGGGGGTCTGTGGCGCAGAGTTTATGTTCTCGTCTCTCGTGCCAAATGTACCCGGCTCGCTGCTTCGTGGAGCCATTGGAATATTTTTCCAGAGATCCCTGATAGTGTAGACGAGATCGAGCTCCTAGTCCTATCGGAGACGGACGATAAAACGTAGGTCCCGTGTTCAATTTGAGCACGTAAAGAACCCTGGCAGTTCAAAATCGAAAAGTTCAGGTTGGACAGTCGTAGCCCGTGCAAAAATCATTTGAAAAGATTAAAAATAAAATTCCTACAAAATATCTTCACCATCTTCAAAATTACATCAGGGACCCTCGCCGGTGCTACGGAATTCGTACACTGCAGCTGAGATCTTCCTGTGTAAGAAAGAGATAGGAGCACACATGGTTACTACTCATCGAAGTGCAGTGATGATGGTCCTATCAATCAATCAATCAATCCATTAGTCAATCAATCAATCAATCAATCCATTAGTCAATCAATCATCAATCATCAATCATTAGTCAATCAATCAATCAAGACCAGTTGTGTCTTCTCTTTTACCTTTTTCTTAGTTTTGTTCTTCCTCGTTCATTCCGATCGGACTGGCAGAAAAGTCAGAGGAGTTGCCAGATTTCGGTGTGGTGCACCGAACCGAAGGTTACATGATGTCCATGGACTAGCTAAAGGCGACGCTCGCAAGTGCTTCTGGACGCAAAAAATCAGTAACTTAGTCAAGGTGAGTAACATACACAGTACCTGTATCAGTAACTACAAGTCCTGTATCATAACTTAGTCAGAAGGTGAGTAAACACAGTGCCTGCTATCAAGTTTTACCGAAGGTGAGTACATTCACGTACCTTATAGTAACTTAGTCCAGAAGGTGAGAAGCACACAGTACCTGTATCAAGTAACTTAGTCAGAAGGTGAGGTAACGCACAGTACCTGTATCATTAACTAGTCAGGAAGGTGAGTAACCACTATTACCTGTATCAGCAACTTAGTCAGAAGGTGGTAATTACCATACAGGACTGACAGTAACTTAGACGATTTAGCAACCTGGGCAGTAGAGCTGTACATGTGCAACATAGTCTGCAGATAAGTAGCGGACAGTAAATTGATCGAACAGTAACATAGAGCATAACTTCAGTCGCAGTACCTCCATAAAGAAGCCGCGAGAGGGAAGACGTCAATGATCCCTGCCAGTCTCTAAGCTTTACGCTGATGCAAGTTAACTGATGGTAATGATTGCCACCTCAGAATGAGGAGCAGATTACTAGCCACAAGAAATCAGTTGTGATTCAGTCGTGCAGGCAACAAACCTGAACGCTGACGCAAAAACCTATTGTCTCACTGAGACAAAAGAGGCCAATGAATGATGAACCTATCCAGTATTCAACTTATCCTATAATCAAGTAATTAGATATCCTGCCCAGCGTGTTCGTAGCGCGTTGGACGACGGTGTGACAAGCCCTCTGTAAGTGCGGGTTCAATTTCGCGGGCTGGCAGAAAAAGCCACATGTTCTCCAGATTTACGGTGTTTGTGGCACCGAACCGAAGAGCTGAAAGCTCACATGCTTCTGGATCGGAAAAAAGTATATTGTCTATTCCCAGGTGGAAGATGTAGTTGGCTGTCTACTCTTGCCGTTAAGCGTAGGGATGGAGCTTTAATTTGCGTTCTAGGGCTAGATGAGCGCCCTTGTTGTGTTGTATCCGTGTTTATGTAGTGTAGTCTTGATGTTGTCTATCCATCTTTTTCTTGGTCTTCCCTTAGCTCTAGTACCCGATTCTTTTATTGTATTCTGTTATTAGTGGTTGGTTGTATTTCATTCTCATTAACTGTCCAAACCACTGCATTTGTTGTCTTTCGGTGCATTCGGTGCATGAAGTTATGCCCACTCTGCTTCTGATGTTCTCATTTCGTAGTCTGTTTTCCCGGTGATTCCACTGCCTTCCTCAAGTATTTCATTTCGCACGTAGTGAAAAAAAAGTAGAAATCCTAAATAAGTAAGCTAGTCGGTAACCTTGAGAAGTAAGACCAGAAGTAAAAAAACGAGCTAGATGCTAAAAATAGAAACCACGTTTCAAACGTATACATTTTTGAGCAGCTTTACACGTATTTTGGGTTAAAGGTCACAGTATTCATACTGGACAATCAGAACACCAACGAATGAAAGAATGCCCAGTGGCGTGTTTGTTTAGTTTAATCTATGTCACGTCCCGTGTTGATGAGATCTTAGCCCAGGTCAGGCACGTCGCCGCCTTAAGTTCGTGAGACTGATGAGGTCAGCTATAAATAATATATGACTCATGGCCTAGTGCCGGATGTAGGGTTATCTGGACCGGGGTAACGTGAGCAAGCACTCGATTTTTCTATCTATCTATCTATCTATTTTTGTCTATCTATCGTATCTATCCTATCTCATCTATCTATCTATCTGATCCTCTGCTCTGATCTGTCTGTCTGTCCTGTCTGTCCGTCTGTCCGTCTGTCCGCCTGTCCGCCTGTCCGCCTGCCCGCCTGCCCTGCGTCTGTCTGTCGGTCCGCTTCCCCCCCGGGTCCGTCCGGTCCCGTCCTCGGTCCGTTCTTGCCGCCCGCCCGCTCATCCATCCATCCATTCCATCCATCCATCTATATAATTATCTATCTATCTAATCTATCTAATCTATTTAATCTATCTAGTCTGTCTTGATTTAGAGCAACGTCCTATAAAGGATACGCACCTTGATGATGAGTCTATCTTGTCTCTCTTGTCTGTCTGTCTATCTGTCTATCTGTCTGTCTGTCTATCTGTCTATCTGTCATCTGTCTGTCTGTCTCTGCCTGCCTGCCTGTCTGTCTGTCTGTCTATCTGTCTATCTGTCTATCTGTCTGTCTGTCGGTCCGTCCGCCGCCCGACCGCCCGCCCATCCACCCATCTATCCATCTATCTATTTATCTATCAATCTAATCTATTTAATCTATCTAGTCTATCTTGTCTGTCTGTCTGATCTATCTGATCTATCTGAGCTATCTGATCTATCCGATCCGTCGATCTGTTTATCTGTCTGCCTACCTGTCTACGTGTCTGGTCTGTCTGTCTGGTCGGTAGGTCGGTCTGTCTGTCTGTCTGGCTGGGTGGCTGTCGGCCTGTAGGTCGTCTGTACCGTCTGTCCTGTCTGTCTGTCTGGTCCGCCCGTCCGTCTATACGTCTATCCATCTTTCCATCCATCAGTTTATCCTTCTAACTTTCTGTCTGTCTATCTTTTTCCCGCGTCTATCCTGTATCAATAATCATCCCTGTATTAGACACACACACAACACACACACACAAACACACACACATAAAATGATCTAACTGAATATCTACAGCCGAAGGATTGATTTCATTACACTAGACGTTCCTCATATGGCTCCACCCCTCTCGGGAGTATTGACACGCCCACCTGTCAAAAGTGTTGTACAACGTACGAATTCCTTAGATACAGCAACAAACACAAGTGTATCCTGAAACAAATGCACAACTCACTCGGTCCGGATTTGAACACATATCTTTCATCACGACCAACAAACGCCTTAGCTACTTCGGCATAAAACATTATGCTTACTTATGTGATACCATGTATACGCGTCTTTGTCCGTAAAAGCCAATTTATTAAGTATCACTGCATCGAAATAGGGGGAAGACTGCAGTAAAACTTGGTAAATAGTGAAACACGTACAAACAAAGTACTATAGTTTACAAAAAACAGAAACAGTGACGATAAACAGCAACGTTTCGACCAACAAGGCCTTTATCAACAAACGAACAAACAGGAGTGACAAATTAAAATGAAACACAAATGGACGACCAAATACCAACGTATCTAAGGAAAATCTGGAATAAAAACGAATAACGAAATAAATGTAACACAAAAACACACATAAAAACTAGAAATAGAAAAGAAACAATGAAACATCTAGTAAATACATAACTTGAATACATGCAACATATACCCATATAGATTATAAAGCATGGAAAGAGAAAGTACTAAGAAGCATAAGAATGTAATACATGCAACATATACCCATAGAGATTACAAAGCATGGGAAGAAAAAGTACTAAGAAGCATAAGAATGTAATACGTTGAGCCCGCGTGGTCGCAAGGTACCATACAAAGAAATCAACCGATTCTCCAGAGCAAATCGACTACGATCATCGAGGAACATGATCGGATGGCTGTGACCTGGACATCGCAAGCTCCTGAATGGCCAGTATCATTGAAATGGGTAGCTACAGGGTCACAGAGCATTGGCGTATATCGCGCAAGTGTTGGGCGAATCGGTCACTGAATCTGGCATATATGTATGGAATGAGAAACAAATCAAATTCAGTATTAAGAGCTTGAAAAACAAACACAACGTGGACCGAACCACTTACCCTAGTCCTAATTGGTTGTGTACGTATGACGCTCGCATTGCTAGGCTAGGCGATTGGTGTCGTAAGGACTAGGTAAGTGGTTCGAGTCCCGTGTTTGTCTATTTGTTTTTCCGGAAGCTCTTAATACCTGTATCTGTTTATTTGTTGATCACATTCATTTACTTCCTTGCTTCCTCTGGGTTCTTGTAAAAACTCCTTGTGCTCATCTATGGAAATGAGAAGGTTCAGTTATGACGTAGATAGGTCAAGGTTGTGTGACGGTGTGTAATTGTAGTGCGGGAAGGGCGATGAACAAATGTGATGTAGGACAAGCTAGTCAGAACCGGTTTAAATAGTAAAATAGACGAGATGCAATGTGTACCTGGCAAATTTATATTTATCACTGGGGTTGCTTTTAAGTTGAACACCCTGTAGTTAGTACTTGATTATATTAGGAATGTGATAACATTAGCTAGAGAGGAAAGATAAAAGTAACTATCAACATCCCCATCGATAAACATCAATTAAAACATGCTTAAAACTTTACATATCTAAGGAACGTTTTTTTCAGCAGGTGGAAGAATAGCTAACGAAATACAACATAGATGAGGGTGAAGCATACCACATCATAGGACAAATGGCACACATATTGTAATGCAATTATGTCACCACGAACACTAAACGAGCACTGTATAACACAATCTTTCTCCCAACATTACGATATCAGTGCTAAACCTGGACATGCGTTGACATACTACCGTGGTTTAATTTTTTGTAAGGCAATGTTCATTAATAGGGTAGACTAAACCAGCGGTTCTCAAACTATGCATTACCGTGGACCCCCTTAAATACAATTTTCTGCTGCGGACCCCAAAATTTATGTCAATAAAAGTGGACAGGAATGAATTATCTGTGTGTTATAAAAGTAAACAATGTCTGCAATTTAACATTTTAATAAACAGAAAGAGATTTCATTTTGTCTTGAGCAAGAAGCGCCATCATTAGTATCATCAGTACATTTGCATTTCAATTTCAACCAGCGATCCATCCTGAAGCTCAGCCAAAATGTATTGTAGCAAAATCCAATGCACGTCAACGTTATTTATAATATTTCCCAAGATCTTTACAGCCAATTATTTACTTAAATTTCATTCCTCTAGCGATGGAGTTATTATTACGCCACACAAACAATCAAGTTGGCTCCGATTTCTTAGACGACAGAAAACTTCGGTCTGGTCCAGGTCTTTTGATTTTGCAGCGGAACTAGTTTACCAGTTTAAATTTATTTTTCTGTTTGAAATGTCAAAGATCATAATATTTCTTCAAGCCCCTGAGGACTCCCTGTGAGTACCTTGCAGACCCCGGGTGTCCGCAGACCCCAGTTTGGGAAATACTGGACTAAACAAATGTAAAATATTCCTTTAAAGTTTTTGATTGTCCTTTTTTTTTCCCCAGGATAAAGTATATGAATTCAACTGGGATTCAGAAATGCGTGGACTTCTGATGAGCGCCTACTTGTTCACAGTCTTCATAGTTCCCCAGCTGTGCAACATCATCAGACATTACATCGGCAACAAATTAACCTTAACATTCTTCAGCGGAACCTTGGCTTTCCTATGTTTTATATCACCGGTTGCAGCAAGAACAAACGTGAACCTGTTTCTGGCGACTAGAATGCTTATAGGACTTTGTACTGTAAGGAAATGAGCTAACACAAACATTTGCCATCAATATTATCCAGTGGCGGCTCGTTATTAAGGGCACTGGGTCGGGCCCACCAAAATAATGTAACCTGATTATTATTTATAAATTAAAACATAACAACTAAAGCCATGATTTTTCAGATAATTTTGTCTGGTCCCACCAACAAAAATGATCACGAGCCGCCACTGATATTATCACATACTTTCTTGTTAGGCCGTTAGAGATGTATTGTCTAATTGCATGGCCGCAATTGTGGGAGGGGGTGAAATAAGCAGCGAAATCAAAGTCACAATTGAGATTATTTTAAAGAAAAACATTTACGGCCGGCATTTCAAAGACTTGCGTCATACTGAGAAAATATACCGCACGGCCCTGTTTAATTGTAAATGTTATGTCTGCAGTATAGGAAGTGGATGTCTTACATTCTGCTGTATCACTTGCTTGATAAAGACCATTTGGTCGAAACGTATCTGTGTATTGTTAATGTTTTTGTACTTTGTAAAACTACAGTACTTTGTTTTTACGTGTTTCACCATTTCTATCAATTAAATAATTTATTATTAATCTGTTCTTTCGTTCATAAACTCATTAATCCTTTATCACAATTGTTATTATTCTTATCATATCCATCTCGTATCGTTATACGTAACATAGGGCATGCAAGCAATTTCTTCACACCACTCTAACCTGGTCAACTCTTCTATGGAATTGGGTCGGATATTTCTTATTTGAGGCGCATAACTGGTACAATGTACAATCGCTCCTAGGCTCGGATCACACACAAAGTGGTTAGCAAGTGGTCGATATGGAGCGTTCGAAGAAGTAAAAGAAGAAGAAAGAAGTTATTACAAATATGATGCGTTTGAAATATTATCCTTATCTGGTAAATTACTTTTATATGTGACTTCTATTTTAATAGGAGTCTATTAGTTTAATAGGACTTCTATTAGGAATATGTGAGTTCTATTTCTTATCATATGTTAATGTTTGTTAGTATATGTTTGTATTTTTTACTTTATTTATTATCTATTCTTATCGTTTATTATATGTACATATTTCTGCATAGTCTTCGTATATCTGGACAGAGAAGAGGACAAATAGATCTATCCAGAAAGAAGTCAAACTCAAATAAAACTGGCTGATGCGACAAATAAGAAAGAGAAAATTGAGATATTTGGACATATAAAAAGACATGAAGGGTTGGAGAAAACCATCATGGAAGGAGACATACCGGTAAAGAGAAGAAGAGGAAGACCACGGAGAAGATGGATTCAGGATGTAACTGTTTGAACATGACAGCTGCAGAGGCAGGACATCTGGCCTATGATAGAAAGAAATTCCGGAGGACTGTTGGGGTGGCAAAGTTCTGCTCAGGACAAGCTATTTGATGATGATGATGATGATGTCTGCGTTGGACGACGGGTGACAAGCCCGTGAGTGCGGTTAAATTCGCGGGCTGGCAGACAAGTCACAGATTCCCAGATTTACGGTGTTCATGGCACCGAACCGAAGGGTTACGATGTCCATGGCATCGAGCTGAGGAACTGAAAGCTCAAGTGCTTCTTCATTAAAAAAAAAATGTGCTGTTTTATGTTTTATAGTTGTTGCTTAATTGATTGATTGATTGATAGGGTCATGATCATTGCACTTCGGTGAGTAACCATGCATGCTCCGATATATTTCTTACACAGGAAGATCTGAACAGCAGTGCGTGTACACTAGTGGCTATTGGCGTGATTTGTTCACATTTGAACATCACTATAGTAGCTACTGGCGTGATTGGCTCACATTTGAACATCACTATAAAGGAATGGACTGAGTTAATTCTTTTGTCGTCAATGCCATCATTTTAAGTGTATCGTTCTTCTTCTTCTTCTTCTTCTTCAAACGCTTCATATCGACCACTTGTTAACCACTCTTTGTGATCTGACCCTAAGAGCGATTGTGCTGTGTGCCAATTATGCGCCTACAAGTGGGCCTGCACATCCGATTTCGTGACGCTTTTTATTTACTAGGTAGTTTCCTAGGTTCCTACCTAAGTCGCATCTTACGACATGCCTTGTAGGTCGCAGTGTTACTATTCTTTGCTCCCCCTGTGAGCACCGGGTGAAAGTGTATCCAATGGGTTTATGACCTAATGTTTACCTATCCTGTGTCTTATCTTCAAACCCGCGCAAGGACTTCTTATCAAAACATAATTTACCTGTCTATTCTGTAGAACGCTAATGTTCCAATCTCGGGAGACACTTTGGCCTGGTGGACACCTGTAGAAGAGAAACTAACAAGTGTTACAATTGTCGTTACAGGTAAGTATGATTTTTAGATTTCTTTATTTTCCATTTTAACGACATCAGTAGTTAGCAGTGGCGGCTCATGCTCATTTTTGTTGGTGGGCCAGACACAATTCTCGGAAAAATTATGATTTTAGGTTAGGTTATATTTTTATTCATAAAATAATAAATAAAATTGCACATTATTTTGGCCGGGCCCAGTCCCACTGGACCTTAATGACGAGCCGCCACTGATTTTTACCATCTTCGAAGATAAAATGATGACTCTTTCCGGCTCTACAGAGTTCGAGCCCTCTCACTGAGATCTTCCTGTGTAAGAAATAGATCGGAAGACACATGCATATTCACTGAAGTGCAATGATAATTATAATATCAACCAATCTTCTTCTTCTTCTTCTTTTGCGTTCGTTCTTTACGACCAATTTTAATCACTATTTGTGATATGTTTGATCTTGCCAAGAACGTGTATACGTTGCACATTGGTTTGGTAGGCCCCTAAACGCATAGACTTCTACACGTTTAGGACATATGCATCCGATTTTAGCCAAAACTCCTTAGTTGCCTCTTACGACATGTATGACAAGCAACAGGGGTTCTATTCTTTTTACCCCAAATTTGGGCCCAGGTAACCACTCGGGTGATCAATCAATCAATCAATATTGTCAAAAGTGATTAGATGAAGTAAGTAAGACATTGTCTTTCACAGGCTGGATTTTGGGTGCCGGTATAGGACCATTATTCGCCGGATATTTATGTGCTTCAGGCGTTGACAACGGATGGCCTCTTATATTTTATTTCAACGGTAAGTCAATATACTGTTCTTCTTTCTAAAGTTTTTGATACATTTGAATTGGTATAACTAAGAAAGCTGCAGAAAACGACATTTCACGAAGATGTATTTGTTGTTTACTTATTCTTTTCCGATCCTTGTGGAGCATAGGACAGCAACAGTTGTTCGCCTCTTTTCCCGGTCTCTCGCTGTTTTTATTTATGGCAATCAAGGATAATCCAACACTTCTCAGTTTCTTAAGAAGTCTCTGGCTTCAGGTCTTTTTTTTAGCTCGTCACCATTTCCGTTCTCCTTGAGGGTTCCATTCAAGTGCTTATCTAGTGGCACTCGACTGTTTCTTTCCTATGATATATTCAGCCCATCGCCATTTTTTCTCTTATCCTGGTTCATCATGGGTTCCTGTCCTGTTCTTATTCAAAGGTCTTTGTTTGCAACTCTCATACCATCTCAGTCTGAGAATAAGCCGAAGTTCATTGTTTAGTTTATTTTAATCAAGATATTTTCAATTCACATTGAACCAGTTAGTCTATAAGTTCTCCAATCTCTGGCTCAGAATATCACTCAGCATGTTAGCGACTAACGACAAAAGTTATATGTATCTTTACTATTCTTCTTTGGTTTATAGTATAGTCTTCTTGACTGGCTACACCCTCTTTGATTTTATATTCTTGCTGTCTGGTTAGTTTTGCAGATTCCCCTTCATTTCCTGAATCGTTAACCTGTCCTGTCTCCCTTATGGTATTCATAATATCGTCCTGTTATATTGGTTATTTACTTTCTACTGAAGCCGTGCCCACAATTATATCGGTTCGTTTATTCCCCTTTACGTCTGTGTCCTGACCAGTGGCGGCTAGTGATCGTTTTTGTTGGGGGTCAAACATTTTTTCCGGATAAATCATGGTTTTTGATTGCTATATGTTAATTTATAAAATAATAAATACACGTTACGCATTATTTGGTGGGGCCCGACCCGACTGGCCCTTAATGACTAGCCGTCACTGGTCCTGAAACAAAAATAAAACTGATTTTTATTAGTTTTGATTTCCTCAGAGACTTCAACCATTACCTTCGAACACGTTTTCTTATATTGTCTACAGGAAAACAGGACAATATTTAAAATAGTTATATCTTTCGTGATGTTGCAATTAAATAAAAGCTTAAAAAAACATACTTTAATCCAAATGTTTATTGTTCTTTTGTCAACAGGTATATTAGCAGCCGTTTGGACCATTGTCTGGTTCTTACTAAGTTCCAGGAAACCAGAAGATCATTATTTCATTTCTGAGAAAGAAAAGATCTACATAATCACTCATCAGGTTGGCTTGAATCAGGTAAACTCACATATATATATATATATAATACAACTCCCCTCATACACTCGCTTAACTATCTCTACATCTGTTGCATTTACAACCAGCTGGTCCTGAAATTTTGTTACTACACGTTTAGATCAAATTTATATACTAATACTCTTATGTGGATCTACTGGCCTGAGGAGTGAGGTGTTTGCGCTAATGTGAGAGCGGAAGCTTGTATCAACAGCAGTGGCGACTCGTTATTAAGAACGAACGCAAAGAAGAAGAAGTAACTATTTTGCAACTTCTAATGCATTGATCAAATAAAATGCTTGATTTCTTCTCATCAGTCAGTCATGAATCTCTAACAGGCTTCATCATAGCGAAGATTATGTAGATACATTGTTGAATTATCTAGACGTAGAGATAGAGTTTTAAAGAAACAAATTAGACAAGTACAAATGCTTCTATTCTGCAACAACTTGATATTAAAGATAGTTGGATATTAAAGAGCATAAAATCAAGGAGCATTAAATATTTCGGACATATCAAACGTCATGAGTGCCTGGTGAAGATAATTTTGGAAGGAAGGGTGCCTGGAAGAAGAATGAGAGGAAGACGATGGGTGCAAGATGTCATTGACAATCTGAGAATGACAGCTGTTGACGCCGGCCAACTTGCACAGAACAGAGAGTTTTTCAGAACTCCTGTCATGGAGCCAAGGTTATAGAGCCAAGGATTGCTGTCATGGAGCCAAATTGTATGCTGTCATAAGCTACTTGATGATGATGAGGATGAGGATGAGAGATAGAGTAGGACAAGAACACATGTACACACTCTAACATTTCCTTCATATTGTCACCAGGTTGCCGACAGATTACCGTATCGAAGAATTTTAACATCCCGCCCTGTAATTGCCTTTTTTGTATCTTCCGTGTGTCATCTATGGTCTATCATCGTCATATTTATCTGCTTACCGTTGTACATGACAAGTGTTCTCAAGTTTTCATTGCAAGAGGTACGTTCATTTATGTTTGTTTTCTTTGTTGTAGCAACTACACAACACAACACAACACAACACATCACAGTCTAGCTAATGAACCGCAGACTGATCACGAGATCAGCTATGATGAGGCCAGGACAACCATCACTGGCAGTACCAAAAAATGTTCGAAAGACCACCCATAACACAACAGCAGTGATGGGTACTAGGTCGTCGTATGAACAATTTTCCTCTCGGTGGTCACAGCAATCCTGTGCAGGGTTCCCTAATCTAACCCACATTGCCAAATCTCCACTTTACCGTTCTCTGCCAGGCTGTCTTTGGTCTCTTTATTTTTGACATTTTCCCCCAATAGGATGAATAGTAGTCTTCTTCTTTGCGTTCGTTCTTTACGACCAACTTTAATTACTCTTTGTGATATGTTTGATCTTTGCCAAGAACGTGTATCGTTGCACATTGGTTTGGTAGGCCCTAAACGCATAGACTTCTATACGTTTAGGACACATGCATCCGATTTCAGCCAAACCTCCTTAGTGCCTCTTACGACATGCGTGGCAGGTAGCAGTGGTTCTATTCTTTACACCCCAAATCTCGGCCCCGGTAACCACTCGGGCGTGAATAGTAGTAAATGTGACTGTTCTGGTTCACTTCTGAGTAAGTTCTAGAGCAGTGGTTCTCAACCTTCCTAATGCCACGACCCTTTAATACAGTTCCTCATGTTGTGGTGACTCCCAACCATATAATTATTTTCGTTGCTACTTCATAACTGTAATTTTTCTGTTATGAATCGTAATGTAAATATCTGATATGCAGGATGTATTTTCATTGTTACAAATTGAACATAATTAAAGCATAGTGATTAATCACAAACGCCTGGAACTCGTATGTGGACGTATCTGCATGTGGGCGGACTTGCCTGTAGACGGATAGAGGAGAGGTGTCTCAGTTCCTGAGACCATCGAAAATATGTGTTTTCCGATGGTCAGGTGACCCCTGTCAAAGGGTCGTTCAATCCCCAAAGGGGTCGCGACCCACTGTTCTAGAGTTTGATTTTTATCACTGTTTGCATTTATTTTTATGGTTGTACCTGTTGAGCTTTTGCTGATGTTATTTGGCCAAATAGCTTTCACTCATGTTGTTCTTGTAGGTTACCCAGTATTGAATGTTTTGTCAAGTATCTGATATTGAAGTTCTTGTGAGGGTCAGAATTCTAAATATCTACACCTAGTTAATAGATGATTCAAGTTAATTGGCAAGCAATATTGTTTGTATGCCTGACGATTATCTTTCAAAGCATCTGATGTACATTTAGCTCATTATCATCATCATAAAATAACATCCTGAGCGGAACTTTGCCACCCTAGCAGTCCTTCAAAATGTATCTATCTTGTATGCCAGATGTCCAGTCTCAGCAGCCGTCATACTCAAATCATCAGTTACATTCCGAATTCATTTTCTCCTCTTTGCAGGTGTGCCTCCTTCCATAGTGGTCTTCTCCAACTCATTATGTATTTTTATATGTCCAAAATACTTCAATTTTATCATTCTTATTTGTAACATCAACCAGTTTTCATTAATTTTGAGTTCTTTCGGGATAGATCTATTTGTTCACTTTTCATGGTACTCTTCTGTAATATGTGTATTTAAAAGCACACTATGTTTTTCCACTACATCGTTAAATGTCCATGTTTCACACCCATATCGTGTCACTGGGAATATGCATGCTCTTAGTATTCTGATCTTTATTTTCCTATCAGTTCCATTTCATACTGTTTTTAGTTGTTTAATTTTTTGCAAGGCCATGTTTGTTGTTCTTTTAATTTCCTTCATCCCATTTCAATCTCTTGTTAACAGTGAATCAAGGTAATCAAAATTGTTTACATTTTCTATTTTCTCTCGGTTGTGAAAAATGGAAAAACCAACAGTTGGAAGACAGAAAAACATTTTTAGGGCTCACTGAAAATGTTCATGAAAATGCTAAATACTGACATTACTTCCTGGAATATCCTTGCTCATAACCACTTCAACAGGGCAAGTAACATTATCATCAACCAACAAGGAATGCAAAAGGATAGTGTAATTAACACCCCTGCTATCAATTTTGAATATGTGTCTGACATGCCACAGGAGTTTTTGTGCTAGAATAGGACTGGAGAGTCACTTTCATGATGGCAAAAATTTGTAAACGTTTAAGGAGTTTGGAATTACATGTTGTACAAGCATAACTGGATGCTTGAGGGGTAGAACGAGAAGTGTGTTTAACCAGTGAGTTACTGGGGCCATTAGCATGCATATCCTTTGACATCTGCTGGGGGAAACTGAGCAACTATGGGTCTGCCTGGAATATTATGACGTAGCTCAGTAGCCAACAATCAGTTATCCTTCAAAGTAGTCTACAGGACCAGGTTTGATTTCTCAAAGTTATTGAAGAGGGGACACATTTGAAGAGATTCTTCTTCTTCTTGTTCAGTTCTTACGACCAATTTTAATCCCTCTTTGTGATATGTTTGATCTTTGCCAAGAACATGTATCGTTGCACATTGGTTTGGTAGGCCCTAAACGCATAGACTTCTATACGTTTAGGATGTACATCCGATTTCTGCCAAACCTCCTTCGTCACCTCTTATGACATGCGTGGCAGGTGACAGTGGTTCTATTCTTTACACCCCAAATGTGGGCCCCGTAACCACTCGGGCGTATCCCGAAGTAATCTAACCACTGTTGTGTGTTAACATACACTCTCCCGTCATTGAATTTCTCATTTTAACCATAATACAGGGTATTCAACTTAAAAGCAGCCCGTGAATGGAGCTAATCTGGCATATATGTATGGAAATGGGAAGGTTCAGTTATGACGTAGTATAGGTCAAGGTTGTGTGACGGTGTGTAATTGTAGTGCGGAAGGGGCGATGAACAAATGTGACGTAGGACGAGCTAGTCAGAACCGGTTTAAATAGTAAATAAACACAACTCAATGTGTACCTGGCAACTTTCGAATTGTCAATGGGGCTGCAATTATCTTGAACACCATGTAGTTCATAAAACGTCATATAAAACGTCTACAGGACCAGGTTTGATTTCTCAAAGTTATTGAAGAGGGAACACATTTGAAGAGATTCTTCTTCTTCTTTGCGTTCGTTCTTTACGACCAATTTTAATCCCTCTTTGTGATATGTTTGATCTTTGCCAAGAATGTGTATACGTTGCACATTGGTTTGGTAGGCCCTAAATGCAGACTTCTATACGTTTAGGACATGTACATACGATTTCCTAAACCTCCGTCACCTCTTATGACATGCATGGCAGGTGACAGTGGTTCTATTCTTTACACCCCAAATTTGAAGAGATTCATTTAGGGAGTCTGGGGCCATTTTTGGCAGCTCTTTATTTGTGGGGAGATGGGTTTATAGTCTAGTGTCCATACATTTAAGTACAGGAATTCATGAGTTGAACAATAAAGTTATAAGTTTATGAATGAAGTAGTAATTAATTGATGAAAAAAATCATGAACAGCTTACTGTCTGGAAGACTCTCATCAGATGATTCATAATCCTCTGAGTGGGATGTTGAACTGTTTAAGTTTGTTTTATCACGTAGAGTTTTTGATATACCAGCTGCATCACGCTTTTTCTTCTTAGCATCATTGCAATCAAGAGCATTCATTCCTCGTTTCATCACATGATCTAACCTTGCCTCTGCCCTCCTACGAGTAGGTTGAATGTTCTAGTAAAAAAAAAAAAAGATAATAGCAGTATTAAACTGACATGACCATACATTATTAGACGAAAAAGATATTGACTAGACAAAGTGAAAGTTAAGACAGCAGTACTACATATGCTTTACTACATATGCTTGACATATATTTTCTTGAAGTACTGAAACTTCTTCTTCTGCTTTCTCACTAGATTAGGATTTCGGATTCTCTAATAAAGGCAGCCGTCTGCTCCAGATTATCAGCCACTGTACTGCAAAATGACTGTACCCTTTCTGGTTTGATGGTATTTTTTTAAAGTGACTGATGCAGAGGTTGTTGTAGTTGCATGTCTCCAGTAAACGTCTATTTTAGTTTATTTTCACAGTACCATGTTTTATAAAGGCATGAAGGCAGAGTGAAAGAGTTGTGATCGGCTCCAACTTTGACGTTGGAAGTCCCCCATTAAAAATAGATGTTAATTTTTTGGAACTCTTCTTATTGCCGATTGTATCTCGTCATAAAATATATCTTTAACATCAGACTTGGAGTGTAGTGTTGGTGCATATACAGTGCACTGAGGTGGACTGGGCATTTTTCTGCAAAGTTTAATGGACAAAATACGACAGAAACCGTTTATTTGCCTCTAAAATCCTCCATTATCTATAGACAGTCTTATGATGAAGATTAATTTAAAATAGATAGAATCAAGGTACACTCAAATATTTGAGCCACTCATCTTTTACCTAATTTTAAGTATAATCTTTATCAGACACTACGCCCGTGTGGTGCCGGAGCCCACAATGGAAGCAAAGAATAGTACCACTGCAACCTACAAAATGCATGATGTCGTAAGAGGCGACTGATGTAGAGCCTAAGGAAGATACCCTTGTAAATAAAAAGCAGCGCAGAAATCGGATGTGCTGGCCTACTTGTAGGTAGGCGCAGAACTGGCACAATGTACAATCGGCATCGCTCTTAAGTTTGGATCATATACAAACCCCACAGAGGGTCGATAGGGGCGTTTGAAGAACAGAAATTATTGATGTTTTTATACAGAAAATACAAACGCGTTATACGGAAGCGTAAGTTTCGTTTACTTTACTCGTTGGCTAAAAATGAGAATGATCAAATGTTATTATATATATAATATATATCCTATATTAATGTATGGCTCGAAACATGGACAATGAACAAGCAGTTAGAAGACAGAATTGATGCATTTGAGATGTGGATATATAGAAGAATAGGCAGAGTTTCATGGACAGAAAAACAAACAAATAAACAAGTTTTAGGAAAACTAGGAATGAAGAAACAATTATTAACAGAAATAAAATTCAGACAAGTAAAGTAGTAAAGTATTTTGGGCACATAAATTATAAAAAGACATGACACCATGATTAAATCTTTACTAGAGGGAAAGTTGAGGGGGAGAGCAAGAGGAAGACGAGAGATAAGTGGAGGGAAACTTTAAGAAATGGACAGGTTACAGTCTGACATTCAGTGTGCAACAGCAAGGCAGAGGATGCTGGAGATTCATTGCAGCCAACCTTCGATGTGGAGACGGCGTCCGATGATGATTCTTACTCGTTACTTGTGAGGCAGGAGACCTGGGACCAGACTCCACAGAGCTGTGACTTACCTCTTGATGTGCGAGATCTTTGCCAACTCTAGTATGTTCAAGTTCTATGTCACTCTGGTTCATTGTTAAAGAAGATTATTGTTAAAGAAGATTAAAGAATTGTTAAATCCGGATAACTGTTAAGCACCAAAATCATAGGGCACGCCAAATATGTTCTATACTTCTAGTTCTATATCCGCCCCGCGCAAATGAATATTCGTTACTCGAATACCTACTGCGTCTGTCCGAATGGGTATGTGCACGGCTCCCATGCTGGAGTCTCATGTTACATTCACGGTAAGGCCTTGTATTTTTTATGTAGTGGGAATAAATGAAAATCCTAACCTAAACAGCTTCATGGCCACTGCACTAGCTATACAGCCATTAAATTATTCAGTGTCTCGTTCCACCAGTACTACATCCCCATAGAAAGCGGTACCACAGGTAGTAACGACCGTTTTTTTTAGAATTCCTATAACTGGCTATCAATATATTATAGCTATTCACTATAATAGGATGGAGGTTGCTCCTTCTTTTGGGGTGGGCGAGCTAATAGACTATAGAACGTCAGAAATCTGGGGTAGGGTTTGCTATAAAATCAAATCTTGTGCGCGACCTCATCAGACTCCCAAACGGTATCAGTGACCGAGTTATAATAGCCGTCCATAGCAAGCGATGATGACAGCAGCCTCAGGCGTGTGATGTTACACCTTTTTGGTGTGTGCGGAGGTGACTGTAGAGTCTAATCCTAGAACACAATCCCATACCACAGGTGAGGCATACATGATCAAGGTTAGACATTTGAGTGTTGTGTGTTCTGTCTTTTCGCACAGCTCGTTGTCTCTGTACCTCAGCGGCTCGACGATTCTCAGTTATACGAGTTCCTCCTATGTTGTTACCGCGCCACATTTAGCGATCTTGCAGCAGGAATTCCCAGGACGTGGTTTAAAACGTTTTTTCTGTTCACCAGCTGAACGTCTGCCGAGTAATGACTCTACAGATCTCACTAGCGCCCGAGTGGTTACCGGGGCCTAAATTGCGGTGTAAAGAATAGAACCACTGTTACCTGCCACGCATGTCGTAAGACGCGAATAGGGAGGTTGATCGTGGGGCTAGCTACCGCCAGCGCCGGATTAGCCTAGTAGCAGAAGTAGCAAATGCTACGGGCCCCGCGCTTCTAGGGGGCCCCGCGCCTATTTAACAGAGATGAAAATGGAAAAAATAACCAGATGTTATATCAAAAACACGCACGATGTCTGAATTTTTAAATGTCGTATGTGATGGTGCTGAATCCAAAGAAATGGAAGCAGAAAATACAGAAGACGTGTCCCACTGTGTAGTAGATGAAAGCAGTGCTATAGAAGCATCATCATTACCAATATTACCATTAAGATCAGCAACTCTTTACGATTTAGCCACATTTTTCACAAGACAAACTGAAATCGAATGTACAGAAAGTTCTCCCAATTTAGCCATATCATCTTTCAAGCCAAAGAGAAGCAGAAAGCACAGCACTTGCTTCTAATGAAGCAACATCTTCTACAAGCCAAAAACACAACGAAAGTAAAATGTACTCAAACGATATTGGTGAATGGCCAAACAACTTCAATCGAGATTATTGGATTGTGAAAGAAAGTAGCGAAGTGCAACATATGAACAGTGATTTCATGTCTTAAAAAACATACGATAAAGAAAACAATCCACGATTTTGTCGAAAGTCGTTTTCACATACACACATACACCAACAAACAAAACTCGAAATAGGGGAAGACTGCAGTAAAACTTGGTAAATAGTGAAACACGTACAAACAAAGTACTATAGTTTTACAAAAACAGAAACAGTGACGATAAACAGCAACGTTTCGACCAACAAGGCCTTTATCAAGCAAACGAACAAACAGGAGTGACAAATTAAAATGAAACACAAATGGACGACCAAATACAAACGTATCTAAGGAAAAGCTGGAATAAAAACGAATAACGAAATAAATGTAACACAAAAAAACAACATAAAAACTAGAAATAGAACGGAAAAGAAACAATGAAACATCTAGTAAATATATAACTTGAATACATGCAACAGATACCCATATAGAGTACAAAGCATAAGAAGAGAAAGTACTAAGAAGCATAAGAATGTAATACGTTGAGCCGCGTGGTCGCAAGGTACCATACAAAGAAATCAACCGATTCTCCAGAGCAAATCGACTACGATCATCAGAGGAACATGATCGGATGGCTGTGACCTGACATCGCAAGCTCCTGAATGGCCAGTATCATTGAAATGGGTAGCTACAGGGGTCACAGAGCATTGGCGTATATCGCGCAAGTGTTGGGCGAATCGGTCACTGAGTCTCCTGCCGGTTTCCCCAATATAGGCCTTGTTGCACCGCTTGCAGATAATGGCATAGATAATATTACGGACTCGCACGTGAAACTGTCTTCAACAACGAACGTGGCTTTTGGAAAAGACACCGTGCGGGTCTGTATGACATAAGCACAAGTGTTGCAGCGCCGACGGCCACACTGGGTGGTGCCAAAATGACTCTGGATATTAGGCTTGAGGCGATTGTGAACCAACATATCCTTAAGGCTTCTGTCCCGTCTGTACGCCACCAAAGGATAGTGTTGAAGACTGAACGTGTCTCAGGATCAGACTGAAGAATGGAGAGATGACGTAATAAGACTTTCTTCACAAGGGAACTATGAGGGTGGAAAGTTAAGACAAGTTTCACCTTGTCAGAATTGGAAGTTCTATGCTGGTTAGAGAGAGCCTCCTGGCGAGAAATTTGCTGAACGCGCCGCATAGCAGAAGCAAGCACCTTATCCGGGTATAAGCGCTTACGAAAGAAATCCAGCATCTCGTGAGCTCTATCGAGAAAATCGTCGTCCTCGCTACAGAGGCGACGAAGGCGCAAGAGTTGAGAGAATGGTAAAGAGTCACGACAAGCCTGGGAATGGGAAGAGGTATAAAGAAGAAAACTATGTGCATCAGTAGGCTTGTAGTAAACTGATGTAGTGATGGTGGATAGGCTGATAGTGATAGTGATGTCAAGAAAGTTGACGCAAGAGGTAGAGATGTGTGATGTAAACCGAATAGCCGGATTGAAGACATTAATGAAATTAATGAAGCGTGACAAATCGGCTTCAGGCATATCGGTAATGCCAATACAATCATCAATGTATCTATGATACACAGACGGAAGAGGGCCATCATAGGAATTCCATACTAGGTGCTCAAGATGACCCATGAATAGACAAGCATAACTGGGTCCCATTTTAGTACCCATGGCGACCCCACTGATCTGCTCAAAGAACTGGTCATTGAACTGAAAGGAGTTGAGAGTTAGTACTAGTTCTGCAAGACGAAGGAGAGCCGAGGTGGAGACAAGTGGGTTAGTTCTCCTGTCGAGAAAGAACTGGAGAGCTTGAAGTCCGTCGGAATGAGGTATGGAGGTGTACAATGAGCACACATCAAGGAGGAAGAGACGGTAAGTCCTGCCAGGCAACAACTCAATAGACAAAAAAACAGACAAGGTGTGGTTCGTATCTTTCAAGAATGAAGGTAGTGTGGTGACTATAGGATTGAAGATACTATCAAGAAATTCGGAGATATGTTCCGTAGGACAAGAGCAAGCAGAAACGATGGGCCTACCCAGATTGTTCAGTTTATGAATTTTGGGGAGCATATAAAGGCGGGTTTTCCTAAACAGCTATCGATGACACAAAGTGATGATGCGCCGGTAGGAAGGTCGTTAGAGGCAATTAAGTTCTTAATTACTGTACGGACTTTACTATTGTTAATTAGTGTGGCATCACAAGAACTAGTTTTATAGAATTGGGTGTCAAGTAATTGGTTGCGGCCTTCCTGAAGGTATAGTTCTTTGCTCCATACCACTATTGCACCGCCTTTATCGGCGGGTTTGATAACAATGTCATCACGTCGACGGAGGTGTGATAGAGCACGAAACTCGGACGGAGACATGTTAGAATGCCCTAGGCGTTTGGGGTGGAGCAGTCCAATATCGTGTAAAGTATTCTTGATGTAGAGATCAAGAGCGTTGGAGACACCAGGGTTGGGTGTCCAATCATGTTTGCGAGTAGAATATTTAGCGAACATACTCGTGTCATGACATTGGTCAGTGTCAACACTTGTGCTTATGTCATACAGACCCGCACGGTGTCTTTTCCAAAAGCCACGTTCGTTGTTGAAGACAGTTTCACATGCGAGTCCGGTAATATTATCTATGCCATTATCTGCAAGCGGTGCAACAAGGCCTATATTGGGAAACCGGCAGGAGACTCAGTGACCGATTCGCCCAACACTTGCGCGATATACGCCAATGCTCTGTGACCCTGTAGCTACCCATTTCAATGATACTGGCCATTCAGGAGCTTGCGATGTCCAGGTCACAGCCATCCGATCATGTTCCTCTGATGATCGTAGTCGATTTGCTCTGGAGAATCGGTTGATTTCTTTGTATGGTACCTTGCGACCACGCGGGCTCAACGTATTACATTCTTATGCTTCTTAGTACTTTCTCTTCTTATGCTTTGTACTCTATATGGGTATCTGTTGCATGTATTCAAGTTATATATTTACTAGATGTTTCATTGTTTCTTTTCCGTTCTATTTCTAGTTTTTATGTTTGTTTTTTGTGTTACATTTATTTCGTTATTCGTTTTTATTCCAGCTTTTCCTTAGATACGTTTGTATTTGGTCGTCCATTTGTGTTTCATTTTAATTTGTCACTCCTGTTTGTTCGTTTGCTTGATAAAGGCCTTGTTGGTCGAAACGTTGCTGTTTATCGTCACTGTTTCTGTTGTTTGTAAAACTATAGTACTTTGTTTGTACGTGTTTCACTAACAAACAAAACTCACGTGTGAGATTGGTTGTGTTATACAGAAACTAAAGGACAACTGTTCTGTTTTGTTTGCAAAGTTATTGATTTAGGCTGTACCATAGAGTGACTGGTGTATTTGGAATACTCCGGCAGTTAAAATCTATTACAGCAGAAGAGATCTTGAAAAGAACTCCAAATATTGTCAGCTCTTACCAAGAGGATTTGGAAGAAAGCCTAGGCGACGAACTTATGCAGTTCACTGAACTTTTTAAAACTAATGTAGCTGCTGCTATTAGCAGCGAAAAGGATGAGGCTCTTGAACTGCAATTTTATAAACTTATAATGGAAAATTCATTAGAGTCTTGTTTCCCAAATGTAGAAATAGTCTTAAGAATTTACTTGTCTTTATATAATGATTACTAACTACAGCGGAGAACGTTCTTTTTCGACATTAAGCGTATAAAAAGTGAGTTAAGGAACATGATAGGACAAGATCGTTTAAATAACTTCACCTTAATGAACATTGAATGTAATTTACTTAGAGAAATTGATTTGTCTAGTATTATCTCTAAATTTGCTCACATTAAATCAAGACAAGTTTAGTTGTAAAAATTGTGTTTTATTTTATTATCATACAAAACTTAGGGCCCCGCGCTAAAATTTGCTACGGGCCCGCGCTAGCCTAATCCGGTACTGGCTACCGCACACCGTAAAAAACACTAGATGGCTAAAGAACGGAGAGCGAGCAGAGTAAACGCTGGCTGAAACCGGATACATCGTCGAAGGATAAGCACCAGAGCTCCAAATGGTGCTGGAGATGTGACGTAAAACACACAAATGCTAAAGACTGCATGAATCAGATTTCCACATGAATATAATTTATGGGGAAATCTGGTGCATCGGTCTGGGCGGTGATCGAGAGAGAGAGAGAGAATACGCTCTGGTGCTATGTCTCCTCTTGTCTATACTCCACCATTCATCTTCTGGCAATACTTATGGGGTAGATTCGTCTGGATGGGGAGGTGGGAAAGCTGTGTTTCGAGTTGGTACGGCTCTAATTACTTTCCCTCCTACTATTCCACATATTATAAAGTTGCCTCCCCTTTTTCATCAACACCTGTCATACATTTGCTCTACAGTCTATCATATCGGACGCGACAGGACATATCCTTTTCCGCTACCGGATGTGTTGACGTCGACTCGTGTAGACAAGTATGAATCGTTTACATCCATCCTATTTAGATCCATGAATGAGTTCATTTATGATTCATTGTGTGTGTTGTATGTTCCTGAAGAAGACTTATAGTCGATACGTTGGATTTTTTTTGTTTTACTATTTTATTATTTATTTTTTCTTGCTTATGTGATGGCATACATACGCGCCTTTGTCCTGAAACACCAATTTATTACGTATCACCCTAGCCTCCATCGGTTTTCTCCAGATCTGGTCTGATCCGCTCTAATCAGATCAGATTTGTAGGTTTCCGCACATCGGCACAGAGATAATGAGCTGCGCGAAAAAACAGAACACACAACACCCACATCTCTATCCATGATCATGTATGACCCACGTGTGGTAGGGGATTGTGTTCTAGGATTGGACACCTACAGTCACTTCCGCACACAACAGATAGGTCACACGTCTGAGGCTGTTATCATCATCGCTTGCGATGGAAACTATTCTTATTACCTTTAATAACCGTAATCTACATTTTAAAAAACCTTGAGTTACTGACGTAGTACCGCATTTTAGGCGGTGTAGGACAGCGGGGACGTGAGTCTGAAGAATGTAATGGTCGCATGGCTAGTGCAGTCGCCGTGAAGCTGTTCAAGTTAGGATTTTCTTTTATGCCCACGACAGAAAAAATCCATGGATTGAACACGAGTCTCCCGCATGGGAGCCGAGCCTAATTCATTTGGCCAAACTCTTCTTTATAACCCTCTTATTCCTAGAGCGGCCGAATGCGCCCGTTATCGGTATAAACCCATAGCGGTCGTTACCGCCCGGCGGTATATACCTTTTAAATCGTTTTTCTATATCTTTCCTGCGAATAGACACGCTAAATTTTAACCCTGATGTCATTGCCGATAATGGCTACCGTCATTTTAGAAGTCCGCGTGTTTCTAGTGTTGTTGGTTTCGTTTCGGTCACGTTAAGGGTGAAGTGTCTACGCAGAATGATGGGAGTATCAAGAAGAGAATGGTTTAGTAATGAAGGCATTGTTGAAAAAGTGGATACAACATCAGTACTGAACTTCATCAAGAAACACCAAACTAAATGGTTCCACCACATAAGCAGATTATCAACAGACAGTGCGCCTCAAAGAGTAATATTACTTCGATACAGTGGATACAAATCAAAAGATAGTCCACGCAAAAATAACCCCAGAGATAACAGAGGCTACGAAAAACACTATAAAGCACGCACACAAAAACCCTTTCTATAAATTTCTTATTATCATGAGCTGTGAGACAAAACAAGATTAGATAGAAGGAGAAAATACTCGTTACAGTCTTTCCGAATAGAGAAGTTTCAGGGCTGTGAGTCTCAGTCGCTGACCAAATTTAGAGAGATGGGTGTCGATATTGGGACATCCCAAAAAGAATGACGTACCAAGTGTACAAGAAGATTGATTAATCAACATC